>JASEVX010000007.1:25012858-25516497 GCA_031761405.1 Serripes groenlandicus
ATTATCTGTTACGACAGTGAAGGTATTACCATAGAGGTAATCATGAAATTTGTCAGTAACAGCCCACTTTAAAGCCAGAAATTCCAACTTATGTGCTGGATATCTCTTTTCACTTGGCTTTAGTCCTCGACTTGCATAGGCAACAACCCTATCGTTTCCATCTTGTTTCTGGTACAAGACAGCGCCTAAGCCAGTACCACTGCTATCAGTGTGAAGGGTAAAGGGTAAAGAGTAGTCTGCAAAAGCAAGAATAGGAGCAGAGGTGAGCTGTTTGATAATAGTCTCAAACGCGAATTGCTCAGAATTACCCCAAGTCCAAACAGCAGAACTTTTGGACTTCTTTTTCTTTGAAGAAGAGGGTTTACCATGTGTACAGTGTCCTTTGAGCAAAGCATTCAGAGGTTCAGCTATGGTGGCATAGTGAGGAATAAATTTCCTATAGTACCCAGCAAAGCCAAGAAATTGGCGCATTTCCTTAACCTTTTTGGGGACTGGCCATGTCTTGATTGCTGAAACCTTCTCAGGATCAGTATGAATGCCTTGTTCTGAGATAACATGTCCAAGATAGGTGACAGAAGGCATAAAGAGTTCACATTTTGATGGCTTGAGCTTGAGACCATGCCGAGCAAGTTTGGCAAAAACTGCCTCAAGCCGTCTGATATGCTCATCAAATGTTTTAGAGAAGATGAGAATGTCATCTAAGAAGACTAAGCATTCTTTGAGATGAAGATCACCCATACAACGTTCAGTTAGTCTCTGGAACGTTGCTGGGGCATTGGTTAACCCAAATCCCATGCGGTTCCACTCCCAAAAACCAAGGTTACCAACACTAAAAGCCGTTTTTGGTTTATCTTCCTCCTCCATCTCAACATTCCAGTAGCCTGAACGGAGATCTAATTTACTAAACATGTTGGAACCCACCAGAGAATCCACTAGGTCATCGAACCTAGGGAGCATGTACGCATCTTTTCTGGTCTTGGCATTTAACAAGCGCCAGTCAATACAGAATCTAAGACTTCCATCTTTCTTTCGTACAAGTACGACATTGCTTGACCACGGACTTTCGGACGCTCTGATGACCCCAGCATCAAGCATCTCCTTTATATGTTGACGAACCTCCTCGTACATACCAGGAGGTATTTTCCGATAACGTTGCTTAAAGGGTTTAGGATCCTCAAGTAGAATCTTATGCTTAATAAGGTCAGTGCAACCAATATCGGTTGGCCCTTTGGAAAACACATGTTTCCAATTACCAAGAACTTCATGAACCCGAAGCAGTTGTTTGGATGTGAGACTGTCAGTATTAATTTTCACACCTAAATCTTCAGCAGGAGAAGATTTCTGACTTTGGATGTCTGGCAATTCTGAAGCCAAATCGTCAACAATAGTGACTTCTGAAAGTTTGCAAATCTGTGCTTTAGGAGAAATAGTGATAGATTTTGCTGTTAGATTACATACCCTAACAGCTATCTTAGAATAAGAACCAGATCCTCGGAGCTTTACAACTCTGGGACAAACAATATAACCCGGATTACCATCTACAGGGTTCTCTGTGACAACCTGAGAAATACTATGGTTAATGTTCCTAGCAACACAATTAAGGGTAACAGTTTCATTGGGTTTCAAGGTAGTACCCTGTTTACCAGAAAATCTAGCAGTATATGTAGCAAAATTCAAACTATCAAATGCTAATTGCCATGCCTCAGGTAAATCAGTATCATGAACAGAGTCTCTTATCAAACGGATCACATTTGTCCCTAGAATGATAGGGCAAGAGTCATTAACTTTGCTATCAGGTATAACTAAAATCGGAACATCATATTCAGAATTACAATCAGGAAGTCTAAAACTGCATTCCAAATAGCCTAGATAATTCAATTTAGACCCATCTGCAGTAGAAAGTGAAAGTCCAAAGTTGTCAAGTGGGAGTAACTGAACTGAAGGTTGCAACAAATTAAAAGCAGATTCAGAAATTGTAGAAACCATAGCACCAGAGTCTATCAAAGCATTAAACAATTGATTATTCAGAAAGATCTGAGCAGTATTAGAAATACCAACAAGACGATTCAGAAGTTGGCCTTTAACTTCACCTGCCCCTGTTTGGCCCACAACAGAGGCGGTTAACCTTTTGGCGCGGGCTTTGGATAGTGGAAAGCGCCATTACCACCACTCTGATTGTATCGACTTGATCCCTGATCACCACGTCCACGGCCCCTGTAAGGATGATTACCATTAGGGCGATAGCCATCATTTGCATGGCTATTCTGAAAAGTGTTACCTTTGCCTGTATTGTTGCCCTGAAAACCAGTATCATGTGGGGTATAAGAAGTAGCAGCAGGTTCAAACTGATTAAGTCTCTTCAAAATTTTATCTAACTTAGACTCATATTTTGCATCAAGTCTACTTTCTACCTGTCCTATCTCTACTTTCAAAGACCGCTCAAAGTTTCTAAATTTTTCATCTAAAGACTGATCTGTATAAACTGCACTGGCTTGTGCCTTGGTCTTACTTGAACTACAATATGTGTGAGAACTAAGACTAATTTCTTTATCTACTTGCCTAATTTCACGTAGTAACTGATTATAATCTAAAATTGTGTCATATTTATGGCGTGTCTGGGACTTCAATTTGTCAGAACTGAGGGAAGTCCAGAACTTATGCCTCAATAAATCATTTTTAGAATCAACTGTAAGATGTCCATTATCAATAGCAGTTTGAAGTAATGTCTCTAGTCTACAACCGAACGATATTACAGATTCATCAGGACGTTGTTGGGCGTTAAAACATTCCTGCATAATCATCCCCTTGGTGGAGACATCACCGAACATGGCATCCAGCTTGCCAAGAATAGCAGATACAGTGGCTGTCTCACCAAGTGGAATCATAATGTTCCTTGCAGTGCCCTTCAAAGACCTGCGAATCGCAAGTAAAATAACTTGATTACTAAAATCAGGGTCACTCTGAAGACATTTTACCTCATATCTCCATTCAGAAAAGATACAGTCCCCTTTCTGCATGGGTTCATCTCCTGAAAATGATGGTAATTTGGGAATATATGGAGAAACACCATAATTGATTGAATGGTCTGCATTTGCAATGTTTGGTTTACTGGGTGTTGAGGTGCCAAACATTTTCCCTCGACCGAAACTACTATTCCCAGGAGTTTTAATCAAATCTTGCAATTTTGTCACTGGTGGTTGAGCCATTTTGAAAATTATAGCTAAACTATATAGATGAGATGAATGATAAATGTACTTATCTAACTTATTTGGAAAATAAAGCTATCAAAATAACGCGAAAAGTAATACACAAGTCTATTTATCTCTCTCACTCTGACACTCACTGTGATTTATTTTAAATGGTAAGTGTATGCTTAGTTAGAACAGGGTGACTCAGCAACTAATATATCCTAAATATTAATCACAGGATCACAGTCAATTGAGAATCTATGTTAAATCTTAACCTAGAAAAACAATAAGTTACACATCTAAAATACACAATGACTTGTAAAGTAAACATACAAAATACACAATGACTTGTTAAGTAAACATACAAAATACACAATGACTTGTAAATTAAACATACAAAATACACAATGACTTGTAAGTAAACATACAAAATACACAATGACTTGTAAAGTAAACATACAAAATACACAATGACTTGTAAAGTAAACATACAAAATACACAATGACTTGTAAAGTACCAATGCTCAACTTGTAATCTGAAATTTTTATTTAAATTTGTGAAACTGAGTCAACTAAACTATTTCTCAACAATAAATAATACTAATTATAAATATATCTGTAATTAATTTACATTCAAGAGACAATAAACCACAAAATACAGAGAAATAAGAAATATTTATTGAAATATCAATCACTTCCGTGTTTTTCAATGAAAAGGTGAAGGTTATCCTATCAATTTCTGGTTTCCGATTCCAAAACGAGGTCAAAATCTGAAGCTTTGAATTTACCAAAAAATAACGAACCTAACGTAAAATGAAACATTGTAACTTATCTTGACTGTAAATAAATACAAAATAGAAACTGTCTCTGTTTATAATTTGATATAGAACTTTCCTAGTTATACACAAATTTACATCACATGACAACCGTGAAAATGAAAGTAGAAAATTACGGTGTGACGAGAAAATCAAACTGATACAGTATTTCTAAGCAAGTTGAGCTAATGGGACTTACCTTTACACACTTCCTCTCGTTCCATCATTTTAACACTTATAAAAACACTATAAAACTTGCACATTATGAAATTAACAGAAAAAACACATCATAAAACTATCACTGTTCCTTTCCGCCAGCGTTGAGAAACGTCACAAAATAGTTCTGTATCCTTCCGCGTAGACGAAATTGAGTTGAGGGTCCCTCATAAAGTTTTGCGCTAGAACTTCCAAGTTTCTTTCTCAAAAAGCAGACGCTTTGACGCCTGAATAAACTGAAGATTCACTTCATCACAAAAAAAATATTTATTTGTGGCCACAATTTTCCTGAAGAATTCCTTTGTTCCTTGTTATCGACACGAATTTCCCCGTGCTGTCTGTTACGTAAAGGTTCCTCCCATCAATTCCTTGTTGAAGTAGTAGTGCCACGCCCAGCTGTCTCAAATGCCGAGATCGCCATTGTCACCAGGGGATTGTTTAGAGTAACGAAACTGTTTTACTGGTTCAATTATAAAGAGACAGCCAGGCTATGACACTAGGCTAGACAAAAGTACTACATTGGTGTCCAACACCTTAACTTTTATTTATATGTGTCTGGTAGTACTATGTGTAGCCTAGTGTCATAGCCTGGCTGTCTCTTTATATATTTATTATTTATATATGTTTTTCAATGAAAAGGTGAAGGTTATCCTATCAATTTCTGGTTTCCGGTACCAAAATATGCTCAAAACCACCCTTTGATTTTTCCAGAGAGAGGAAATCCATACAGACCAGCTCCATGGGTCGGGAGGTAGAGATTGATACCAACTGAGCTAATTCAAAAGGGGCTTTACGTCTGATGCAGCGGTGGCAATGTTCCACTTTGGAATTTACCTCCTTTTCTTGGCCAGGCCAATAAAACCGCTGTCTTGCAAGCCACAAAGTCTTTTCTTTGCCAGGATGACCCATATCGTCATGAATTCCTTTCAAGGCTAGTTCATGAAAAGACTTTGGGAGAACTAACTGTTTCAGTGGTTGACCATTTTGTGAAGTGGTTCGATAAAGAATGCCATCTTCTATTTGAAGACGGTTCCATTCTCGAAGAAATTTCTGGACATCTGGAGACTCACGTCCCAGACCCCTTCCCCTTGGGCGAAAACCACGACTCAAAAGGTCAATAACTCTTCTTATAACTATGTCCTTTGATTGTTCGTCTCTCCAGTCGTAATTGTTGCTTGGCATCTGGTCCGCCACCTCCCCGGCCGAAGGAGGTAGGTTACCAGTAGCAACACTGTCAGCTAATGCAACATCAGCCGTGACAGCCTGGCAAATAGCTTTAACAACATCTGAGAAGACTTGCGGTCTGCGTGACAGTCCATCGGCATCCGCATTCAATTTTCCTGGTCTATAGCTCAAGGAAAAATTGTAATTAGCCAAAGCTGCAATCCAACGGTGACCCGTGGCATCAAGCTTTGCAGTTGTAAGAACATATGTAAGAGGGTTATTATCTGTTACGACAGTGAAGGTATTACCATAGAGGTAATCATGAAATTTGTCAGTAACAGCCCACTTTAAAGCCAGAAATTCCAACTTATGTGCTGGATATCTCTTTTCACTTGGCTTTAGTCCTCGACTTGCATAGGCAACAACCCTATCGTTTCCATCTTGTTTCTGGTACAAGACAGCGCCTAAGCCAGTACCACTGCTATCAGTGTGAAGGGTAAAGGGTAAAGAGTAGTCTGCAAAAGCAAGAATAGGAGCAGAGGTGAGCTGTTTGATAATAGTCTCAAACGCGAATTGCTCAGAATTACCCCAAGTCCAAACAGCAGAACTTTTGGACTTCTTTTTCTTTGAAGAAGAGGGTTTACCATGTGTACAGTGTCCTTTGAGCAAAGCATTCAGAGGTTCAGCTATGGTGGCATAGTGAGGAATAAATTTCCTATAGTACCCAGCAAAGCCAAGAAATTGGCGCATTTCCTTAACCTTTTTGGGGACTGGCCATGTCTTGATTGCTGAAACCTTCTCAGGATCAGTATGAATGCCTTGTTCTGAGATAACATGTCCAAGATAGGTGACAGAAGGCATAAAGAGTTCACATTTTGATGGCTTGAGCTTGAGACCATGCCGAGCAAGTTTGGCAAAAACTGCCTCAAGCCGTCTGATATGCTCATCAAATGTTTTAGAGAAGATGAGAATGTCATCTAAGAAGACTAAGCATTCTTTGAGATGAAGATCACCCATACAACGTTCAGTTAGTCTCTGGAACGTTGCTGGGGCATTGGTTAACCCAAATCCCATGCGGTTCCACTCCCAAAAACCAAGGTTACCAACACTAAAAGCCGTTTTTGGTTTATCTTCCTCCTCCATCTCAACATTCCAGTAGCCTGAACGGAGATCTAATTTACTAAACATGTTGGAACCCACCAGAGAATCCACTAGGTCATCGAACCTAGGGAGCATGTACGCATCTTTTCTGGTCTTGGCATTTAACAAGCGCCAGTCAATACAGAATCTAAGACTTCCATCTTTCTTTCGTACAAGTACGACATTGCTTGACCACGGACTTTCGGACGCTCTGATGACCCCAGCATCAAGCATCTCCTTTATATGTTGACGAACCTCCTCGTACATACCAGGAGGTATTTTCCGATAACGTTGCTTAAAGGGTTTAGGATCCTCAAGTAGAATCTTATGCTTAATAAGGTCAGTGCAACCAATATCGGTTGGCCCTTTGGAAAACACATGTTTCCAATTACCAAGAACTTCATGAACCCGAAGCAGTTGTTTGGATGTGAGACTGTCAGTATTAATTTTCACACCTAAATCTTCAGCAGGAGAAGATTTCTGACTTTGGATGTCTGGCAATTCTGAAGCCAAATCGTCAACAATAGTGACTTCTGAAAGTTTGCAAATCTGTGCTTTAGGAGAAATAGTGATAGATTTTGCTGTTAGATTACATACCCTAACAGCTATCTTAGAATAAGAACCAGATCCTCGGAGCTTTACAACTCTGGGACAAACAATATAACCCGGATTACCATCTACAGGGTTCTCTGTGACAACCTGAGAAATACTATGGTTAATGTTCCTAGCAACACAATTAAGGGTAACAGTTTCATTGGGTTTCAAGGTAGTACCCTGTTTACCAGAAAATCTAGCAGTATATGTAGCAAAATTCAAACTATCAAATGCTAATTGCCATGCCTCAGGTAAATCAGTATCATGAACAGAGTCTCTTATCAAACGGATCACATTTGTCCCTAGAATGATAGGGCAAGAGTCATTAACTTTGCTATCAGGTATAACTAAAATCGGAACATCATATTCAGAATTACAATCAGGAAGTCTAAAACTGCATTCCAAATAGCCTAGATAATTCAATTTAGACCCATCTGCAGTAGAAAGTGAAAGTCCAAAGTTGTCAAGTGGGAGTAACTGAACTGAAGGTTGCAACAAATTAAAAGCAGATTCAGAAATTGTAGAAACCATAGCACCAGAGTCTATCAAAGCATTAAACAATTGATTATTCAGAAAGATCTGAGCAGTATTAGAAATACCAACAAGACGATTCAGAAGTTGGCCTTTAACTTCACCTGCCCCTGTTTGGCCCACAACAGAGGCGGTTAACCTTTTGGCGCGGGCTTTGGATAGTGGAAAGCGCCATTACCACCACTCTGATTGTATCGACTTGATCCCTGATCACCACGTCCACGGCCCCTGTAAGGATGATTACCATTAGGGCGATAGCCATCATTTGCATGGCTATTCTGAAAAGTGTTACCTTTGCCTGTATTGTTGCCCTGAAAACCAGTATCATGTGGGGTATAAGAAGTAGCAGCAGGTTCAAACTGATTAAGTCTCTTCAAAATTTTATCTAACTTAGACTCATATTTTGCATCAAGTCTACTTTCTACCTGTCCTATCTCTACTTTCAAAGACTGCTCAAAGTTTCTAAATTTTTCATCTAAAGACTGATCTGTATAAACTGCACTGGCTTGTGCCTTGGTCTTACTTGAACTACAATATGTGTGAGAACTAAGACTAATTTCTTTATCTACTTGCCTAATTTCACGTAGTAACTGATTATAATCTAAAATTGTGTCATATTTATGGCGTGTCTGGGACTTCAATTTGTCAGAACTGAGGGAAGTCCAGAACTTATGCCTCAATAAATCATTTTTAGAATCAACTGTAAGATGTCCATTATCAATAGCAGTTTGAAGTAATGTCTCTAGTCTACAACCGAACGATATTACAGATTCATCAGGACGTTGTTGGGCGTTAAAAAATTCCTGCATAATCATCCCCTTGGTGGAGACATCACCGAACATGGCATCCAGCTTGCCAAGAATAGCAGATACAGTGGCTGTCTCACCAAGTGGAATCATAATGTTCCTTGCAGTGCCCTTCAAAGACCTGCGAATCGCAAGTAAAATAACTTGATTACTAAAATCAGGGTCACTCTGAAGACATTTTACCTCATATCTCCATTCAGAAAAGATACAGTCCCCTTTCTGCATGGGTTCATCTCCTGAAAATGATGGTAATTTGGGAATATATGGAGAAACACCATAATTGATTGAATGGTCTGCATTTGCAATGTTTGGTTTACTGGGTGTTGAGGTGCCAAACATTTTCCCTCGACCGAAACTACTATTCCCAGGAGTTTTAATCAAATCTTGCAATTTTGTCACTGGTGGTTGAGCCATTTTGAAAATTATAGCTAAACTATATAGATGAGATGAATGATAAATGTACTTATCTAACTTATTTGGAAAATAAAGCTATCAAAATAACGCGAAAAGTAATACACAAGTCTATTTATCTCTCTCACTCTGACACTCACTGTGATTTATTTTAAATGGTAAGTGTATGCTTAGTTAGAACAGGGTGACTCAGCAACTAATATATCCTAAATATTAATCACAGGATCACAGTCAATTGAGAATCTATGTTAAATCTTAACCTAGAAAAACAATAAGTTACACATCTAAAATACACAATGACTTGTAAAGTAAACATACAAAATACACAATGACTTGTTAAGTAAACATACAAAATACACAATGACTTGTAAATTAAACATACAAAATACACAATGACTTGTAAGTAAACATACAAAATACACAATGACTTGTAAAGTAAACATACAAAATACACAATGACTTGTAAAGTAAACATACAAAATACACAATGACTTGTAAAGTACCAATGCTCAACTTGTAATCTGAAATTTTTATTTAAATTTGTGAAACTGAGTCAACTAAACTATTTCTCAACAATAAATAATACTAATTATAAATATATCTGTAATTAATTTACATTCAAGAGACAATAAACCACAAAATACAGAGAAATAAGAAATATTTATTGAAATATCAATCACTTCCGTGTTTTTCAATGAAAAGGTGAAGGTTATCCTATCAATTTCTGGTTTCCGATTCCAAAACGAGGTCAAAATCTGAAGCTTTGAATTTACCAAAAAATAACGAACCTAACGTAAAATGAAACATTGTAACTTATCTTGACTGTAAATAAATACAAAATAGAAACTGTCTCTGTTTATAATTTGATATAGAACTTTCCTAGTTATACACAAATTTACATCACATGACAACCGTGAAAATGAAAGTAGAAAATTACGGTGTGACGAGAAAATCAAACTGATACAGTATTTCTAAGCAAGTTGAGCTAATGGGACTTACCTTTACACACTTCCTCTCGTTCCATCATTTTAACACTTATAAAAACACTATAAAACTTGCACATTATGAAATTAACAGAAAAAACACATCATAAAACTATCACTGTTCCTTTCCGCCAGCGTTGAGAAACGTCACAAAATAGTTCTGTATCCTTCCGCGTAGACGAAATTGAGTTGAGGGTCCCTCATAAAGTTTTGCGCTAGAACTTCCAAGTTTCTTTCTCAAAAAGCAGACGCTTTGACGCCTGAATAAACTGAAGATTCACTTCATCACAAAAAAATATTTATTTGTGGCCACAATTTTCCTGAAGAATTCCTTTGTTCCTTGTTATCGACACGAATTTCCCCGTGCTGTCTGTTACGTAAAGGTTCCTCCCATCAATTCCTTGTTGAAGTAGTAGTGCCACGCCCAGCTGTCTCAAATGCCGAGATCGCCATTGTCACCAGGGGATTGTTTAGAGTAACGAAACTGTTTTACTGGTTCAATTATTTATTCTTATATATAAATATATAAAGAGACAGCCAGGCTATGACACTAGGCTAGACAAAAGTACTACATTGGTGTCCAACACCTTAACTTTTATTTATATGTGTCTGGTAGTACTATGTGTAGCCTAGTGTCATAGCCTGGCTGTCTCTTTATATATTTATTATTTATATATGTTTTTCAATGAAAAGGTGAAGGTTATCCTATCAATTTCTGGTTTCCGGTACCAAAATATGCTCAAAACCACCCTTTGATTTTTCCAGAGAGAGGAAATCCATACAGACCAGCTCCATGGGTCGGGAGGTAGAGATTGATACCAACTGAGCTAATTCAAAAGGGGCTTTACGTCTGATGCAGCGGTGGCAATGTTCCACTTTGGAATTTACCTCCTTTTCTTGGCCAGGCCAATAAAACCGCTGTCTTGCAAGCCACAAAGTCTTTTCTTTGCCAGGATGACCCATATCGTCATGAATTCCTTTCAAGGCTAGTTCATGAAAAGACTTTGGGAGAACTAACTGTTTCAGTGGTTGACCATTTTGTGAAGTGGTTCGATAAAGAATGCCATCTTCTATTTGAAGACGGTTCCATTCTCGAAGAAATTTCTGGACATCTGGAGACTCACGTCCCAGACCCCTTCCCCTTGGGCGAAAACCACGACTCAAAAGGTCAATAACTCTTCTTATAACTATGTCCTTTGATTGTTCGTCTCTCCAGTCGTAATTGTTGCTTGGCATCTGGTCCGCCACCTCCCCGGCCGAAGGAGGTAGGTTACCAGTAGCAACACTGTCAGCTAATGCAACATCAGCCGTGACAGCCTGGCAAATAGCTTTAACAACATCTGAGAAGACTTGCGGTCTGCGTGACAGTCCATCGGCATCCGCATTCAATTTTCCTGGTCTATAGCTCAAGGAAAAATTGTAATTAGCCAAAGCTGCAATCCAACGGTGACCCGTGGCATCAAGCTTTGCAGTTGTAAGAACATATGTAAGAGGGTTATTATCTGTTACGACAGTGAAGGTATTACCATAGAGGTAATCATGAAATTTGTCAGTAACAGCCCACTTTAAAGCCAGAAATTCCAACTTATGTGCTGGATATCTCTTTTCACTTGGCTTTAGTCCTCGACTTGCATAGGCAACAACCCTATCGTTTCCATCTTGTTTCTGGTACAAGACAGCGCCTAAGCCAGTACCACTGCTATCAGTGTGAAGGGTAAAGGGTAAAGAGTAGTCTGCAAAAGCAAGAATAGGAGCAGAGGTGAGCTGTTTGATAATAGTCTCAAACGCGAATTGCTCAGAATTACCCCAAGTCCAAACAGCAGAACTTTTGGACTTCTTTTTCTTTGAAGAAGAGGGTTTACCATGTGTACAGTGTCCTTTGAGCAAAGCATTCAGAGGTTCAGCTATGGTGGCATAGTGAGGAATAAATTTCCTATAGTACCCAGCAAAGCCAAGAAATTGGCGCATTTCCTTAACCTTTTTGGGGACTGGCCATGTCTTGATTGCTGAAACCTTCTCAGGATCAGTATGAATGCCTTGTTCTGAGATAACATGTCCAAGATAGGTGACAGAAGGCATAAAGAGTTCACATTTTGATGGCTTGAGCTTGAGACCATGCCGAGCAAGTTTGGCAAAAACTGCCTCAAGCCGTCTGATATGCTCATCAAATGTTTTAGAGAAGATGAGAATGTCATCTAAGAAGACTAAGCATTCTTTGAGATGAAGATCACCCATACAACGTTCAGTTAGTCTCTGGAACGTTGCTGGGGCATTGGTTAACCCAAATCCCATGCGGTTCCACTCCCAAAAACCAAGGTTACCAACACTAAAAGCCGTTTTTGGTTTATCTTCCTCCTCCATCTCAACATTCCAGTAGCCTGAACGGAGATCTAATTTACTAAACATGTTGGAACCCACCAGAGAATCCACTAGGTCATCGAACCTAGGGAGCATGTACGCATCTTTTCTGGTCTTGGCATTTAACAAGCGCCAGTCAATACAGAATCTAAGACTTCCATCTTTCTTTCGTACAAGTACGACATTGCTTGACCACGGACTTTCGGACGCTCTGATGACCCCAGCATCAAGCATCTCCTTTATATGTTGACGAACCTCCTCGTACATACCAGGAGGTATTTTCCGATAACGTTGCTTAAAGGGTTTAGGATCCTCAAGTAGAATCTTATGCTTAATAAGGTCAGTGCAACCAATATCGGTTGGCCCTTTGGAAAACACATGTTTCCAATTACCAAGAACTTCATGAACCCGAAGCAGTTGTTTGGATGTGAGACTGTCAGTATTAATTTTCACACCTAAATCTTCAGCAGGAGAAGATTTCTGACTTTGGATGTCTGGCAATTCTGAAGCCAAATCGTCAACAATAGTGACTTCTGAAAGTTTGCAAATCTGTGCTTTAGGAGAAATAGTGATATATTTTGCTGTTAGATTACATACCCTAACAGCTATCTTAGAATAAGAACCAGATCCTCGGAGCTTTACAACTCTGGGACAAACAATATAACCCGGATTACCATCTACAGGGTTCTCTGTGACAACCTGAGAAATACTATGGTTAATGTTCCTAGCAACACAATTAAGGGTAACAGTTTCATTGGGTTTCAAGGTAGTACCCTGTTTACCAGAAAATCTAGCAGTATATGTAGCAAAATTCAAACTATCAAATGCTAATTGCCATGCCTCAGGTAAATCAGTATCATGAACAGAGTCTCTTATCAAACGGATCACATTTGTCCCTAGAATGATAGGGCAAGAGTCATTAACTTTGCTATCAGGTATAACTAAAATCGGAACATCATATTCAGAATTACAATCAGGAAGTCTAAAACTGCATTCCAAATAGCCTAGATAATTCAATTTAGACCCATCTGCAGTAGAAAGTGAAAGTCCAAAGTTGTCAAGTGGGAGTAACTGAACTGAAGGTTGCAACAAATTAAAAGCAGATTCAGAAATTGTAGAAACCATAGCACCAGAGTCTATCAAAGCATTAAACAATTGATTATTCAGAAAGATCTGAGCAGTATTAGAAATACCAACAAGACGATTCAGAAGTTGGCCTTTAACTTCACCTGCCCCTGTTTGGCCCACAACAGAGGCGGTTAACCTTTTGGCGCGGGCTTTGGATAGTGGAAAGCGCCATTACCACCACTCTGATTGTATCGACTTGATCCCTGATCACCACGTCCACGGCCCCTGTAAGGATGATTACCATTAGGGCGATAGCCATCATTTGCATGGCTATTCTGAAAAGTGTTACCTTTGCCTGTATTGTTGCCCTGAAAACCAGTATCATGTGGGGTATAAGAAGTAGCAGCAGGTTCAAACTGATTAAGTCTCTTCAAAATTTTATCTAACTTAGACTCATATTTTGCATCAAGTCTACTTTCTACCTGTCCTATCTCTACTTTCAAAGACTGCTCAAAGTTTCTAAATTTTTCATCTAAAGACTGATCTGTATAAACTGCACTGGCTTGTGCCTTGGTCTTACTTGAACTACAATATGTGTGAGAACTAAGACTAATTTCTTTATCTACTTGCCTAATTTCACGTAGTAACTGATTATAATCTAAAATTGTGTCATATTTATGGCGTGTCTGGGACTTCAATTTGTCAGAACTGAGGGAAGTCCAGAACTTATGCCTCAATAAATCATTTTTAGAATCAACTGTAAGATGTCCATTATCAATAGCAGTTTGAAGTAATGTCTCTAGTCTACAACCGAACGATATTACAGATTCATCAGGACGTTGTTGGGCGTTAAAAAATTCCTGCATAATCATCCCCTTGGTGGAGACATCACCGAACATGGCATCCAGCTTGCCAAGAATAGCAGATACAGTGGCTGTCTCACCAAGTGGAATCATAATGTTCCTTGCAGTGCCCTTCAAAGACCTGCGAATCGCAAGTAAAATAACTTGATTACTAAAATCAGGGTCACTCTGAAGACATTTTACCTCATATCTCCATTCAGAAAAGATACAGTCCCCTTTCTGCATGGGTTCATCTCCTGAAAATGATGGTAATTTGGGAATATATGGAGAAACACCATAATTGATTGAATGGTCTGCATTTGCAATGTTTGGTTTACTGGGTGTTGAGGTGCCAAACATTTTCCCTCGACCGAAACTACTATTCCCAGGAGTTTTAATCAAATCTTGCAATTTTGTCACTGGTGGTTGAGCCATTTTGAAAATTATAGCTAAACTATATAGATGAGATGAATGATAAATGTACTTATCTAACTTATTTGGAAAATAAAGCTATCAAAATAACGCGAAAAGTAATACACAAGTCTATTTATCTCTCTCACTCTGACACTCACTGTGATTTATTTTAAATGGTAAGTGTATGCTTAGTTAGAACAGGGTGACTCAGCAACTAATATATCCTAAATATTAATCACAGGATCACAGTCAATTGAGAATCTATGTTAAATCTTAACCTAGAAAAACAATAAGTTACACATCTAAAATACACAATGACTTGTAAAGTAAACATACAAAATACACAATGACTTGTTAAGTAAACATACAAAATACACAATGACTTGTAAATTAAACATACAAAATACACAATGACTTGTAAGTAAACATACAAAATACACAATGACTTGTAAAGTAAACATACAAAATACACAATGACTTGTAAAGTAAACATACAAAATACACAATGACTTGTAAAGTACCAATGCTCAACTTGTAATCTGAAATTTTTATTTAAATTTGTGAAACTGAGTCAACTAAACTATTTCTCAACAATAAATAATACTAATTATAAATATATCTGTAATTAATTTACATTCAAGAGACAATAAACCACAAAATACAGAGAAATAAGAAATATTTATTGAAATATCAATCACTTCCGTGTTTTTCAATGAAAAGGTGAAGGTTATCCTATCAATTTCTGGTTTCCGATTCCAAAACGAGGTCAAAATCTGAAGCTTTGAATTTACCAAAAAATAACGAACCTAACGTAAAATGAAACATTGTAACTTATCTTGACTGTAAATAAATACAAAATAGAAACTGTCTCTGTTTATAATTTGATATAGAACTTTCCTAGTTATACACAAATTTACATCACATGACAACCGTGAAAATGAAAGTAGAAAATTACGGTGTGACGAGAAAATCAAACTGATACAGTATTTCTAAGCAAGTTGAGCTAATGGGACTTACCTTTACACACTTCCTCTCGTTCCATCATTTTAACACTTATAAAAACACTATAAAACTTGCACATTATGAAATTAACAGAAAAAACACATCATAAAACTATCACTGTTCCTTTCCGCCAGCGTTGAGAAACGTCACAAAATAGTTCTGTATCCTTCCGCGTAGACGAAATTGAGTTGAGGGTCCCTCATAAAGTTTTGCGCTAGAACTTCCAAGTTTCTTTCTCAAAAAGCAGACGCTTTGACGCCTGAATAAACTGAAGATTCACTTCATCACAAAAAAAATATTTATTTGTGGCCACAATTTTCCTGAAGAATTCCTTTGTTCCTTGTTATCGACACGAATTTCCCCGTGCTGTCTGTTACGTAAAGGTTCCTCCCATCAATTCCTTGTTGAAGTAGTAGTGCCACGCCCAGCTGTCTCAAATGCCGAGATCGCCATTGTCACCAGGGGATTGTTTAGAGTAACGAAACTGTTTTACTGGTTCAATTATTTATTCTTATATATAAATATATAAAGAGACAGCCAGGCTATGACACTAGGCTAGACAAAAGTACTACATTGGTGTCCAACACCTTAACTTTTATTTATATGTGTCTGGTAGTACTATGTGTAGCCTAGTGTCATAGCCTGGCTGTCTCTTTATATATTTATTATTTATATATGTTTTTCAATGAAAAGGTGAAGGTTATCCTATCAATTTCTGGTTTCCTGTACCAAAATATGCTCAAAACCACCCTTTGATTTTTCCAGAGAGAGGAAATCCATACAGACCAGCTCCATGGGTCGGGAGGTAGAGATTGATACCAACTGAGCTAATTCAAAAGGGGCTTTACGTCTGATGCAGCGGTGGCAATGTTCCACTTTGGAATTTACCTCCTTTTCTTGGCCAGGCCAATAAAACCGCTGTCTTGCAAGCCACAAAGTCTTTTCTTTGCCAGGATGACCCATATCGTCATGAATTCCTTTCAAGGCTAGTTCATGAAAAGACTTTGGGAGAACTAACTGTTTCAGTGGTTGACCATTTTGTGAAGTGGTTCGATAAAGAATGCCATCTTCTATTTGAAGACGGTTCCATTCTCGAAGAAATTTCTGGACATCTGGAGACTCACGTCCCAGACCCCTTCCCCTTGGGCGAAAACCACGACTCAAAAGGTCAATAACTCTTCTTATAACTATGTCCTTTGATTGTTCGTCTCTCCAGTCGTAATTGTTGCTTGGCATCTGGTCCGCCACCTCCCCGGCCGAAGGAGGTAGGTTACCAGTAGCAACACTGTCAGCTAATGCAACATCAGCCGTGACAGCCTGGCAAATAGCTTTAATAACATCTTTGTAACAGTCCTAAAAGATTCGACCTGATCAGGGCTCGAACCTTGGACCTTTAGATCCGAAGGCGAACGCTCTACCACGTCGCTATAAAAGCTAGCTCCATAGCAAGGCAGTATAAGTGTCCCCTTATACATATACCTAGGCTACATATTCCCCCTCCTCTAAATGAAATTCGTCCTCGAATTTCCGAAGACTGAGAATGTTGTGAAACGTTCTCGAGGCTTTTTCTATGTAGTCCCTTATTGGGCGCCATTGTAACAGTCCTAAAAGATTCGACCTGATCAGGGCTCGAACCTTGGACCTTTAGATCCGAAGGCGAACGCTCTACCACGTCGCTATAAAAGCTAGCTCTATAGCAAGGCAGTATAAGTGTCCCCTTATACATATACCTAGGCTACATATACCCCCTCCTTAAATGAAATTCGTCCTGGATTTTCCGGAGACTGAGAATGTTGTGAAACGTTCTCGAGGCTTTTTCTATGTAGTCCCTTATTGGGCGCCAATTGTAACAGTCCTAAAAGATTCGACCTGATCAGGGCTCGAACCTTGGACCTTTAGATCCGAAGGCGAACGCTCTACCACGTCGCTATAAAAGCTAGCTCCATAGCAAGGCAGTATAAGTGTCCCCTTATACATATACCTAGGCTACATATACCCCCTCCTCTAAATGAAATTCGTCCTCGAATTTCCGAAGACTGAGAATGTTGTGAAACGTTCTCGAGGCTTTTTCTATGTAGTCCCTTATTGGGCGCCATTGTAACAGTCCTAAAAGATTCGACCTGATCAGGGCTCGAACCTTGGACCTTTAGATCCGAAGGCGAACGCTCTACCACGTCGCTATAAAAGCTAGCTCCATAGCAAGGCAGTATAAGTGTCCCCTTATACATATACCTAGGCTACATTGTATAAATAGTTGAAATGTTTCATAACAATCCTTGGTAACATATAATTATTTTGGTTCTGCCTTTTCGAGCGTGATTGAAATAAACTGAACCCTTGTTGTATATATTGCTGAACTCCTGCATCTGTTTCAATTTTATCATAGGACTGAACTAATGAATTATCTCTGGAGCCTGTCTATTTGCCTCAAAACCGTCAAGAGACTATCAATTTAGAGATAACATGTTCGAAGCCCTGCTCGGTCATTGATTCTTTCCTATTTTTAAAAGTCATTGAAGCTAGCATTATTCGTATTCAACCAGTCGGTTAGAATGTGGGAAGGCAGCAACATGGTAAGGTGAACTGGCCACCACGAAATAACTGAAAACTGTTGTAGACGTTGTTAAATTTAAACTCTGTTTTGTCAACGAAGCAGGATTGTCTGACATGTGTTAAGAACATAGGAAATCATTCTACTAGAAACATAGACGAACGATCGGTTCAAAAGAATTCTACAATATCAAATAATATTGAGTCACGGCAGTCGATAAAAGACTCGCATTATATCTCCCGAACATCAGATGCTTATTTCCGCCACATTCATTGACGTGAAATGTGATTTCTGAAGAAAGGAGTTGAACATCGGTACAGCTTGTTCAGTTAGCTTATTGGATACTTGTGAAACCAGAACATTGATTACCTCGATAATAGTGTGCAGAAATACAGGCTGATCTGTCGTTTCGCCGATCGCAAATGTCCGATTTTCAGAGCAAAGACTGAGATGCAACCATATCCCTTTTTCTGGTATAGATCTATAAACAGTCAAATATTTACCAGTCGTGTAAAGTGTAATAGGGGGTCTTGTCGCTCTATCGATACATTAAATATGTTTACAACAATGCTCGACAGTGCTTTTAGATAATTTGACCGCCAAACAATACGAAAGGGCCAGGATGTAACGTCTCACGACAGCTAATAAGTATAGCCCACCGGGTTTAAATGGCTTTTAGTCTTTTCCCACATGGGACACATCTGCAGCAGACGACTTTGAAATCATATAGGCAAAACAATTAAAATTAGATTAAAGTTTCATTATTATTTGAGTTGGAAACATTGAGAAATTGGAAAATAATGCCTTTTGTCACAATAGGTTTTTTAAGTCGTGAAGGTATCAAATTGCATCTGCCTGGGGAAACGTTTCAAGTTCTACATAAAAACACAACGGGAAATCAACAACACACATTGAATGATAACGTACATATTCACCTAAAATCATTCGTTATCCTTCATAATGTCAGATGCGAAATACAAACTTAGCGCAAATTAAAATGTAACGATATGTTTTTGGTATCAGCTGGTTTTTCTGCTTATGAGATAAAGTTAGGTAAACAACAAAAACAATCAAAGTCATAGAGATAGATCAGAAAACAAAAAAAAGTGTCATTATAGTTTGTATATCTGTTGAATACGGTTGAATTTGTTTTGTGTTTTTTATAATTTAGTTTTTTCTGTAGCTTAGAATATATATATACGCGTTATTTGTTGTTGATTTCAGCTATAAGATTATTTTCCTTCGTTCTTACCCTTGGTGCGAGCTAACATTGAACATAATGATGTCGAGAGATAAACAAAACTAGACTCCTTTCACATAGGATAAACGGCTAGCAATCGTTTCCTTAGGTTTGTATGGGTTTGATGCAATATATTTACGACTACCGCGGCTTATATATCAACAAACCTGTGTGTGAAAGTTTGGTGAAATACATACTTGGTCACATCACACACAAACTGTCCGGACTCTTCAAAGATCCTGATCAACCAGTGCTTCTAGAAAGTCTGATCAGAGTATTTCAGTGTTCTAATTTCGAATGAATTCCAGAAGTCTTTACAGAATGTCCGTGGCCATAGACCTACTTTACAAGTATCAGTGGAAAGTGCTCTAGGAAAATCCTACACTCTTAGCGTAATTATTACACCTGGAAACAACAATCTGCCTACACATACGTGATATCGAATCTAAAAAAAGAACTGTTTTTAGAAGTGTTTTGAAACATTACAGGAGAACAATGCAGAGTCAGAGTCAGGCTATTCTTGATCTTCACATGTCACTAAACGCCTTAAGGTTGGGTTTTCGCATAGCAGCTATCGATAGCAGCTTGATCGTGAATCTAATTGCATAACCTCCGATGACAATGTTCGTGTGCTGAGGATTATAACGAGCATAGCTCGTTATGAGGTTTAACCTTAATAAGGGGAAATTTCCTATATTCAGTATGGAAAAAAATTGGGTGCAAAGATACAACGGCCCAGCTCATGAAATCCAAATGAAATTACATAGAACAAAGCAGGGAACCATGGCCGACATTTATTGATATCCGGCCGACGTCACATCCGTCCAAATCAAGCTGGTTCCCGAGATAACGACAATCACTTTTTTGTTTACAGTAAAGGCTGATAACCAGAACCTATCGGCTACGATTCCCTTTGTTTTAGGTAAGAATTTTTATCTCTCTCGTTTTCGTAACATATATTAACAAAGACAATATCATTTTGGCGTTCTTGTAGGTAAAGATATAAGATCTAGCTGTATTGTAAATTTGAATGTTTTGCATTCATTGACGGATGTTCCTGGCGATGGAATAACTGTCTGATCCAAGATGCTCTTCGTGGTAAATTTGTTTCACTAGATCAATGACAATGCTTCACAGACCTACTAAAGTCGTCAGTCCTTCTGACAAAACTCCTTTGGACGGTCAAAGATCGATGCAAAAATTGGTTGAACATACACCCTGTGACACAAATCAGAGACATGTATTTATGTCTCTGCCCAAATACACCAAAACAATGTTCATGTTTGTGACAGACAACAAATATAAGATGAAAGGTGGGATATTTTGCCATTAAACTGCAAAAGTTTCTTTTAAATTCTCAATTCCTTTATTCTAGCTATCACTTTTAGTGATCCGGAACTCCCACGCTTACTCTATGATGTAAGAAATAAATATGACCCTAAGTCCCTATGCATAAATATCACAAAAATAGCACATAAGAAAGTAAATCTATTTTTAGAAGTGTTCTCGAGTGCAGATTGTTTACACATTTAATGACGTAATATCTTACGTGTCTACTGCATGGCATCCACTTCATTTTTTAGTGTTGAACACATTTGCAATGTGGACGAAATATTTAAGACTAATGGCTAATCAGGTAAAACTAACAGCTTTTTAGGCGAAAAGAACCCAAGAAGAAACGTCCCCAGTGTATTCAAGAGACATATCGGGTGTCCAAAAAAGGAAGTTTGAACAAGTTTTCTAAAAGACTTGACTGGAGACACATATCCGTGGCCGAGACGGATTTATATACTAGGCATGCATGCCTTGTGCTGTGTGTTCTAAACAAAATTTTAAAAAATGTTTTTACAATTGATAAAAGGATGTGATAATCAAAAATTAATCTTAACAAGGCACATTGCATGGACGGTAGCCAGAATTCTCGACCCCATTATCGGATTATATAGGTGTGAATGGATGGTTTAACACACAGGTGTCATAAACAAAAGACTGATTATTGATACTTACTTACCTGTTGATTGATTATTTAAATGATCTCGATGTGTTCTAAATAGTTAATCTGCTGTGGATGACTTTGAAAACATTTGGTGAGAAAAGGAGAATATGTACATGACTGGTTGACTTCTGGCTAAGGTATAGTTATATTAATGAATAAGGAAGATTGTGAGAAAAGGAGGAAATGTCCTCTATCAAACAATACTTCAAATCTTAAGAATACTTTGAAAACCATGATATAGGATAATTTATAACAATGTTGAAACATACATGGAGAAACAGTTTACTGTCAACTATTGGGATATGTGATAGAGAAGAGAGGGAGAGAGAGAGGGGTGGGGGTATTTCTTTTATGCTTATAATGTTGGATGTTGTCATTCTTAAGCTATGTGGAAAAGCAGCCAGTTGCTTGGGAAGATTGTTGTGTGGAGTACTGGTGTGAGCAAACCAGGAAATGCATGAGTAGGTGAACTGGCCGCCGTGATATAACTGAGAAATTGTTAAAATCGGCGTTAAACCCCAATCAATCAATCATTCTTAAGGTTAAACAATCTACAGTACATACATGTATATAAATATACATATATTGATTTTAAAAATATGTTTTACTCAAATGTTATGCCTCATTTATTCTAAATACTCAATGTGAACCATTGTAGGAAAATGTGAAATTAATTGCTTAACCCCCTTTCCCAAATGCAGACACATTTTAATACGTTTCCAGCAGATGCAGTGTGTCAAACATTGTGAGAAAAAGAGAAATTGCTTAATGGTAATTTTCTGTTTTCCAACAATGTTTTCTTCTCTTTTCTAATCTAACTTTCATTCATAGAGGCTCCCCACGTTTTAACGCCTTTCCCACCTGCAGACGCATTTTGACGCAATAGCAGCAGACGACTTTTGAAAACATTGTGGCCAAAAAGGTGAGTTGCTCATGATGGCCACAATGTTTTCAACTTATTTAAGAATTAAGCTATATTTGATGGAGATAAGCTATATTTTCAGGTTTTTGTCACTAGGTTTTCAAAGTCGTCTCTTGCAGATTTGCTGTATATGGGAAAGGGTTAAAGATATGTTCAATATTGTCTCCTGCAGATTCATTTTATTGTTGGAAACGGGGATTACATGGCTACTTTTCCTGCGATTGTTTCAATATATATATGCAGTTGAGTCATGAACAGCTTTCTGTATCATGATAAAGTGAAGTAACTTTTCCTTTCCACATTGTTTTCCTCTGGTTCTCAAGCTTGCATTGGGACACAGGTCATATTCTACCTTCACTTAAACTTGGTTCTGTACAAGTTTCAAAAGAGAAATAGCTGGTCTAACAAAAAAATTGAGATTAATGTCTCGACACAGATGTGGTTTCACTGGTCATGTGATAACATTTCAACGGGGCTTTCACTGAAATAGGGGTCAGATGCTGGGCAGTAAATGACTCCTGCAGAGGTGTTAAAACTGTGTACTGTTACATTTTCTGGGGGATTTTGGAAGATTCAGGCATAATGTGGGAGACTGCATACATCATTATTACATTAATCATTATCTAAATGTAGTGATTATACAACAAAAGAACCATCATCCATTCGCACCTATATAAATTGGGGTCGAGAATTCTGGAAGCCGTCAGGACCACTGCGATGCTTTAAAAGAATCCACCCTGCAGCTAAACATCATTCAAGTAAGTATAAAAACATCTTGCAAAACAGTTAAATCTTAAGAATTAGAAAATGCACAATTGATTTTAATTCAAAAGCATTGTGAGAAGTATAATTGCATATTGTCAACAATTTGACCTTTTTATGCCCCCACGGAATCTCCGATTCGGGGGGCATATAGTTTTTGGCCTGTCTGTTGGTTGGTCTGTTGGTCTGTCTGTCTGTCTGCACAAAAAAAACTTTAACCTTGACCACTACTTTTGAACCATAACAGGTACGGCTACCATATTTCACATGTGTATTCCTTGTGACATGACCTTTCTGTCAGTACCAAAATTTTAGACCTTGCGACCTTGACCTTTGACCTAGAGGTTGCCATTCTCGAAAAAAACTTTAACCTTGGCCATTACTTTTGAACCATAACAGATACGGCTACCATATTTCACATGTGTATTCCTTGTGACATGACCTTTCTGTCAGTACCAACATTTTTTACCTTGCGACCTTGACCTTTGACCTAGATGTTGCCATACTAAAAAAAAACTTTAACCTTGGCCATTTCTTTTGAACCATAACAGGTACGGCTACCATATTTCACATGTGTATTCCTTGTGACATGACCTTTCTGTCAGTACCAACATTTTTGACCTTGCGACCTTGACCTTTGACCTAGATGTTGCCATTCTCGAAAAAAAACTTTAACCTTGGCCATTACTTTTGAACCATAACAGATACGGCTACCATATTTCACATGTGTATTCCTTGTGACATGACCTTTCTGTCAGTACCAACATTTTTTACCTTGCGACCTTGACCTTGACCTAGATGTTGCCATTCTCGAAAAAAACTTTAACCTTGGCCATTTCTTTTGAACCATAACAGGTATGGCTACCATATTTCACATGTGTATTCCTTGTGACATGACCTTTCTGTCAGTACCTTGCGACCTTGACCTTGACCTAGATGTTGCCATTCTCGAAAAAAACTTTAACCTTGGCCATTACTTTTGAACCATAACAGGTATGGCTACCATATTTCACATGTCAGTACCAACATTTTTGACCTTGCGACCTTGACCTTTGACCTAGATGTTGCCATTCTCGAAAAAAACTTTAACCTTGGCCATTACTTTTGAACCATAACAGATACGGCTACCATATTTCACATGTGTATTCCTTGTGACATGACCTTTCTGTCAGTACCAACATTTTTGACCTTGCGACCTTTACCTTTGACCTAGATGTTGCCATTCTCAAATTTTTTTTAACCTTCCCCACTACTTTTGAACAATAACAGGTAATGCTACCATATTTCACATGTGTATACCTTGCGACCTTGACCTTTGACCTAGATGTTGCCATTGGGGGGCATCAGTGTTTCACAAACACATCTTGTTTCACAATGCTTTCAAACATCATATGCTGTAAGGTCAAATGTCATCTTCATAAGATAAACACAAATGTAAGTTACATCTGTATCATCAGTAATTATAATAATCCTATGTCAATTAAAATGTTGATTTATCTTTGATTGTCAACAATATCTGTATAAACCCCTTAATGGCTACTTTTTCTGAACACAAGTGGGGAATTGGCCCCCTTTCAAAAAATTATAGAAGCATCTTTGCCCAAATATAATCAAATGAAAAATGTATAAAAATACCAAAATACACCGGAATCCTCAAAGTCTACCTAATTCTTAAAAAAATGCCCCAAATATCTGAATCAGAATTCAGTGAAGATTGGGATTTTCCGCACAAATTGGGCGAGAACTGGTTGTATCTCCAGAACATTGAGCGTGATTAATATAAGATTAAAGCTTGTTTCACAATTGATGTAAAAAAGATAAGTTTAAAGTCACTGGTTTAAAGGAATAATCTAGATAAGACTGCACAGGGGTACAAACTGGTCTAAAACAAAACTGGTTGCAGAACCCAAAGCTTGGCTTTTTGACATAACTAATATACATGTATATTGTTTTCAATTCTGGTCTATTTTTAGATCACCTAGAGCCGAAGGCTCAAGGTGAGCTATTCTGATCACTTTTTGTCCGTCGTCCGGCGTTAACTTTTAGCTTTAAACATCATCTCCTCCCAAACTCCAAGGACAATTTCCGTGAAACATCACAGGACTGTTCCTTTGGTTGGCCTCTTTCAAAGTTGTTCAAAGATTTAAATTCCATTGAGAACTTTGGTTGCTGCGGCATCAGAAAGGGGGCAAAATGTCCGAACTTTAAAAATCTTCTCCTCCGAGTCTGCCTGTCAGATTCAAATATAATTTGGTAGAAATGTTCCTTGGGTGACCCTCTATAAAAATTGTTCAAGCCATACTGATTGGTCGAAAAACATGGCAGTCAGGCGGCATCAGAAAAGGGGCAAAATGACAAAATTTGAAAATTCCATTTTTATGAAAGTGCTTAGTCTGATTTTAAGAAAATATAATACGAATCTTACTTTAATGATCCTCTATTTAATTTGTTTAAGCCGTTTTGATGGGTTACACAATCATAGCAACCAGGCGTCATCACAAAAGGGGTAAATTGAACTTTTAGCTACAAATGACAACCAACTCCTACCATTCCAATAGACCAATTTCCACAAAACATCACAGGAATGTTCCTTTGGTGGTCCTCTTTCAAATTTGTTCAAAGAATAAAATTCCATTGAGAACTTTGGTTGCTGCGGCATCAGAAAGTGAGAAAAATACCCAAATTTTAAAATCCTTTTCCTCCATAATCTGCTTGTGCGATTGCAAGATAATTTGGTAGAAATGTTCCTTAAGTGACAATCTAAATAAACTGTTGAAGCCATATTGATTTCGTTGAAAAACAGGGCAGCAAGGCGACATCAGGAAAGGTGCAAAATGACAAAAACTTTATAATTCCATTCTTATTAAAGTTCTTGTTAGATTTCAAGATATAAATGGCCTTTACTAATAAGCTGTTTCTTGAGACGTGTCCACTCCTTGCAGTTTCATTTGGACTCCTAGATCAAATTTTCCCAGATATTTGCAGTTAAATATTTGCTACTAATTTACTATCAATTAGGTGATCGATTTAGGGCCATTTTGGCCCTCTTGTTTAAATATTAGGCTATTTAAAATGAAAAAGGTATAAATAGTGTTTATAATCTCATTCTTTAATTTATCATTTCAGTTTATATAATATTAGTTATTTGGTCTGTTACTGACCCACTACGGAAAAATAGGGTGTTTGTGGAATTTATAAGGGGCGAGGCGTTAGCCGAGTCCCCCTATACATTCCAGACCCCCTATTTTTCCGTAGTGGGTCAGTAACAGACCAAATAATTTATTTATTTCATCGACCACCTTTCATGAGCAAAATAAATAAATAATATTGTTTCATTTACATTAACGTTTACAATATGTCTAGATGAAATTTACAGGTTTGGGCACCAAATGACTAGCGTTATGACGTCAAACCGCTGACGTGATGTCATTTTCCTAGTATTTTTAAAATTCCTAGTATTAAACCCACTTTAATAATGAAATGAAACAATATCAATTTGTTTTGCTTATGAAAGGTGGTCGATGAATAAATCAGTTATTTGGTCTGTTACTGACCCATTACGGAACAATTTTGTGTTCAATTTCTTAAACACAATTTACAGTTGTAATATTGTTAGTGGTTTCCGTGATTTTGAGATAGAAAAAGGTGAATCGATGAATGGCGGCCGTTTTGTCGACTATTGACTTTGCAGTTATTGTCTGATGTCATTTATTATAACAGCAGTCAATCATATTCTGCATCAAGTTTTATTTTAAAACAGAATGGATTTAGAACGTCCCATACAATCATGGAATAACAGTTCTGATGGCGATTACTGGAGAGGAAATTCATATAAGCAGTTAGTGATATACCCCTTGGTCATTGGTACCTGTCTATACAATGAAAATACCATGCATCTTTGACTGTGGGGTAATATTCTTTCCTGCATACACATCAAAACAGTAAATGGATTGAGATCAACCTGTACAATCATGAAATCACAGCTGTTAAGTCGATAATGGGAGAAGAAGTTCATATAGGCAGTTAGTGATATACCCGTTGGTCATTGGTGCCTGTCAAAACAATGAAAATTGCATGCATCTTTGACTGTGGGATATAACTTCCTGCATCAACATCAAACAAAGGAATATATTGAGAGAAACCCATTTACTGATGGAATTACAGCTGTTATGACAAGGACAGGAGAGGAACTTCAGCTGATTACCTTTATTACTAATGGATTCATACAAGGTAATCTTTATTAATGGATAAGTTTATCAAAATCATATCAAGCTTGTTTTATCTAATTAAATGTAGTATATAAAGGAAGTCCTGTTTTTTTATTGCACAGTTTGTGTTTTTTATGATCAGGTTTTGTCTGATGTCCTTTGGTCACACGCCATCAACAATTGCCTTGTGAACAATCTACAGGCAACATTTTACAACATCCAATATGAATGAAAGTTTATCAGAAAATCATCTCCATCAAATCTTGGCCAAGTTATAGACTGGGTCCTGTGAGGTGAAAAACTAGGTTTCAATGTCAATTTGAAGGAACATATTGAAAACACTCTGGATGCCTTATTTTAAAGTTAAGCATGTTGAAATGTTTTCAGAATAACTGTTTTGATGATATCTAGGCTAAGTTTAAATATATTCGGTCATAAACTAGGTCATGTTGGGTCATAAACTAAGTCATTCCACCAAATTGAAGGAAAATCTTGTTAGTCTAGAAACCACACTTTGCCTTGAGAAGCTTGAGGCTTTGTCAGAATGTTTGTCTTGACAATATCTAGACCTAGTAAGAATAAGGATCATGGTGGGTCAAAAACTAGGTCACTAGACCAAAATGAAGTAACATTTTGTTAACACTCAGATATTTTGAATGCTGCATTTTTTATTTTAACATGTTGAAATTTTGTCAGAACTGGTGTTTTGGTGAAATCTAGACTAAAATATAGGTCATGTTGGATAAAAACAACAATGAGGTCCAAAGAAAAACAATTGAGAAAAATCTTGTAAATAGCTTGACCTCAAGGTTTGATTCAGCATCTTGAAACTTTGTCAGAATGTTCGCCTGATGATTATTGATATCTAGACCAAGTTCAAATATTGGTCAAGTCGGGTCAGACCAAATTAAAGGAAAATCTTGTTAACACTCTGACAGCTGTTCTTTTAATGTTAGCATATTGAAACTTTGGCAGAATAGATGTTTTGAACATTGCTTTTAACCCAGAAACTATGTCACTAAGCCTAATTGAAGGAAAAACTTGTTTTCACTATTTACTTTTTAACATTTCTGTATTGATTATGTTCATGTGATGAATTGAATGTTAAATTTGTTGAAGATTTGACTTTGCACCAAGAGATAAAGTAGGAATAATGTACAACAGCTGTCTCAGTTCCGACAGCTTGAAACAGATTCCTTTATCATGGTAGTCACATACCTACAGGTTAGACCCATTATAGACGCTGTGCTCGTGATGAGGCTTTGCCTTTTTCATATTATTCATGTTATGGCATTGTTTGTTGGTTACTTTACTGTAGACATATTTTATTGTACACAACATATACATACAGAATAAACTTTAAATTTACAAATATTCATGTTATAGGCAAATGGTCTGGACAAAAGTTCTCACAACTTAGATACGGCCACCCCCTTTAATAATTACAAACATTTTTATTTTGTCTCTCAATACGACTTTGATTTTTATAAATTGTTTATAGGCAACGTTTCCGGGGTAGCGTCTCACACGAGTTAACGTTATCAGTATTTCTTAAGCAGGTTTAACCAGGTTTACAAGTGAAGTTAACGACTTGTATAAAATGTCGGAGAAGACTTTAGATTGGCACTGATCTTCTTGCTTTGTTCTTGACTCTTTATTGAGGAAACTTCCATTACCATTTCAAAATGGCTCTGAGTACTGATTTCTTTTTTGTTTTGTTTTGTTTTTTGTTGCTTTCGTAGGATTCGATCCCCAGTCAGGTAATACGAGATTTTTATAACCTTTCCTACATATAGACACTTTCTGATGCCTCTGCAGCAGACGACCTTTGAAAACATTGTGGTAAAAGGAGAAATTTCTCAAAACGAGCAATTTCTCCAATTGCCACAATGTTTTCAACGTTTTGCAGTAATAATACCTTCATTTATAGTGATTTTCTGGGTATTTGCCAACATGCTTTCAAAGTTGTCTGCTGCAAGTTTGCTGTATGTGGAATAGGGTTACAATGGGAATACCCGTTCCCTCATTAGCGGTCATTATTCCGGTAGAAATTTACCCACGAAACACCGAAACAAACAATGGTGAGCCTTCCCGCGAGAAAACCAACATTGTGGACTCTGCGTAAAGTATCGACCCGGATCAGCTAAAGCATGCCGCACAGGTTAACCAGGAGAGACACGTTTCGCCTCCTGTGGATTGTCTGTTTCAGGAATCATAAATCTATACATCTACGCCCCTCTGAGACGAAATGTGGCGACGGATGAGACTGCTTGCGGATTGCGCAGGCTGATGTGGGTCGATACATTACGAGGCCATAATGTTGGTTTTCTCGCGGGACGGATCATGTGATGCTTTCGTTGATCTAATGTTTTCTTTTTACCTCCAAGACGCGACATTTCCGACGTCGTCTGGTTAGACTTCAGTAAACTATTTGAAACCTGTATATTGGTATCAAAATGTTGGTACAGTTTGGGAAAGTACTTTTGGGAAAAGAATAAAATGTTCAAAATGATAAACTCCTGCTCTCAAAATCGTCTGCCGCCGAGGTGTACGGGATCACACGTAGGTGTATACCTGATCTGATATTTGCACCGCCTGACTTGACGACGTCTTGAGAGAAAACACGTCAAAGCTGTAAAATCGTAACTAGATTATGTAAAACCTGAATACACAATGGAAATCGTTGTGAGAAAAATGAGGAATACGCAGCAAGAATAATAGCTTCTCTGGTATTGGGCTGTTTTTACTCTTTACCAACCTCACAACATATCTGCAGCAGATGACTATGAAATTATCGGCAAACATATAGAAAATCCATAAAAATTAATGTTTTATTACATGATAGTTCTGATAACTTTGTGACAAGAGGAGAAACTGCTTATTGTGAGTAATTTCTCCCTTTGTCATAATGTTTTCATAGTCGACTGTTGCAGATGCGTCTTACTGAGCATGGATTATATTAGTATGTTACAGACGTTAACTAGCTTCTGTATCAGGTCAGGGTTAAATGATGAAGTACGTATATTTCATCAACGTCAAATTACAGTTGACTCTTTTAAGGCATAAATAGTGGATAGTCCATGAGTGTTTATTTATTATCACTTTTATTAAACGAATTCACTAGGATGAATTGCCGCTAGTATTGGCGAATGTCATATTCAGCTTAGTTAACGAGTTTATTAAAAGTAATAAGTGATTTATGACACGTATTTCGAAAAAATATACACCAAAGTTGCCGGTTTGGGTGCCAAAGTGTCTAACGATATAAGGCCAAATCGTTGACGTTGAAGTACGTATATTTCATCATATTTCATCAAGTTCAAATTACAATTCACACTTTTAAGGCATTAAGGAGTGTTTTTTTATTATCACTGTTATTAAACGAGTTCACTTAGATGATATGCCGCTAGCCTTGGCGAAAGTCATATTCAGCTTATTTAACGAGTTTATTAAAAGTAATAAGTGACAAGTTTTTCGAAAAAATGTACACCAACGTTGCCGGTTTGGGTGCCAAAGTGTCTAACGATATAAGGCCAAATCGTTGACGTGACGTCATTTTCAAAGTTTGGTTTCCGCGTCGTAATAAGACTTGAGCGTAAGACTGAAAACCAAACTAGTAGAGTCATATCTAGGTTACAATGAACCAAATAAATTCCTTCTTTGTTTCCATGTAAATTGACCAGTTTCAGCCCTCAATTATCACACTTTCTAAGCGTTTCTCATGTAGAACACCATATATCATTGAAAAGGGTTACCACTTAGCTTTAAAACTATGCAAGAAAGAACTCACAAGGCGAAAATTGTTACCGTCATTTTGGACCAAATCGGGCTAGGACAGAACCGGCCAAATGATATGCTTTCGCGCAATACACAGGTCTTCGAAAAGGAAAAATAAGAAAAGCATCATATATTTTAGGTTTCACTCTGTCAAATGTTCACAGAAATGATCAAACTTAATATGTATGCACTATTCTCAGACAAGGTCAATATACTAAAAGTGATCAAATCAATCATTTCCAGTCCATCCTATACACATTTACAATGAATTTAAACTTAATGCATTTTGGAGATGGTATACACTCATTTCTACGGAAACAAATTATTTATTATGGAATATTTGGCGTAATTTGACCTCATCTGATATTTATGTAATGGGATTTTGACACTCCCGAGAGTGCTATAAATGATAAACTGGTATATGGGATTTTGCTTAATACATTGTTTGTGTTTTCTCTGTAAAACTGAAGCTGCAGACTCGTGTCCAGTCTGTCATATTTCACGAATTTAAGTCTGGTGTTCGTAAACCGATAGTTTGCGGATACAAATCCTTGTGCCCAGTATTTGGGGCAGATATTTGGCTACATTCTGGCGCATAGCACTTTCTTAATTCGATCGTCGATTTTTATTTTGTATAGGAGCAAAATGCAAACATGGCTCAAATATGGCTGACGAGGAAGTTACATCTTGTCTATCTATACTATATTATATTGTTTTAATATGGTGCCAGGCCACTGATCAAAACATGTTGCATGTGCGACAAAGGCTAAATGCACCAGAAAGAGTGTAATACTATAAATAGATAGATGATGCGACACTCATTTTTCTGTGATCAGAAAGCATTGACAAACTGATCTAAATCTGCACTTCTCATAGATGGACCTGAAGGTGACATTCTAAGAGCGAAATTAACCCTTATTCCGCTATATTCAAGAACATCGTATATTCCCCTTTAACACCCCTTTCCGATCTACCCACGCTTTCTGCCGTTTTGAGTAATTTCTACTTTTTTCGACATGTTTTCAAAAAGCCATCTGCTGCAGAACCGTCAGAAAGGGTATATAAGTTAAAGTAATGTATAGCATAAGCAATAGATATTGTTTGAATCGTTTCCCGATTGTTGACGCATTTTGAGGTATCCGCATTAGTCTAGGTATTTTTAAAGTCGTCTGCTACAAATTGGTTGTATATTGGAAAGTGTAAAAGTTGTGTATAGCGGGATAAGAGTTTTGTAATCAAGAAAGTGCGTTTCACAGGTTGACTTTTACTATTTCAGGATTAATTTAATTTCGTCGCTGAAGACATGGTTGTTGGGTATGTTATTGGCAGGTGTATTGTCTCTACAGTATTAAAATACGCTGTGCGGCTACCCTAACATATGTGACCGTTGGAATGCTGCGGCGGTCCTATAATGGCTATTGGCCGTAGATATTTTAGACCCCACGGCCTCCGCGGAAAATGTCACAGAGGCAGAAATAAGACCCTAGGACAGCCGCACTGCAAACGCATGGCCACCGTTCGCCCGACGTATGGTCGCCGTGGAAACGCTCTACGGCATTGCTACGGTGTGTCTAATTGCTACGGCGAAACTAGAAATGAAACATGTTATAACTCCGCGCTATAATCCCACGTCGACCGCTACGGCCTGTAAAAGATAGGAAACCGCCCTAGGGTGACCCTGAGGCAACCGCAGATCTTCTGCGGTCGCCGCACGTATCTCTCGATTTCGAGGGCCTATGGCCGCCGTATCCCAGCCGTACGGCAAATGTGACTGAGGCATTATAACTTTGGACGCATCTGCATCAGCTGAATGGTGAAAACATTGTTGGTAAACAGGCAATTTCTCATGATGAGTAACATCTCGTTCAACAATATTTCGAGCACTGTAATAAAATCATGGTTTTCCAGGTGTTGTATTTTATCTTCACTGTTCCAAGACGTGAACATTGGAAATGAGGCAGAGTGGAAGATGCAGAAGTAGAGCGTCAGTCTCTCGTACCAAAGGTCCCGGGTTCGAGTCCCGTCATGAGCGGGTTCCAACTTTGAGATATTTTCCAAACAAACAGCGCGAGTACTGGTTATGTCTCAAGGAAGCAGACTTCGAGCGTGATTAATATAAGCTGAAAACTTGCTGCGTGCATTTACAGTCGGTCTGGATCTGCACTGGTCACTTAATATTAGTTCAAGAAACATTCGTGATAACAAAAATGAGAATATGTGTACATCATGATTCGATAGCATCGAATCGGAGTAAGATTTTTATCAACATTTGTCACAAATAACCAAATGTTGGCTTTCTTCTAAATACGCTCAAAGAGAATAAATACTCAGTAATTCGCTTTGCATATTCGCGTTAAGATTTAGACATGTAAAGGGTTTCTTGATTTTTCTTGATATTTAACTTTCTCCATCATCGAGACGCTTTCTGAGGCATCTGTATTCGGCTGTGAAAATTATTGTGGCAAAAGGAAATGATCATAACATTTCTCCTTTTGCCACAATGTTTTCAACTCTCCCAAAGAATCATACTTTCATTTATGAAGATTTTCTGTATTTAACCTCGATAGTTACAAAGTCGTCTGCTGCAGATTTGTTGCACGTGGGAAAAGATTATCTTCAAATATTAACATGTTTTTATCAAAAGATATAAATGAGTCGCGTCTAGCTCCTTTGGTGCTTAATGCATCCACGCATAGTAAAGATTCGGACACGAAGTGAACTCCATGCTCCAAACAATTTGGAGAACGATTTTTTCTGACCAATCAGCTACTTGAGCACAAATTCCGAGCACATGTTAAACTATAATAGTTTTGGAGCCTGCAGATTTTCACAGAAACTCCACAGGAGGCAAACAGTTTCAGCCCGGATTAGTCTGCGTGGCATGCAGGCTGATCCGGTTCGATTCTTTAGTCCACAATGTTGGTTTTCTCGTGGAACGGCTCATATATGTTTTGTGAAAAATGTATCCGTTTAACATAAATGTTGTTACTCTGTTACGTGTTGCTCGAACGGTGGCCATCCGAAAGCCCCCGTGGAAGTCTGCACCGTGCGTGGTCTACCTTGTGCATGCCTCGAAATTTGTCAAAAACCTACGGCCGGCGCAGGGACGCCCTAAGGCGACCGTTCGTCATCACTTTAAAGGCCGTACGGCAGCCGCAGGTTTTCTGTCTCCACAACTTCAAAATACGCCGTGCGGCTACCCTTAACAAATGTGACTGCTACAGTATGTGACCGTGGGAAAGCTGCGGCGACCCTATAATTGATATTGGCCGTAGATATTTCAGACCCCACGGCCGCCGCGGCAAATGTGATTGAGGCATACATAAGACCATTTGACAGCCGCACGGCAAACGCAAGCCCACAGTGAGCCTGTGGAACCAATCTACGGCATGGCTACGGTGTGTCTAATTGCTACAGTGAACCTAGACATAGAAAAAAGTTATAACTCATATATGTTTTGTGAAAAATGTCTCCGTTTAACACAAGTGTTGTTACTCTGTGTTTAACGGTGTTCGAAAGACGACTGTGAAACTATTATATTAATTAAACAGACAAGTATTTATATAGAATGTTTACACCTCGTAACATTGTAGATATGTTAGCATAGATGTGTCGTATCTCCTGATAATTACACATCACCGTCGATGTACGATACCACAGTCGTTAATGACGAGGCTAACTTGTCCATTGGTTGTCAGTTTTTTTACGAGCATTAACAAAAGTCAATGTGATTAGCATAATTCGTCTTCTACCAAATGGTTAGAAAAAAGTATATATGGGAAGAAAGGATGATAACTGGGGGAAATGTATGTCGATCACTGGGGCAAACATGTCGGAAAACATATGGTTTGGTGAGCTGACTGCTGTGCAACAAACTGATACACTGTTTTAACCTTTTCAACATACAACAAATCTGACGACTTTTAAAATATCTGGACAAAAATGTGAAAATTCCCTGTAAGTAAAAGTATTAGTATCGATAAATAATTAGTAAACCGAACCCGAGTTTCTGGCGGAAGAATAGAGATAATTGGAAAATAAAACATCATTTAATTAATAGGCTAAAATAACATAATAAATCACAATCAGTACATAGACAAAATTCAATTGAAGTAATATTAACCGACAACAGTAGATACACAATGTGTTGTTTTTTCGAAGTTTCCCGTGCATGAGAAAAGGTAAAATCTGCTTTTGGTGAACAATGTAAAATATACACGGGTCAAATATTACTTACTCAAGTCTGTTAGCAGCTTCTGTCAACTTATTTAAATTCTGATAATACATAGCAGATGAACAGGTTGATCAGATTGTTTAATTTAATTGGGGTATTACGCCGTGTTTAACATTGTTTCAGTTATATCAATGTGTCAGTTCACTTATTCACGATCCCAGGGTAACCAAAGTAGTACTAGGCTAGGAAAGGTGCAGGTTGATCTGAGAATACACAGTTCAGAAATGTCAAAGTGTACCTTGAAGATATACAATGTAATTCAACTTATTCCATGTGTACCTTAAAGATATACAATGTAATTCAACTTATTCCACGTGTACCTTGAAGATATACAATGTAATTCAACTTATTCCACGTGTACCTTGAAGATATACAATGTAATTCAACTTATTACATGTGTACCTTGAAGATATACAATGTAATTCAACTTATTCCACGTGTACCTTGAAGATATACAATGTAATTCAACTTATTCCAAGTAACTAAATCGACACAGTGATGAACTTGATGGATCTTACTTCTCCCTATTTAACATGTTTATCAACTATATTTTGCTTTATATGTTACAGGCATAACAATTGTGTACTATGCCGCTGACAGTACTGTTTCCTACGCTAATCATGACCTTGAACAAATATAATCTAAACTCAGCAAAATGGTGCACTCTAACATTAAATAGTTCACTGGCAAAGCCAGAACATATTCAAGAAATAGCAGATAGTAAAAAACGAACTTGAATTAAAAGCTTTCGAAAAATATGTAAAGGAAAACAGATAAAGACTTTAAAGTTAATTGCAAATTAAGACTGTAGACTGGGGACACGTGAACAAATTGTCGTAAAAATCAAACAATTTGTTTTCGGAAGATTATACCAAAGTAAGCCCTGTTATTCTATGAACTGAGCTTTTATGAAGACAAAACAAGATTTTGTTCACTTTGTGCTGGTGTTTATTTTTCTAATCGGATTACTATGTGGCATCCAGACAAGAGGTTTTTTAGCTGTCGGACTGGATGTGGACGTCATCGTTTCGTTAAGATTATGATCAAGTATTCCGTCTGACTGGATCTGGTAGAGCATGTTGTCATGGCGACCGGTTGGTGTGTGTGGGTCAAGGTCAGCGTTGTGGTAACGGGTAACAGTCTTGGTTACACTTTGACGGGGAATCTGCGATGAACATCATAAAATTGTTTTAATAATTGTATCGATATGTTTGCAGTAGATTATTATTGAAAATATATTGTAAAATGGCGAAATTATTCAACATGTCCTAATTTAAAGCTTTCTTCAAACCAAGATATTGCCACTTTTTCCTTTGAAGTTTTGAAAAAGTAAATCTGAAACGACATAGCAAGTAAACAGCTAATGAGCCGTTTCACTAGAACACTAAGAGTATGGACTCTGCGTAATGCATCGACCAGATCAGCCTGCGCATTCCAGGTCGACACATTCCGTCTGAGGGTGAGAGAGGAAAAGAGTTATGATTCTAGAAACAGAAAATCCACAGGAGACGAAAAGTGGCTGTCCGGGTTAGCCTGTGCGACATGCTTAAGCTGATCCGGGTCAATAACTTACGCAGAGTTCACAATGTTGGTTTTCTCGTGGAATGGCTCAAATGCATAATAGTAATACCCCTGTTTCATGAACATATATGAGCTGTGTCTAAGGATGGATTTCATGTGTTATTAATTGGTTTACAAGGAAAACTCAGACGAGCCTGTTCATCCGTACAGTCTCTCCTGAGTCTCTAATGTCTGCCCATGTACTATACTTACATTAATGCACATACGGCCAAAAAAGCTGGAGGTGCAGCTACGCCAATATGACTTTAAATGATGTGATAGCGGAGTGTTAGTACGATCGCATCACCGTTCCTCTGCATATGTTTAAAGTGTCACATGAAGGAGATCTTTATCACAAAGCAATGACATTACAATGGTATAACTAGGAGATAACTTGTCATGCTCAAACAATATTGTACTGGTTAAGTATCCAGTAAGCAGACATCGAGCGTGATTAATATAAGCTGAAAACTTGTTTCGCAATCGATGTAAAATAAATAAGTTTAAAAACAACAACATTTACTTTAACATAGTTTTAACCATCAAAATGTTGAACATTAATTTCCCACAAACGATGAGCAAAACAGCAATTCAATTCAAACTAATATTCTGGTTTAAAATATATTATGGTATTTAAAGAAATATTAAATTGCGATAATTGAAAACATGATATCCTTGAAATAGGTTCATTATATTAAAGAAGGATTATAAATCAAGATTACAGTTGAAGGCCTTGTTATCCGAGTACTCTCGTGCCTTTCGAGCCTTTGATCTTTATTTGTAAGAACGTATTTCCTACAGCAACAGCATCCTACCTGGCGATAGCTCCCCATATAAGGCAAAACAGCCGTGTCACGGAAACACCTGTAAGGAATGCAAGCATTCAATCCTTTCCCACATAAAGAATATCTGCAGCAGACAACTTTCAAATCAGTTTGTAAACAAAATAAAGAAATGTTCTATAAATGAAAGCTTAAAGAGTTGTGGCCAAAGGGGGAATTGCTGATTATTAGCAATTTCTCCTTTTGCCACAATGTTTTAAAAAGTCGTCTGCTGTATAGAAGTAAGAAGGCGTCTGCGTGTGGGAAAGGGTTAATTATCCAAACGAATTGCGACAGGATCCTTAAAAGTGAACGCTTGACATTTGGATACATCGTAAGAAATTCTGCGGTCTCGATTAAGACCTATGACGTCATTTATAATTACGCGCATTTGACAAAACAAAATATGAACCCTTACATTTGAGAATGTGCACGTTAGCATTGCTGAACACTGTAGGTTCAACTAACATCTCTTTCTTCTATGTCTTATCATTAGAATCTACACAGGTTGACAAGAGTTTCGAACAAGGCTATGTTAGTAATATGTAAAAGGTGTAGACATTGATCAGACTGTGTGGGTTGATATGGGTCTACAGTGTTCCCAAATAACAACGTGTACCCTGTTCTATGCACGAGTTCATATAATAGTGAGTGCTATGTTTTCCTTCAGAAATATCCTTTGTTAGAGAAGTATGTGACATGTTATATACTACACTATTTAGAACTGTCTATACTTTTAGAGAAGGTGCAATTTTAGAAGTATTGGATGACATTTTCTTTGTTTTATTCCCGCGATAGTTCCTTTTTGCTAGGAACATGGCATGACAAATCTTAAATAGATGTCTTCGCTGTTTCATTCAGACACCAAAGTCTGACACATTGTTTCCGAACCGGGAGTAACGATCAGCATTGTTTTTAAACTTCTACTGCTTGTCAAAATGGAGTTTAAAATATGTATTCTTTTTAAACAAAAAGACGTTATTTAAGTGCGAAACTGAATTGATAAAAAAATATCTTTATCTGAAACACGCTATGTTGAATATCATCATTTAATTGAAGATTATGTGAAATATAATGTTTGTTTTGTTTGATAGGTATCATTATATTCCGTTAGAATTTCTCACAGCGGCAATTGTAGGAAATAAGCAGTTTCTCTCTTTCCCATATGTTTTCTGAAGATGTATATTATTTTTGCGATACGCAGTTCAAGCATTCTAAAGCAATAATTTCCTCTCACGCCACGCCGACTAAAATTAAGAAAAGTATGTCATTTGTGAAAACATGCCAACACATAACCTCTTGGGAGCCTCGCGTAATCTCCAGTCATGTGGCGTATTCTCGGCCTTGATAATCTACTGAAGCTGGATGGAGATGGCCGATTAGCCTTCGAGAAACGCATAGATTATTGCGCAAGTTTTATAATTCATATTCTCATATTGATCGCCGTTTATCATTTTTAAAGATATTTCTTGTTTTTTTTGTTTTTTTTAAATATATAACTTTATTTGCCACGTGCATAGATATGTGAAGGTCGTGGCCATCCTCCCTCATACCTTACAGTAATTTTTTTTTAGTAGATCTATGTTAGAATATTAGGTTAATAGTATGAATAATAGGGGGTCAAACTTATAAAAGGTTTTTTAAGTTTTACACGTGTTAATAAAGCTATACATTTGTATGATGGGAAAAGGAAGCTTTAAAAGATAACAGAAAAAAACAAACAAACAAACAAAACAAAAACATGCATTTTTCTGTTTGTTATACGAATATGGTTTTGTAACATTTCTTGTTTTAAATGGACTTGTTCGCATTAGGAAGAGTCCGTAGCCCATTCTAAGAATATGAAGATTTTTTATTTATAGTTGAACAGCCAATTGTTAATAACCTGATCAGACGGCGCGGATCCGTCTGCTGGCCTGACTCTATGCTGGCGAACCGGGCTTCACAAAATCATCGGAATATATCCATGAATGATTACAGGTTTGTCTTCCATCTGCAATTAGTGGATGGCGTATTTAATATCAATTTTTGGAAGTAAAGAGGAACGATGTTTGCTATGTCGAAACAAATATCTGTGAAGAGTCTTTCTCATATTTAGATATTGTCTATCTTTATCGGTCGAACATAAGTCTGAAAGATAAACTGACAATCTCTTGTCATTCTACTATTAGATTACAATGTGGTTTTTGTCGCAACACTATTTCGATAGTTATAATCTTTGAAATTGAAATGTTATGCTTAATTGGATTTTTGCATTATGAGGATTTAAAGAAATGACATGAATAGTATCCTCCCAACAAAGAAACTTGCTGGAACATGCAGTGATTGTTCATAGAAATGGTATAACTGGCGGTTGAGCTCTACACAAAGAAACTTGCTGAAACATGCAGTGATTGTTCATAGAAATGGTATAACTGGCGGTTGAGCTCTACACGAAGAAACTTGCTGAAACATGCAGTGATTGTTCATAGAAATGGTATAACTGGCGGTTGAGCTCTACACAAAGAAACTTGCTGAAACATGCAGTGTGTTCAGAGAAATTGTATAACTGGCGGTTGAGCTCTACACAAAAAAACTTGCTGGAACATGCAGTGATTGTTCATAGAAATGGTATAACTGGTGGTTGAGCTCTACACGAAGAAACTTGCTGAAACATGCAGTGATTGTTCAGAGAAATTGTATAACTGGTGGTTGAGCTTAACACGTGTACCTTATATATCCAGTGTCCTCTGTTTTGAAAATGAGGAGAATGATATCGATATACAGGCAAAGCCATTGTTTGCTTGCTATTTAAATTTCGTCTGCTTGATGAGACATTGAAAGTCGTTTAAATCGGGGCATATGTAATAGTAACGTTTAGATCATATTGTTTCACTATCGAATTTTAGTTTTAGTTTCACGAACGAGGTATCTGTATTCAAAGTCGGTGTAATTGTCAATTGGTAATTGATAGATTCGATTTAAGCGTCATTTACCACAGTTTTTCATTTGTTATATCACCAGTGTGTGTGTACCACGTGACTTTTGACGTCATATTTGCATGGTCAGACAGCAATAATTGCTCTTGTTAAGAATGTAAAAACAATGGTAACTTTTTTATTTCTTCACCCTTTATAATGAGACATGGCGCAGTCTACGCCGCTTACAATGTCCTATCTCCGGGTTTTTACAGGAGTTTGATTGGTGGTCTAGTTTTTTCAAACACCTCAAAATCAAGTTTCGATAATGCTCCGACTGTCGGCGATATTAATAAATTTTGAGAAAAGGTTCATCGAAGTGTTTGAAGAAACTACACCACTAATCAAACACCGTTGACACACCGGAGATAAGGCTCTGTAAGCGGCGTAGACTGCGCCATGTTTCATTAAAATGATGAAGAAATAAAAAAAGTTACCTTTGTTTTTACTTCTAAACCGAAGTAAAACATTTCTGTCCACCGTAGCATTTGTGACGTAAAGGTCACGTGGTATACACACACTGATCACGGCGACCAAATCAAATTGACCAATGTTTTCTGACCTCTTCGCACCAGAACTTCACACAATAGTATGTGGAGGCAAGTGGTTGCGTTTTCACATTTCTTTTTAAAGCTCATTGGTCGGAGAACAATGGCGAACGACAATGACTTTTAACAATGTCCAAGCTTGGGTTCGAAATAAAAACCTCAGCATCAATGCTGAGCTAACATGTATTGCATCCTTAAGATTACATTTAGGTTTAATGTCTGATAAATTGTTTATAGACTAATTTGTCAAGTCTATTTTGAAGGACGATGTTTTCGATTTGGTCAAAAGAAGTTAGCGTCTTGGTAAGTTGGGGTCTCGTTACATCAGTCTACAGTGATTATGTAAATATGTGCAAATGCGCAGTGCTATCTGTGTCCACTTATATGTAGTATAGACCTAAATGCTTATTCTCACCAAAAAACGTTATCGAAAAAAAAAATGTAAATGTGACTCCAACTATTCTACACCAATGTACCCTTTAACTTTTTCTCATATGCAGTAAATCTCCAGCAGACTACTTCGAACACATTAAGGCAGCTTCATGGAAAATATCTTTTAATCTAAGTATAATATGAGTAAAGAATTCAAAATATTTAGTCAAAAGGAGAAATTCTCCTTTTGTCATTTTGTTTAAAATGTTGTTTCTAATGATTCGTTAAAGTGCGTGAGCAAGTTGGAAAGGATTAAGACTCTCTCATTGTTGGCTGACAAATCGGTATTTGTGACCGGTGTTCTTTAAAAAATAACCGTAACGTAATTATTACACGTGTATCCAATTAGATGTTGCTGTTCGAAGGTTTCTTTAACTCTCCGATGACTAATAAAGAGCCAGATAAGACTGCGCAGACACGAATAAAACTTAAATCGCGTAAATGTCACAGGGGGAGACGAAATGCGGGAAGTCCTGTGTTTGAACATTGGACATCGTGTCTTCAGTGCGAATTAACTACCGACTAAGCTTACCAAGTGTTCAGGTACTCTCTCCAAGTGTGTGTAAGTTCGAAACGCGGTATAACTGTTGTGTTGATCGTAATAAGACCATGCAAGCTGTTTTGCATCATTTGTACTCGATATTTCAATTGGGTTATTCTAGCAAGTTAATCTAATCAAAGCGCTGAAGGCACTGAATTTGTTTGGGTACATAAAACTGTTCAAACATTTGCCTTTGCATAGATGTGTGATTTATAAACTATGCATTGTTTATACATATTACAACTTCGGGTAAAAGAATAAATGACGCATCCGTTAAAATTAAATGCCATTTTAGTGAATATTATATTTAATTTCCAAGTTTCAAAAGACATGTAAAACAAATGGATAACCATTATGGCCCCGACTATAGTATTTACCAATTTTTGTTACAAAAAAAATCACAATTGACCAAGGGTTTTCTAAAATCTTACTCAAAGCTTCCTGCTTAACAAGAGATTTTTCAAGTTTTCACTTTAGCCATATAAAGCCAAATAGCCCTGCCCCCTGGCGGCCATGTTTTTCGACCAATCAACATGGCTTGGAGGAATCTGATAGATGGTCTCCCAATGAACATTTCTACAAAAAGAATTAAAAATTGGCCAAACACTTTCGGAGGAGAAGATTTTTCAAGTTTTTACTATAGCCATATTAGGCGAAAAAGCCCCGCCCGCTGGCGGCCATGTTTTTCGACCAATCAACCTGGCTGGAAGGAATCTGATAGATTGTCACCCTAGGAACATTTCTACAAAATTATTTGAAAATCGGTCAGACACTTTTGGAAGAGAAGATTTTTTTGAGTTTACACTATAGCCATATAAGGCAAAAAAGCCCCGCACCCTGGCGGCCAAGGAACACTTCTTTACAATAAGTTGAAAATCTGCCAACCAGTTTGGTAGAAGAAGAATTTGAAAGTTATTTTATTTTCGTTGCCATGGAAAACCATTATTCTGCATGAATCACAAACATGAGAGCGAGAGAGAAAGAGAGAGAGAGAGAGAGAGAGAGAGAGATAGAGAGAGAGAGAGAGAGAGAGAGAGAGAGAGAGAGAGAGAGAGAGAGAGAGAGAGAGAGAGAGAGAGAGAGAGAGAGAGAGAGAAAGAGAGAGAGAGAGAGAGAGAGAGATAGAGAGAGAGAGAGAGAGAGCGAGAGAGAGAGAGAGAGAGAGCGAGAGAGAGAGAGAGAGAGAGAGAGAGAGAGAGAGAGAGAGAGAGTAATTTATTTGAAATTATAAAAGCTTTGCATCGTTTCAATTCGAAATTTCAACAGTAAAATCTGCAAATAGACTGTACTCGATGTGTATTTGTCACATGTGTGTGTGTGTGTGTGCAACTTCGAACTGCAAGATACATTGTAAATGTTTTCCGTTTAGGCGAACATGCAGGCTTACCTGCCATGTGACTGATAATCACTAATCGAATACATACTATTTTTATTTGTTTGGAACAAACAAATTTAGAGAGCTAAAATTCTGAAGCCATACGTCTTATGGAAAATTCCCTAAATTTCATACGCGTGAAAGTAGTACTCAATACTTGCTCTTACTTTTCAAATGTATCACGATATTTGAAATAATGATATATTTATATCGTCTTTGTTTTCTTATGTGGTTCTTATATTCAAAGAGAATTTGGAAATAAAATGAAACATTGTATTTTAAAACATGAACGCGGAGAGATTTATAAATCTCACTGAGTGAACTGCTACAGGGAGAACTATTTCCGATTTAAGCTCTAGATACGGTATTTGAATTTTCAATCACGCATTGAAAATGTAGATAAAAACAGAATTTAAAATATTTTCTTTGTGCCATGTCGGCCATATAAATATAGTATAAATAATTAAAAAAGCAAATATGTGCGTCATAAAATGCATTTAAAATGAGAGTAACACATTTGCAGAGAAATCGTGATCGTCGAATTCTATTTATAAATACAACGGTATGGGGGGAGGGTCTAAGGTGCGGACGCGATCTGCGGACAAATACATTATAGAGGGAAAATGCGGACAAATGCAATCCTGTCAAAATGTCGTGCATTTTTAATTAGTTTCTAAAAATAAAAATAAAAAATCCCACTATCGTATCATTCTCAGTGTAATAGCAAAAACCCGTGTGTCTGTCATTAATGAAAAGTCTGCATTCTTAATATGAGAAGCTGTAGTTTAACTCATTCTGTACCAAAGGCAATGTTGGGGTTTATGCAAACGTAACCGATTCAGATGAGTCAACGTAACGAACTGTCTCACCTGAAATCAGCATTGTTTGCCTTTTAGTAATCAAACATTTCCAAAACACTTATTGCATTTTAAATGAAGACGCTTGATTTTGAAAATGGAATAGTCTACTTTTAACAATTCGGCGTTGAAAGAAATAACAGCGTTACCGTGGTTACGCTAGGCCACAGTTCAAAACCTACAACATTCCGTGAGCCGCGTCAGGCGTGTTTGGATCTTATAGCAACACGGTGTTTTAGTTCCCAAAAATGCTTCACTTCTATTATATATGAGCCGTTCTGCGAAAAAACAACATTGTGGACTCTGCGTAAAGTATTCACCCGGATCAGCCTAAGCATTCCACACAGGCTAACCCTGACAGACACGTTTCGCCTCCTGTAGATTTTCTGTTTCGGGAATCATTACTTTATACCCCTGAGACGGAATGTGTCAGCCCGGATTAGCCTGTGCGGACTGCGCAGGCTGATCTGTGTCGATATATTACGCAGAGTCCATAATGTTGGTTTTCTCGTGGGACGGCTCATATGTATTAGACATTATATCTAGAGTTATACTACATACAAGCGAACAATGAAGGCTTAGGTGAGAAAGTGCATATACACAGGCTTGTCTCAGTCGAACCTGCTCACGTATTCAAAAAATATTATTATCATCTGACTATTAATTTGTGATGTCCGCATTACACATCAAGCGAAATCCAGCTCAACCCCTGTGTACACGTCTTTTCTAATTTGAGTCTGCAGCTGCTAATATATATTCAACTTACGGGATTCGTGCTCAGCATTTCTTAGTCGTCTCAATAAGGGACATTACAGTCAATAAACATTATCTTAGTTTATTAAACCCTTCCCAGACACAAGCAGCAGGTGATTTTAAAAACATCTTGGCAAAACTTTGGAAAACTTCTTTATTTGAAAGTATAATTATTTGAAAATATTGTGGCAAAAGAAACAAAAATGCTCATTTTTAGCAATTTCTCCTTTGTCCACAATATTTTCAAATGTCGTCTGCTACAGAGGCGTCAGTATATAGAAGGGTCACATAAGACGTGTCACCTCCATTAATTTGTAGTCTTATTGCATAAAAGGGAAATGGAAACAACCACCGTGGGGCTACACTTCTGCTATGTATGTCTACTACATGCCAGCGGCCGGTGAAGAATCTAGTGAGACTACGTTTTCACAGCCTCACAGGAGTCTATACTGTTCGAATATGCAACAAGACCCCCATTTGGCCCGACGCAGCTAAAACGTGACAAACTAGATAAAATGGTAATTTCTATTATCAGATTCCAGTCTGACACATGTCATATAAGTTGGTGAGAAAAATGTTAAAATTTAATTTAAGGATTTAATACTTTGCAATATTAATATGATCTATCACAGCAAATTAACCTTATCATAAGGGCTAGCTGAGCGAAAACTTCGGCGTGTGAGGGTCTTGTTATTCTCATGGTTTATTTAACCCTTTCCCCCCCCCCCCCCCCCCCCCCCCCCCCCCCCCCCACACACACACACACACACACAGTCGCCGCTGCAGCAGACGACGTTTGAAAACGTTATGGCAAAAGGAGAAATTGCTTATTCAATCAGTGTTCCTTCATCTTTAGACTATAACCATTTTTTTTGACGTAATTCTTTCATGTGTGAATCGTGTGTTGCAGATGTGTTATATGTGGTAAAGGCTTTATCAGGGGAAAGCATTCAATATATACCGAAATCGTTCAGTAGTTATACTGAAAGTATAGTTAGTAAGTGATGGATATATACAATAACTGCAAATGCATTTAATATGGTTGGTTTAATAAGATGACTGCAAACATATTTAAGGGTTTTAAAAGACGTGCCTGTGAAACCATTGTATCATTACTTAACGCTTATATAAATATCTCCCTTTTAGTCTTTGGATGGGTTATGTCATCATATAGTCGCCCGTGCTGCGTGTCGACGATGTAGGCTGTACACGATTTCGAAAGGCGCGTGTGTTAATGTTTTTTTTCGTTTTACCGATTCGTATTGTCTCAGAGTTCGTCCTTATGAAATCTAAATTTACCAAAACGAATCGATTCCAGTTGTTTGCACCTCTAATAGCGTATTGTCTTCTGATTCGTCCTTATGAACTCTGAATTTACCCAGACCAATCCATCTCAATCTGATGCAGCTCTTATAGCTATGTTTCTGTCATATATGGGCTATTTTGAATATTACACTAGCACGGTATGCTTGGGTTTTAACATATTAGGGTTAACTTACCCCGCCATTTTACAGCACCATGTTAGTAGTAGCAGTAGTAATACCAGGCACACAATACCCCCAAAAGCCATCAAAAGCGGAATATACCGATTCGAGTCTGCAAGGAAAAACACAAAACAAGCTGTGGATACAGTGCAAGTTTAGGTTCGGATAGGGAAACGGTATGTATTTCATACATTTCCTTATAAGGTATGAACGTATTTATAATGATATATTAGCGAATTATGTTCTAGAAGTTGATATAAAGATTCATGTCTAGGTAAGACTCGGTGGATAATTGTTTGTTTCGGTGTCAGATCGAGATATGGGCAGTGCTTCAGGAAAACCCGAACCGTAACTTAATTTATAGTCACACGTGTCGAAAAACACATGGATATAGCTTTACAGAAAGCCGTTTAGTAATAATTGCAGACAGTGAAAATCTAGATCAGACCGCGTCGATACGCTGGCTGATCATGATATTCACTGATCGTATTTGATTCACGATTGTATTTGATGTGCGACGGTCATTGTCACTTAGGAAAGTGGTAAATCATACGGTCACTACGCCCTTTCGTGCCATCACCAATTAATTGTGACAAAATATTGATGAATGGACACCCAGACGTCGGGATGTCTAAGGTAGTAGTTATTCAGGCAGAACAATACAAGGAAGGTTTATATAGTTTGAGCTGCGAAAGTGCTTATGACTCTGTTTCTTCTTATCTTTATCCTTGATATAGGCGGGTTATTATCAGAAGTATCGATGAGGAAAATAGTGTAATTACTCATTGTGTCCACGATGTGTTCAATATTGCACTTTCCTTATTGGCAGGTGGTGGTGTTTTTGGTAAATTTGACGTCAGATGTTTTTTTCACACACGACTAGCTTCTTTGATTCACAATTACACTTGAATCTCGTTTTCCAGTGTTTTTGTCGTTACTCTTGGGTTAAGCTTTTCAATTCTGAATTATTAAAAACCTGATCAGACGGCACGGTTGTGGGGGCATAGGCATACAGCAGTAAAAGGGTTATACGTTTATGCGTATTTGGTTTATATTTCGGAAGTATTCAACTGTTTTTAAATAGACTGAATTTATCATACAATAACACAGAAAGAATCCAGATGAAGAAGAGAGAACAGACGTAGAAGCATATTGTTTTACCAACATTAGATGTTATGATTATGGGAATTTTGTTCGACTATTTATTATTTTCTATTTAGTGCTTGTCTTAGCGAGCATTAAATAAGATAACTGCAGTTCATCCCTAGATTTGAATCTCATAAACTGATGTTGTACAACAATTATATACAGTGGTGCTATATTTGTTCAAAATTCTATTGGTTAGGTTTTCTCTTACACTTATGCCTTGAATCTAATGTAATAAGTATCTCATCAACAAGAAGGAATTCTCTAGTTCTTGATGAGGAAAATGTCTAAAAGGGAAGATACTGGGATGAAAAAGGCATATCTTCCGAAAAAGTCCTAGGATTTCGACTACTGTGACCATGTACGATTACGATATACGACACATCTACAAAAAGCTGAAGTATCAGAATCCAAAAATTGGAATGAAACTTAAAATGAAGTAAATTGAAAAAAAAAACCTTGTGTGAATAGCCTCCTTATTGTATTATATAGGTTTTAAACCATTTCTCCCGAACTTACCTCAATTGCTGTTCCAAATATCACATAATCTATATAACCAAGAACTTGTTAAACTGAACAAAATGCCAAGCATTTACATGCAAGTTAAACAGGAAAAGATACACGATGCAGCCTTTTAGTTGCCCACTATAACCGTCCCAAGTACCAAGTATCCTGCATTTAGGTTTTACTGTAACTGGTTTATCATTGAACCAATATTGAACCCTTGACATTGAAATATGACCTTGACCCTCAAGCTATCAGATGAATTTGACTTTGTATGTAGAAATAGTCATTACATTATTTTCCCTCGCCATGCAGAACAAATTGTTAACTATGTAGATGAAACCGCTAAAGCACTAGTTTCCCTAAAAGCAAATGGAACAAATTGGATGGGATGTGAAACATTGTTACTGTTGCAAATTACATTTATAGATGGAAATTATAGTTTAAACCTTTAACGCAAGTTAACAGATTACAACAAGTTAACACGAAATGACCTGTTTCTGTTGTATAAACCTTTCTACAAATGTCGGGCCGTACACATGTATCATGGTAACTGACATGAGTCAGTGAAATAGACCATGCCTATTATAATGTGTTGTCATACTTTTGCTTTGAATGACCCTACAAGTTAATACAAAGATAATACAATAAAAGAATAAAAGTGCCACTGTAGTTCAGAAGTCTAAACCTCTCATATCACTTGTCATGGCTTTAATTACATCTGATATGAAATTACAGCAGTTCAATTCTCTTTTTTCTAAATGAATACAGCCTAGACTCGCACAAATCATTATCAAAAAGTACTCGATTCTCCGTGAATAACAACAGTGGTATTTTCGCATCTTCGAATAGACACGGAAGTGTTTGGCCCATTTTTTTCATTCATAAATTATGCATAGGAAGCCAAACTTTGATATATTTTATTTCCTGTTTTAGAGCGATTAGGTAGTGTCGTGTGAAGTACTGGTAACCTAAATACCATGACACTTTTCGAACATTCATCGATTGATATACTTGTTTCACTGAATAAAAAAGCATTTGATTTGATGCAAACGACTTTAAGCCCATGTGCAACAAACTTAGTATAACATATTTTAGGGAAAATAAGAAACTTCAACTGTTTAGATATAATGCTCAAACCCATTCAAAATGGGGTTTTAACATTGTAGAAACTATTCCGATACAAACACAAGCATTGTCCAGTGGGGAAAAAAAAGGTGTTTGTGTTCGTGGGATGGGTTTCCTACGTCATGGTAGCAGACAGTCCTCCAATTAAAGTCGGTGAAATTGATTATGAAGCACAGAAAGTCTTCTTAAATTTAACATCTGTCAGGATAAATATGTTACAAAACTTTTTTTCGGTGGATTTGTATCACAGAAAATGTTTAAAGAAAAGACATTTCCGTGATCCTTTATCAAGGCATATTATAAAACATAATTAATACTTTTTGACAAATCTTGGGCAATGTAAATTAACATTTAAACCAATGGAGCTGAGGCGTGTGCTTAAATGCCCATTCGCCTTCGTGGACATTTAAACACACGGAAAACATTTTGAAGGAATGCAGACTTTTAAATTGTTCCTACCATAACAGTTGCAAACCCTAAACGTTAATAATGAGTAAGTGACTATAACTAACTACGTTAAACCTCGACGGACAGACGGACTGAGAAATGATTCCAAAAAGACACTACATCAATACAAGTGATATAAAACCTACCTGAATCTGTTTCCAAATTCAAATCGACATCGACATTGGTGTGGATGCTCGATTCACGTCGGTCCATGACACATTGTGGTGGGAGGCTACTCCAAACCGATGAAGAAAGGCACAATATGTACGATGCTCCTTGAAGCCTGTATCCTTCAAAGCAAGTGTACTCAGCCCTTGAACTGTTGGTAGGGTATGACCCTCTGGTTTTCACGAGTCCGTTTGCGATTTTGGGCGGATCATTGCAAAGTGGTTGTGTAGCATTGGATTGGCTAACCGAGCTTGAATTTGACATAATTGATGTTGCTGTCGTGCCAGAAGCTGCAGTTGCCGGCTTTGCATGTGATACAATAAATGTTGCTGTCGAACCAGAAGCTGCAATTGCTGCTGTTGTTGGCATATTAAACGTATCTGTAAAAAAAGATCCCTGGTTAAAACACTTGGTTAAAAAGTATTTGTGTCTGAACGCAAGCTATAGATTCATGTCCGAAAGAATGGCTTGTTATTGCACATTTAATTTCAAATTCTTCTATTCTTGGGTAATAACTCATTGTGATTTATAATCGATACAACGTCTATTCAACAATGATAAACAATTGTGAAGCATTGAATAATCTCGGGTTACCCGAATTCCTGTAAAGAACTATTCTTTTGTTCGATTGAGATGAAAGAAGTCTAAAGGTATTTATAGTTTGCAGTTCAGTGCATATCGGATTAATAACATCAATATTGATGATGAAGTAAGACAAAATAATACGGCTTTACAAAACATCCCAATAACAAAAGCTCCGGAAAGAACATACTGCACGTTGACGTGTTTATCTCACGAATTATTGTTGAAGCAACCAAACCATTGTTTAAAGATTACTGTCAGATAAACTTATCTGGAAATACAATACTGTATTGACTCTTCGTCGGTACTTTTAGTTTGGAGAGCTAAGCACGTGCACAAATAAGTTTCCCCTGTAATTCTTTTATATAACTTATCATCTTATACCTTTCCCGCACTCAACAAATTGACTGCAGACGACCTTGAAAACGTCTCAGCAAAAATATATGGAACATCTTTACGAATAAGTGTAATTATTAAAAAGAGTTAAACACATAGTAGTAAAAGGAGAAATTACTCATAATGGGCAATGTCTCCCCTTTTGCCTCAATCTTTTCATATCCGTGCTGTGCAAATTGCGTCTATAAGTCATGAAGGATTAACCCACACGGTTTTAACATACTTTGAAACAAACAGATACATTTCCATTTTGATTTTTTTTAGCCCAAATCTTTACGAATGCAATTATCTAAAGTGCGTTCGTAAGTAAGTAAAATGCAATCGAAATTAGATTCCAGACTAACAGTCCTTAGGCAGTCGTTTGTAACACGAGGAATCAGCTTTGTTCTAAATTAGGAAGGGATGTTAATGAAACAGTAATTGATCGTCTATCTTTCTTTAAAGAGTCTAAGCTTTCAAGTGGTCTTGTGAGAGACCTTAAGAACGATTATTTTGTTAGTGCGGGAAAGAAACAAGTGTTTATCTTTCCACGACGTTATTAATTTAGTGCTAGTTCACCACGAGCCTACGTGTTGCGTTGAATAGTCACCCCGGGAAACATGAGACAGCAAACGTCAAGAGCCGTTTCATTGGTCGCGTCAACATGAGACAGTACGCACGTCATTATTGGTTTCAATGGACGCTTCAACAACATGAGACGGTTCAAGGCATTTGTGACAAATATTGATTCAGTTCAGCCTGTACGTCTAGGTCAACAATGTTCATCAATAGGTCAAAGCAAGTTTCAATACACTTCTAACAATAAGAGTCGGTTAGAATTAGATAACAAAAAATGAACAACATGATGAGTGTTATCTAAACATGTACTCATTACGTTTAGGTTGTTTTTCCTGGAGCATCATTTATTTGGTTCCTACATGATAAGAGTAAGTACACCCGATCGCCGGTTGTTTCTTCAGTCACGTATGATACCAACACATCTGATCTAACACGATTGCTTTCTTTAATTAAAAATGTTGAAGTCTCCAGATAATTGTAAGGCCATTTCTAAATACAGCCCTCTTTGATATATCTGACACTTATACAACCTAATTGTCGGAATACGCATTGACGACATTTTGCCAGTCCATTTTCCCACGTGTGATACGTATTTACCATTGTCTACTTGCAGACGAACTTTGACAAATGTGAAGCAACGACTTTTGAAAACATCAGAACAAATAGAGAAAGTTCAAGATTTCCCCTTTTATTGCAGTTTTGAACACTCTACTAAATAGTTATAATCTATGTCTCTAGAGAATAACAATAGATTGGTAGTCTGTGAGAAATATATAAGATATGCGCCGTTCCAAGAGAAAACCAACATTATGTACTCTGCGTAATGTATCGACCCAGATCAGGCTGAAAGAGTAAACACTTCTGAAGTTGATCATATCAACTTATCTGGACAGATGAAGAAAGGTTTTCTTAATATACAAACTAGAAGTGAGACTACGGAGCGTGCAAATTGATCTGGATCAAGTAAATATCAAGAAGAAACGAGACATAGGAACACTCCTTTTGAAAACGCGTCTAATTCATTGTGAGATGGTATCACACATTCAATGTCTTTATAAAACCGCCTGTTTGCCTCATCATCATGTTCTTGGTACAATCGACCTTTGACACGTTTGCAATCGATTTCTGTTGAAAACAGTGTGGGGGGAAAAAAACGTAATTAATACGTCTTTTTGTCCTGTATATTATCGCTTTCCTTGTATCATTTGAGACGAATCGAAACATACTAAAGAAGGGTTGTGAATGACTCGGTGCTGAATAATGAATTCTTGCCTCAACCTAAAAGGGTGATACCTCTTCAATAGACATGTGAAAAGAGGCCGAGTGTGTTGCCGTGTTTCATTTCTATCCCTGTTCCAGACTTTTGAGAGGTAAAACACACGATCGTTCCAACGGACTTAATTATTTATAACTGCTGCACTTGTGTACAGGGTCACAACCATTATTAAAACACATGACAACTATTTTGCTGAATATAGAATTACATGATTACCGCATTATACAATATTATTTATGTCGCGGGTTTTTTCTCGGAATTATATTTAAAAAAGACTCCATTCGGGGTCTTAGTGCCACTCCCATCTGATATTAGTATGTGCATATTGCCATAAGAAAACCGGGACTATACATCCAGACTTTTGTCAGAAGGTGCATTAAGGTATGTCCTACATAACGCTGACTGTGTAGACTCGTATTCACAACAACGTTGTATCGTAGGAAAAACGACGAATGTAGTATCAGATTAAACGCTTTTTTAAACATCTAAGCAAAAACACGGACTGTCTCTATAAATGGAGTTAAAAATACCTTAGAAATTGAAATAGTAAGCGACTATATGTCGGAAAGTGGGTTGAAGCGATGTTGACATGTGCACGCTCTTTGGAGAATACGTTCGTTCCAATTCATAGGGAAATTAAAATAAAATCAGTCACGACCTTATGTTTGGGTCACTTTCGTGAACGGTCGAACCTGTATGCAACGCAGTGACTAAACGTACCAGTGCGTGTCCATTTGGCCTAATGACACGCATTTTGGGTTACATGTACGACTAGTTACATATGAATAGCGCATTGTCACTTAATGATTTTGTCGAATATCAAGTTTTGCAGAAGGGCAGATTGATAAGACTATGGCTGTTTGCCATTTACTCACGGAAGATTTTCAGAGCCTGTCTAAGCAATTTCTCCTTTTGTCACCTTGTTTACAAAAGTAGTCTGCTGTAGATGGGTCAAAATGGGACTCTGTTAGAAAGGGCAGCTCTGAGGCTGAGTCTGAATCACAAATATTAATTTTAATGATGTAGTCCAAAATCAAATATACATTTCGTAGTTTAATTTACCATTTCCCTCATATAATTGCTCGTTGTCACTTAATGCTTTTGTCGAATATCAGGAGCTGACTTCAGTCAACGAGGGGTTCACTTGTTATTACTTCGCAGTGGTGCGTATTTGTTTTTTAGTTTCAAAATAGTTAGTGCACACGTGCAAAACCAGGTCATGCGTCTAATATATTTATGTAAAATGCAGTCGACAGACAGTACTACTAGAATAGTACATGTACTCGACGGACGTATTTATCATAGAGGTAGACGATGGACATTACACTATTATATGTAGGCGACGGACTTTAATTTATTATATGAAAGAAACGGACATTACTTATTTACATAGACTAAGAGGCGACGGATATAACAGTAGTATATGTAACATGCGCACATTACTATATCACATGTAGGCTACAAACATTACTGCAGTATATGAAGGTGGCGCACATTACTTTATTACAAATAGGCGACGGACATTACTGTAGTATATGTAGGTGGTGCACATTACTTTATTACAAATAGGCGACGGACATTACTGTGGTATATGTAAAAGGCGCGTATTACTGTGTCACATGTAGGCGACGGACATTGATGTAGTATGTGTGAGGCGCACATTACTATATCACATGTAGGCGACGGACATTGATGTAGTATATGTGAGAGGCATACATTTCTATACGACATGTAGGCGGCGGACATTACTGTATTATATGTGAGAGGCATACATTTCTATACGACATGTAGGCGGCGGACATTACTGTAGTATATGTAAGAGGCGTACATTACTATACGACATGTAGGCGGCGTACATTACTGTAGTATATGTAAAAGGCATACCTTACTATTCTACATGTTGGCGGCGGACATTACTGTAGTATATGTAAGAGGCTCACATTACTATACGACATGTAGGCGGCGGAAATTACTGTAGTATATGTAAGAGGCATACATTACTATACGACATGTAGGCGGCGTACATTGCTGTAGTATATGTGAGGCGTACATTACTATACGATATGTAGGCGGCGGACATTACTGTAGTATATGTAAGAGGCATACATTACTTAACGACATGAAGGCGGCGGACATTACTGTAGTATATGTAAGAGGCTCACATTACTATAAGACATGTAGGCCACGGACATTACTGTATTATATGTAAGAGGCGCACATTACTATATCACATGTAGGCGGCGGATATTACTGTATCATATGTGAGAGGCATACATTACTATACGACATGTAGGCGACGGAAAGTACTGTAGTATATGTAAGAGGCATACATTACTTTACGACATGTAGGCGGCGTACACTACTGTAGTATATGTAAAAGGCATACATCACTATAAGACATGTAAGAGGCATACATTACTATACGATATGTAGGCGGCGGACATTACTGTAGTATATGTAAGAGTCATACGTTACTATTCTACATGTTGACGGCGGACATTACTGTAGTATATGTAAGAGGCATACATTACTATACGATATGTAGGCGGCGGACATTACTGTAGTATATGTAAGAGGCATGCATTACTATACGATATGTAGGCGGCGGACATTACTGTAGTATATGTAAGAGGCATACATTACTTTACGACATGTAGGCGGCGTACATTACTGTAGTTTATGTAAAAGGCATACATTACTATAAGACATGTAAGAGGCATACATTAATATACGATATGTAGGCGGCGGACATTACTGTATTATATGTAAGAGGCATACATTACTATACGATATGTAGGCGGCGGACATTACTGTAGTATATGTAAAAGGCATACATTACTTTACGACATGTAGGCGGCGGACATTACTGTATTATATGTAAGAGGCATACATTACTATACGATATGTAGGCGGCGGACATTACTGTAGTATATGTAGGAGGCGCACATTACTATAGGACATGTAGGCCACGGACATTACTGTATTATATGTAAGAGGCGCACATTACTATATCACATGTAGGCGGCGGATATTACTGTATCATATGTAAGAGGCTCACATTACTATAAGACATGTAGGCCACGGACATTACTGTATTATATGTAAGAGGCATACATTACTATATCACATGTAGGCGGCGGATATTACTGTATCATATGTAAGAGGCATACATTACTATACGACATGTAGGCGGCGGACATTACTGTATTATATGAGGCTCACATTACTATAAGACATGAAGGCGACGAATATTATTGTAGTATATGTAAGAGGCGCACATTAATACATTTATACTATATGTTAGAGAAGGACATTACTATAGTAAATCATTCATATAAACATTACTATAGTAAATCATTCACATAGGCACTACAATAGCACATGTAGGCAAGTGTAGGCAATATTGTCCCTATAACAAGTACGCACGCGACAGATAGTCAAGACACGTTTTTTTTATAAATTGTTACAATTGTATATTTTCGAAACTATAAAAGAAATCAATATATCTGTTTCTTTGTCATTCACATGTGTAAGTAACAACTGTCTCTTCTAAACAAAATCATAATCAATAAAACGGATACATTATTATTGGAATTGAACAAACATTTTAACTGTCCTTCATTTATATTAATTTAACTTCTTTTTTTTGTGTGAAAACATATTTTAAACTAAGGATGTATATGTATGATATCAGAAAACTTGTAAACTAAATTTGTTTACTTTAAAAAAGAAAAAATCTCACCTTGAAGCACAAATAATATCGCAATAATGTACCGTTATGTTCACATCTAGTTTCCCATATTGTCGATGCAATGATTGTAAGTTGCGTTTTATAAATGGCCTTGACCGCATTGTTATCTACTGTTTTATTACAAAATTCAAACTGTTCCCTCATATGCAAGTATATCTAAATATATATATATATGAGCCAGTAGAAGTGAAAGTGTACATTTATGAACAGTGTATGTTACGATCAGCTCGCCGTCCGTCCGTCCGCTTTGTCTTATGAGAACATATACACGTTGACAGAAGCAACTGATAGGTTTGTGAGATTAATATGTGATAAGTGTTTATATTGATCAGCCAGGGTTGACGTACAGGCTGATCTGGCTCTACACTGTTCACACAAGCCAACTTAGTACATTTTCCTATGCACGGGCTCAACTATTCAATTGTTTCCCTCTTATCAATTAACATAAAACGAGATTTGTTGTATAATTGTTTCGTGTTTTACGCCGCTTTCAACCTTTTTCAATTATATCACGGCGTCGCCGAGCCCTAGTAGCTCAGTCGGTAGCGACGCGGGCTGTCAATCCAGGGGTTGTGAGTTCAAATCCCGGATCGGCCAACTTTCTTTCCGACGATTGACAAAAGTCAATGCGTCGTTCGTCTTCAACCAATGGGCTAAGTCTATGTGGAAAAGCAGCCAGTTGCTTGGGAAGATTGTTGTGTGGAGTACTGGTGTGAGAAAACCAGGAAACGCATGAATATGTGAGCTGGCCGCCGTGGTATAACTGAGAAATTGTTAAAAACGGCGTTAAACCCCAATCAATCAATTCCTAGGTAAGTTACAAGTTATATTAATCCATTTATCCTGACACCAGTATGTCAGTCGTAATGTTAACCGCACAACTCTGATGCCCAAGGAAGGTAGCCATTGCTACCAGTTTTTAAGTATTTAGTATAAGCCGGCCGGGGATCAACACTACGACCTCCCGCACCGAGGCGTACGATTTACCACTACTTCACCGAGGCGGTCACATTGAACGGAAAGACAGGGAGCTTAAAATAGATGCTAACAACGATTAATGGTACGAATCCCACGATACCACAGTTGATTACGATGAGAGAAATAATGCAAGTCGATACATTTCGCAGAGGCCATAATGTTGGTTTTCTCGCAGGACGGCTCATTTCAAGAACTGGCGGGTTGACAATAGGCACAATGGTACGCATATACGTGCCAATAACAAAATTACTCGCGAGAGTGTCCGTAGTGGTTTGCGGTAGATGATCATGCACGCTCATGCATACTTTTCATAATCTACTGTATACGCTACTCATCTATTAATATTCAGTCAAAGTAAATAGTCCATTAACATGTTAACATTTGGTTAAATCTTTCCCGAATGCACAAAATATGAAGCAGAAGACTTTTAAAATATCTATAAGTGAATGTGTAATTACTAAAAATAGTTCATCACATTGCTCGTTTTGAGAAATTTCGTCTTTTATCACAATGTTTTCAGATATCGTCTTTATGTGGGAAAGGGTCATCGAAATGATGATTATTACGGCAACGATTGTAGAAAGTCAACAGTATTAGGATAAAATAATGACACATAATGTCTGCCTGGTGCTATGCGACAGTGAAACCAGGTGAAGAATGCAGACACGATAGGTCTATTCGAAAAACACAATAATAAACAAAGAGTTTTACATAATCTGAACGATATATTATTAATAAACAACGGATGATAACGCACAATTTCTACTGATAAACGTTTAGAGCCTTTAAGTAGAGTTGTATTTTCGTGCTTTTATCAAAATTCTATATTATGTGTCATAGGAAAATCTACTTAAGATGTAAGAATTTATTAAGGATTCAAGTTAAATTTCACATTTACCTATTTACTAAGGTTTTGTAACAATTTCTTCTGACGTTATTTCGATACTAAGATGAAACCATGCAAGTCAATCGGCCGTATGACATTGTCGATCAATAAGAAAACAACAAAGCACGCAATGTCCTTACCTCGTTCTGGAAAATCCTCTCCCAACACGTACATGTGATGGTTGAGTATCCTCCCATGTCCAGCCGTTTTGATTGTGTTTGGCCTTATTCTTCTGTTTATAGGTTTAAAGAACCATTTCCCTATCTTCATACAAAGAAAACTTTACTATGATGGGCTTTGGTTTATAGCTTGCAGCTAGTATGTGCGCTCTCTCAATGCTTATCCTTTGACTGTCTAAGCCTAAATCATTCTGCATGTAATCCCGCGCCTTTCTGTCCGTAATTTCCAACAACTCTCCTTAATTTTCCCATATGCCTTCTAAATGTTCATACTTGTTCATTATTTTTACATTTTTGTTGTCGATCTTTCCTACTTTCTCCTGTAGATCTTCTTACATTTACATTGAGTTCCTTATTTTAATCCTTTAATTCAATATTCTCCCTTTTCAACTCCTTAATCCTTTTTATCAATTTAATCGATTTTTTTCTGCCAAGATTTTTGTCACTTGAAATATTTGAATTCAAGATTGTTAACACTTTTATGGATGTCTAACAGAATAGTAATTGAAATATTCGAATTCAATGAGTTTGTTAACTCAGTTTCATCACTTGTTTGAAACTTGCCCTCCCTGTCAAAGTCAGAAGAAGTGTTTGCACTTTTAGCTGCAGTATCTGATCTACGTGAATGATTATCATTCGACTGTAATTTTGATAACCATTTGTTAATTGTAAGATGATCAACGATGACATGTGCATTTGTCCCAGGATTCATTGTTTCAACATTCATTGTATTGTATTTTTGTAAAACAGGGTTGGGAACATCAACTGGATTTGAACCCGCTTCCACCACATCTATGTTTATTTGGAGTTCTCTCTACAGTCTTAACCTTATTACCTCCCTTGTCTGACGTCCGGGATTTAACTCGGTCCCTTCTAAGGCCAATAATAGGAAAAGAATAATTCTAATGCTCAGAGACATGCCTATCAATCCACCTCTCTCAGTAATGTTCATCAAACCCTTTCCACTCCTTGGTTGCACAAAGCAGCCAATAGTGCTGAGCCATTGCTCTAATGTGACATCCATGGCGGACCTCAATGGAAATATGGCGTAACCCCGCTTAGAAATGAACTGAGTGACTGTTGTTTGTATAAGTAAATCGATACAAGTTCAAAATCACAGGGAATAAATCAAAGTTGATATGTCTCACTCTGATTCATTACTATAGCAGTTTCGTTGGAGGTTTCTGAAGTATCGGGTATCTATCGTCTCTAATTGTTGAGGTTTTTTTTCTATAACTTCGTCTTAATGTTTTTTCTTTACAAGCAACTGGTTACTTTTCCACATAGACTGTAAACTCATTGGAGGATGACAAATGACGCCTGTCACAGTGACTTTTGTCAAACGTTGGAAATTCAAACTTAAAACCCATTGATTGACAGCCCGCGTCTATATACATTAAATGGGGGGGGGGGGGGGGGGGGGGGATTGCTTAAAATGCACGATACTCCTATTTCATACATTATTTCCACTGTGCATTACAATTTAAGAAAACTCCCACTTGCTGAGATTTCTTAAATATTGTCAAAGCATCCAGTATAGCACTAATGTCGTATACACGATTATAATACAACAACAAACATCGATCAATGTTAATCATTTTAATATTCTACATACATAATTATTGCAACAGAAATGTAACATAAAACAGATGATATATGTGACAGGTTACATGATCAGGGTCGGTTATTATGTCCACATGTACGCAAGGTTCTAGGCCATTTCATCAAGGGTCGGTCAACAAATGCAGGAACAATCTACATCACCTTTCTCTTCATCATACCAACGAACTCTGTAAGAAAACCAAAACATTATTCCATAGGGATGATGAAATTCACTTAAAACTATGCAATACAATCGCGCGCTTTGAACACGTCTGCGAATGGTATTTTTTAATAACCAGAGGTATACATTAGATGCAGTGTAGAACGTAGTGTGTGAAAAGAAAAAGGATTTAAGAAAACACTGTCGTCATTTTGTTTTTAAACTAAATCATTGTATTGTACATGGATTTCCAGCAGAAATGGTGATGACATCTTGCAATTTACGGTGTGGTTTAGAAATAAAAACTGTGTTTATTTAAACGTATTTATTTTACATTGATTGCAAAACAAAATGTTGTTTTAACTTGATCACACTCAATGGCTGTTCGTTGTCTACTTCCTATAACGAGTACTTGAGCTGCCTTGTATTTAAAAACTTCTAAGAATCAATCAATTAGACTTACCTTCATAATCGATTTCTCCGCTATGATTAACATCGACCTCGTTCATCAGCTGATCAAGGCTCACATTAATTCCAAGTTTATTCATGATGTAATTGATGTCGTCATGTGACAAGCTGCCCCGACCGGAAACGTCATAGATTCAGAAAGCCTCAGCGTATACTCCGTTTCTACGTCACGGAAATGAGTGTAACTGCTGACCAGGTCGACGAAACACCACCAGGAGAGGCCGCTACCTGAAAATGATTGAATCCAAGTATAAAATGCAATTTCAAATGAAGACGGCGAACACAAATTAACCCTCACCCTATTGTATTTATACAATAGGTAACCCCGTCTTTGCCTTTGGACAAGTCCTTGCATATATGAACCGTTCCGCGAGAAAACCAACATTTTAGGAATCATTACTCTATACCTATAACCCCCTAGGACGGAACTTGTCGGCCCCGATCAGTCTGCACGAACAGCGCATGCTGATCTGGGTCGATACATTACGCAGAGGCTATAATGTTGGTTTTCTCGCGGGACGGTTCAAATATTGATTTGTAGTTGCTTTAAAATTGATAGATGCGAATCGAACACTACACACCGTGACTAGTCTTTCCAAATAAACAAGTTGAATTTAATCAACACTTTTCTCAATTGTAGCTTAAAGTAGAGCATGACATAATATGAAAATGATGCTTCAAGTCCAATAGAGCAGGATAATGGTTGAGTATAAAATACACATTAATAAGTTAACACAGTACGCATAGATTAAACAGCAGTACAAAAGAAATAATTATCAATATTTAAAATTTTATTCATAGGCATTTTTCATTCTTTCCAGTCGTCTGCTGCAGATTTCTTGCATGTTAAAAAAAGGTTGATTAATTATGGACTTATTTTTGTTGCGTCCAGAAAACCGATGAAAGGGCATACATTATCGACCAGTGCAGATTTGATTCGCAGTTTTATCTGGATCATCCGTTTTAGCTAGTTAGCCCGCGGGAATTTCAGCGTAAACTGGTGAAAACTAAATCTGGATTAGGTCAATATCAATGGCACTAAACTGGTTTAACTAAAACACGACTCGCGCTTGTCCAATTGCATTGCTGTGAAAGTTTAAAAAGCTAGTGTATAATAGGACATTATCATTTATTTAATCGGTGTAATAGACATACGACATTATCATCTATTTTTTTAAATCCGTGTAATAGACATACGATATTATCATTTATTTAATCCGTGTAATAGACATACGACATTATATAAATATCATATGGCAGCATGTGTGACATTGATAGTGTCATCCCGAGAGCAGAATGTCACCCGAGGCGTAAGCCGAGGGTGACATTCTGTTTCGAGGGTTGACAATATCAATGTCACACATGCTGCCATATGATATTTATTTTATTATACCGAACAAAATTAAGTACATAAAAAAGTGTTTTGAGTCTTTCTGTCCATCAAGAGTGTCTAAATCATCTTCAGAAATACTTGCAAATCGAGACATGTTTACTTGCTGACAGTTCCTGTCGTCTGATGTTTGTATGTACACATTGAATAGTGACGTCACTGATGTATGTGTATAAGGGAGGCAATCACGTGATGTTTAGCTAAAATATTGAAGCAGTTATTTGCCCTTATATGACATTCAAAATATCACTGCGGTCACATGACCTGACAGTCAATTTTCGCTTGGTCACGTGTCAAAAAGGTTGAAAATGTTTCTGATAGCCAAAATATCTCTTTTTCGGGTAATGGGATTTTACCATTGTAGAAAAAAGTGAGGTATAATAAAATCATTTAATAAATCCGTGCAATAGATATACGATATTATCATTTATTTAATCCGTGTATTAGACATACGACATTATCATTTATTTAATCCTTGTATTAGACATACGACATTATCATTTATTTAATCCTTGTAATAGACATACGACATTATCATTTATTTAATCCGTGTAATAGACATACGACATTATCATTTAATAAGTCCGTGCAATAGATATACGACATTATATAAATATCATATGGCAGCATGTGTGACATTGATATTGTCAACCCGAGAGCAGAATGTCACCCGAGGCGTAAGCCGAGGGTGACATTCTGTTTCGAGGGTTGACAATATCAATGTCACACATGCTGCCATATGATATTTATTTTATTATACCGAACAAAATTAAGTGACGTCACTGCTGTATGTGTATAAGGGAGGCAATCACGTCATGATTTAGCTAAAATATTGAAGCAGTTATTTGCCCTTATATGACATTCAAAATATCACTGCGGTCACATGACCTGACAGTCAATTTTCGCTTGGTCACGTGCCAAAAAGGTTGAAAATGTTTCTGATAGTCAAAATATCTCTTTTTCGGGTAATGGGATTTTACCAGTGTAGACAAAAGTGAGGTATAATAATATATAAATATCATATGGCAGCATGTGTGACATTGATATTTTCAACCCGAGAGCAGAATGTCACCCGAGGCGTAAGCCGAGGGTGACATTCTGTTTCGAGGGTTGACAATATCAATGTCACACATGCTGCCATATGATATTTATTTTATTATACCGAACACAATTAAGTGACGTCACTGCTGTATGCTGTATGCGTCACTGCTGTATGTGTATAAGGGAGGCAATCACGTCATGATTTAGCTAAAATATTGAAGCAGTTATTTGCCCTTATATGACATTCAAAATATCACTGCGGTCACATGACCTGACATTCAATTTTCGCTTGGTCACGTGTCAAAAAGGTTGAAAATGTTTCTGATAGTCAAAATATCTCTTTTTCGGGTAATGGGATTTTACCATTGTAGACAAAAGTGAGGTATAATAATATCATTTATTTAATCCGTGTAATAGACATACGACATTATCATTTAATAACTCCGTGCAATAGACATACGACATTATCATGTATTTAATCCGTGTATTAGACATACGACATTATCATTTATTTAATCCGTGTATTAGACATTATCATTTATTTAATCCGTGTAATAGACATACGACATAATCATTTAATAAATCCGTGCAATAGACATACGATATTATCATTTAATAAATCCGTGTAATAGACATACGACATTATCATTTAATAAATCCGTGTAATAGACATACGATATTATCATTTAATAAATCCCTGCAATAGACATACGACATTATCATTTAATATATCCGTGCAATAGACATACGATATTATCATTTAATAAATCCGTGTAATAGACATACGACATTATCATTTAATAAATCCGTGTAATAGACATACGACATAATCATTTAATAAATCCGTGCAATAGACATACGATATTATCATTTAATAAATCCGTGTAATAGACATACGACATAATCATTTAATAAATCCGTGCAATTCATTATAGTCTCCCTGATTAGACATACGACATTATCATTTAATAAATCCGTGTAATAGACATACGATATTATCATTTAATAAATCCCTGCAATAGACATACGACATTATCATTTAATATATCCGTGCAATAGACATACGATATTATCATTTAATAAATCCGTGCAATAGACATACGATATTATTATTTATTTAATCCGTGTAATAGACATACGACATTATCATTTAATAAATCAGTGTAATAGACATACGACATTATCTTTAAATTAATCCGTGTAATAGACATTTTAAGTTATCATTTAATAAATTCCATGGGATAATTCGAGCTGTGCTTAACCATCCTTATGACATATATGTTTATTTGTGTGGTGCTATAAGCCGCTTTCAACAATTTTCAGTTACATCACGGCGTTGCCTGGTACGTAACACGTACTATTAGACTAGTTTGTACTGACGCGTCAGTCGTAATGCTAACCGCACACCCTTACTCACCAAGGAGGAAAAGTCTTTACTACCATTTTTAAATTGTTTGGTATGACCCGGCCGGGTATCGATGATAAATACGACCATTGTAAAACCATATCAACATGCGCATCAGCGCAGTTTTATCTGCCTTTGTACTGTTCCTCAATTCGGCACAAAAGGTTTAAATAAACTGCTGACAAAGGTGGTTCATTTCAATAAGACAGTTCGCTGCGAAGGCAAACTTCATCTTCAACTGTCATGGATTTGACGCTATTGAAAAAAAAAGATTAACTACGGAATTCCGTTAGGGCTATCTGCATATTACCTTTGAATAAAATAATCTGAAACGCAAAAACACGAAAACGTGAAAGTACGATGACGAAAACGCGAAGCTATGATGACGAAATTGCGAAAACGCGAAAACACGATACAATTTCGCGTTTTCATCATCGTACCTTCGCGTTTTCGTCATCGTTATTTCGCGGTTTCGTCATCGTACTTTCGCCTTCCGGTGAACTTGCGCATACAGGAATTCTCCTTCCACGTGAAAATGTATTTTTAATAACAATTGGTGCAAGCTCACCTTATGTCTATACCCATATCCGATTTCAATAAAACAATTATTTCGTTGTAGGCATAGCCTCTCTCAAAATGACTTTGTATAAAGTCGTCCATTTGTTTTGTTTTGTTAATATTATTTTGCGCATGCGTACCGGAAGGCGAAAGTACGATGACGAAAACGCGAAAGTACGATGACGAAAACGCGAAACTACGATGATGAAAACTCGAAAGTACGATGACGAAATCGCGAAAGTACGATGACGAAAACGCGAAAACACGAAATCGCGAAAGAACGATGACGAAAACGCGAAAACTCGAAACTACGATGACGAAAACGCGAAAGTACGATGATGAAAACGCGAAATTGTATCGCATTTTCATCATCGTGTTTTCGCGTTTTCGCGTTTTCGTCATCGTACTTTCGAGATTTCGTGTTTTCGCGTTTTCGTCATCGTACTTTCGAGTTTTCGTCATCGTGTTTTCGCGTTTTCGTCATCGTACTTTCGTGATTTCGTGTTTTCGCGTTTCAGATTATTTCATTCATAGGCGATGGCCCTAACGGCTTTCCGTATTTAACGTATTCGAAATAGGATGGGACGTCATTCAAAATGCGATAGCATGACATCATGTATTTTTATTTCATGTGCACAACGTGTGATTTAATTTTTGTAAACATTCAAATCTTAATTAAAAAAAAGTATATATGATGAAAAGAAATATGCTGCTGTAACGTTTTACGTTGCTTTGTATTATGCTACTCGGGGCGTGGGCTGAATTGTTTATATTCGACATTCGATCTCGCGAGAGCTATAATGTGTTTTCAACGAACATTGTAGTACAATACAAAGCGATGTATCGCTACTGAAAAACAGATTCTCCTTATTAAAATATGTCAAACAAATTCAAAAAACAATGATACAGGAACATGTTTATACAAGAAACACTGACGTATTTCAGACCTATGTGACAAGAGTTGATCAAGATATATATGTAGTCTGATCGGGATCTTCCATGTTAAAAATTGCAGTCCTGTTCAGGCATCCTGATGCCTTTGGTGATCATTTCTGACCAATATCCATTTTATCATAGCGTGGCGCAAAATGTGTTTGTCTCATAGATGACAATGACAATGACAGGTAAATATTAAAAGTAATTAGGCCACCGGCCCATAGAACAAAGTATTCTATTTAACACATATTATAGAGCTGAGAATGATGTCCTTATCATTTCTCATTAACATAGAGATGAAATATGAAAGTTTGTTTTATTACATCAAGATTATCGTTTGGAAGCAACAATGTTGGTGTCGCCTGCATATCAATCAAATAACAATACAGTTCTTGATTGATCAAACTTTTGGCATTCAAATAACACATGATATTCACATTCAAAATGTTTTATTCTTAGTTCTCGATCAATATTATTGTGACGAACTGTCCAGAGGTTAAATTTGTGGTTCGAGCAACGAAATCTAGCAAGAGCTACTCTATATTTAAATGGCATGTTAATTAATAGATATATTTCAGAATTTAGTAGAGATTTATAATGTTTATAATAATAATCCCTAATAAAGTCATTTAAAATACAATACGATAGAAAACTACATTTATTCATTTGAATGGCATAGAAAAGAAAGAAAGAAAACTACATTTGTACAGAGGCTGAAATAGACAAGGATTAGTAAAACAACCTGAAACATAGGACTCATGAAGACTGATTGGAGTTATTAAACACCGTCAACAACACTAGTATAGTTGTCTTATATTGATCACTTATCCTAAAGATGTGCTTCCTGACTTTTGTACATTTTTCAAGTACCCAGCATAACATTCGCCCAAGGCAACTGACTACTTTCTCACATAAATCATTGAGCACATTGGTTGTAGATGATAATGAATGACGGATGTGGTGTTGGACCTCACGATCGCAAGTCGATAGCCCTCTCCGTTACCAACAGAGCTATCGAGGCTCGATGGACAGCCTTGAAGAAGGTAAACCAATCTAAGGTTGAGCGCGAATGTAGATACAAAGTATGCCTTTTTCAGCTATGCTTTCTAGTTAAACTTCATTGCGTTTGTCGGACATTTCTTAACCGTTCTTGTGATTAAACGCCGACCAGTGTAGACTCAGATTAGGAAGCTTGAACGATCTGAAGCTACACTGCTTTCAATGGTCAGAGGGTTGGCTTTCCTGGTATACTTATAAAACGCAGCGGTTGCTAGACTTATCCTGCTCTACTCGACCTAACACATTAACTACGTACGCCGTCGAACACGTTTTAAATCACATTTGCGAGCAATAAGACCCAGATCAACAATGATCTGCCTACGCATCCATGCTATCAGATCCAAATAGACGGAAGTTTCTTTAACATTTTTTGTAAGACTAATTGGCGCTCTGTACAAAGTCTGATCAAGCTACAATGATACGCAAAATGATCTGATTCAACACAAGAAGGAATTGCCCTAAGGTTGGTTTTCGCACAGCACCTCTCATATATTGGTCCGCAGTGACATGGTTACGCATATCCCTTCCCATATATAGGTCCGCAGTGACATGGTTACGCACAGCACCTCTCATATATAGGTTAACAGTGACATGGTTACGCATATCCCCTCCCATATATAGGTCAACGGTGACCTGGTTTCGAAAATACACTATGAGCCGAGCCTGGCAATATGGACTATTAGCCTTTTGGACACTTTCTGACGCCTCTGCTGCAGACGACTGTGTGGAAAAGGAGAAATTGGTCTTAATGAGCACAATGTGTTCAACTCTATTTATTGATTGTACTTTCATGTATAGAGCTTGTCCATATGTTTGCCAATGTTTTCAAAGTCGTGTGCTACAGATGTTTCGTATGTGGGGAAAGGTTAATGAATCAGATGTTTCGTATGTGGGGAAAGGTTAATGAATCAGATGTTTCGTATGTGGGGAAAGGTTAATGAATCAGCGTACATTGAAGAATCAGGGGAGCAATTACTCACAAACCCTTCAATGTCCGTCTTCGTGCTATATAATCCTAGATGAAGCTTTTGACAAAAGCACGGATATGCAGCCCCTTTAGAATCATCGTACACTGCCCTAATCTGGTGAGGGACCTAAATCGGTGACATTTTTATTTTGCATGTAAATTCCAATTTAAAGTGTTCTATAGCATCATTGGTTTGTGTTGTCTCAAATGTAAACATGTTGCTATCAAAAGCTTTTGAATCTTTTTTAAACATGATTAAAATACATAAATGCAGAGTATTTTATATAAACTAGTGAAAATGATGTCGAAATTCTTAGTACTAATTTTCTCCTTTCTGACAAGCTCCACTTAAAAGTCTCTATTTAAAATTTCTGTTATTTTTTTTTACTGACTGCTGCTGCAATTCATGTCTTTTGTTACACACAAGTGTTATTTGGATCGGTCACAACACTTTAATCATGTACAGGGTGTACTCTAAAGTGCACAACCATCTTACCCTTAAATTGTGTACAACGTTAACAATTTGAAAGTTAGAAAATGAAAAATGAACAAATTTCAGATAAAGCAAAAAAATATTTCTGCTAAACATTCAGCCTGTTGAGAGAAAACAATTTATTTCATATGCCTTCACTCAAACCCCAAGTGTGACACTATTTCTTTCAATGTTGGACACATATGAAGGCATGGAAGGGTTTTCATTTTAGCGCCTGGTCATAGTAGTAATACCTTTTTTTTTTTCGGAGTTGGCAGCCTGCCATTTGCTGTTTGCAACGCATGAGAAACTGCGCGAGAAAAATAGTTCATCATGGATTCAACAAAATTGCATTTAAAAGGATGGGCTCGTGCCCGACTCCCCCCGCCCACGAAAGAATTCACGTGAAATATACAGTGGTGGATTAACCGGGGGCCGTAGGGCCCGTGCGTCGAAACATCCAACCTTCAAGCAGCCCCCAGGCCGTCAGCACTGCAGTGCTTTTATTTCATATAACTTCCTGATATTTGCCAATGTAGGACATTGCTCATAACTTTTATGCATTTAATATGAATAACAAGAAGAATTTTGATGCAAAGCATCAAAGACGCCGCGCATGATTTTGAAGCATGACTTAAAGGAAGCAGATGCAGTTCAGTGCATTTAAATAACCTGTGCAAGCAGACAGGATGTAAATATTTCGAACAAGAAGGCCAAATGTCCCTTTATTTTAAACAAGAAAGCCAAGATGTGCCTATATTGCTCACCTGGCTACCATAGCCTATATAATCAAAGCGCTAAAAGCGCGAATGGTATAGGGGCATATGTAAGTTGGAAATATATGGCATAGATAATATGGACAAACATTGTTGAAACAATAAACAATGACCGTTAAAACAAACCAAACCAAAAATGTGTGAAGCAACATATACTGCCTGCCAATAACATATACCTTATTTATCAAAGTTTGACCCTTTTCTTGTATAAAAAAATAAATCAGGAAGAACAAAAGTTTGACAAAAAACCGAGCAGCGACCCTTAATTAAAATATTTCCAGTTCAGAAATCACTAAAAATCCACAATGTATATTGTAATCATGCTGATAAATGAAAGACAATCGAACGCATGCTAGAGTTATGTTTCTTTTTGCACTGCACATCTGTAGCTCAGAGTTCCCTATACACTAAGTCTTAAATTGATACATTGGACATCTATTGAGACAATAACCGAAGAAATGAAAAAAATGAGTTTACACCTAAAAAACCAGATCAGATTTGTTTTCAAAATATTGTATCGATCTCCTTATCCCAATGTATACATGTGACGACTTTGAAATGGATCCGCGAAACAGAAACAAAGTTTTGACCCATTAATGCAAACCGTGACGGACAGACGGACGGATGGATGATGACAAAGACGGACAGATAGTCATTCGCTTCGGACAAAGTACACAGCTTGGGGGAAGCACTCATTAACGAACAAGGGCATTTCACGGAACGCATGTGTTGCATGCGAAAGTCATATAATAAGTGAGAACATGGAAAGACAAAAATATACACACTCCAAACGCAGCATGTTAAAGTTATGGTAATGGTGCACTGCACATCTGTAGGTCATAAGTTACTTACAAACCAAGTTTGAAATGGATACAATGGAAATTAATTGAGACAATCGCTGAACTAAATAAGGAAAAATGGAGATAACTAAAATAAACAGACCAGAGTTATGTACCTAGTACTTTGCCGTTCTCCTTATCACACGGTATAAATTTGAAATAAATATGCCATACAGTAACAACGTGTTGACCAATACATGCAATCCATGAAGTATTGATTACAGAAGTCGTACAAGGTTAATTTACAAAAACCTATTTAGACTACATTTCTAGTTTATTCGGGCACATATACAGACAATATACAGTGCTCTGGTACAAATAGGATGGCCTGGAAACAGTCTCGTTATTTTGTTAAAGCAAAAAGAATTAATCTTTGTTTAAAAACGTATCATTGAGAAACGAATACTTCTGATAAGTGGAAGAAAAATTTGTGGATTATTGGTAACGTTATTAAAAAGAGGAATAGGAGACATCTTTAACTATGATAAATGTAGCTTTGCTCCTTATGAATAACTGTTATAACCCTTTCCCACATACAACACATCTACACCAAACAACTGTGAAATTGTTAAGTAAACAATAACCGACATCTCAATACAAGTTGTAAACATTGTTGTTAAAGGAAAATATGCTCATCATGAGCAATTTCTTCTTTTGTCACATCTATTTCAAATTATTCGTCTGTTGAAGATGCGTCAACAGGCGTCCTTATTAGGGAAAGGAATTGTTATAATCTTAAAAGTAATATGGTAAGGTGAAGTTGGTGTCTAGTGTCTAGTATCTAGTATCGTTTATCATAAACGATACTGGCAACCAGAATCTAGTATCGTTTATCATAAACGATACTGGCAACCAGACACTAGTGTCGTTTAAGGAACTAGATATCTAACTTTAATTATTTCAACACAGTTTACAGAATCAATTATCAGACTCCAGTGTCGTTTAACACTAAACGACACTGGCAACCAGACACTATTATCGTTTGAGGAACTAGATATATAATTAATACATTTTCAGACTACAGTGTCGTTTAACACTAAACGACACTGGCAACCAGACACTAGTGTCGTTTAAGGAACTCGATATATAATTAATCAACCAGACACTAGTATTGTTTAAGGAACTATATATAATTAATCAATTTTCAGACTCCAGTGTCGTTCAACACTAAACGACACTGGCAACCAGACACTAGTATCGTTTAAGGAACTGGAACAAATAATTTTCAACTTTCAGATGCCAGTGTCGTTTAACACTAAACGACACTGGCAACCAGACAATAGTATCGTTTAAGAAACTAGATAAACATTTAATCAATTGTCAGACTCCAGTGTCGTTTAACACTAAACGACACTGGCAACCAGACACTAGTATCGTTTAAGGAACTGGATATATAATTAATCAATTTTCAGACTCCAGTGTCGTTTAACACTAAACGACACTGGCAATCAGACACTAGTATCGTTTAAGGAACCGGAACAAATAATTTTCAACTTTCAGATTCCAGTGTCGTTTAAAACTAAACGACACTGGCAACCAGACACTAGTATCGTTTAAGAAACTAGATAACAATTTAATCAATTGTCAGACAGACTCCAGTGTCGTTTAACACTAAACGACACTGGCAACCAGACACTAGTATCGTTTAAGAAACTAGATACAAATTTAACCAATTGTCAGACTCCAGTGTCGTTTAACACTAAACGACACTGGCAACCAGACACTAGTGTCGTTTAAGGAACTGGATATATCATTTTCATTTTTCAGACTCCAGTGTCGTTTAACACTAAGCGACACTGGCAACCAGACACTAGTATCGTTTAAGAAACTAGATAAAAAATTAATCAATTGTCAGACTCCAGTGTCGTTTAACACAAAACGACACTGGCAACCAGACACTAGTATCGTTTAAGGAACTGGATATATAATTTTCATTTTTCAGACTCCAGTGTCGTTTAACACTAAACGACACTGGCAACCAGACACTAGTATCGTTTAAGGAACTGGATATATAATTAAACAATTTTCAGACTCTAGTGTCGTTTAACACTAAACGACACGGGCAACCAGACACTAGTGTCGTTTAAGGCGGATTTCTACCTGAGTCTGCCGAGTGTATTATGCGGAGCATTCCGCTGCTAGCCGGGGCTGCATACGCTATACGGTAGGTCCCGCAGTTTACTCGCGCTTACGACGAAGTGCTGAGCCTTGTTTTACGCTAGCACTCCGCTGCTAGTAGGGGAAATGTGCGCCGGGCCGCATGTGCTAAACGGCAGGTCCCGCAGTCTACCCGCGCTTACCTCGAAGTGCTGAGACTTGTTTTACGCGAGAACTCGGCTGCTAGTAGGGGAAATGAGAGCCGGGGCCGCATACGCTATACGGCAGGTCCCGCAGTCTACCCGCGCTGCCGGCGAAGTGCTGGCCTTGTTTCGCGCTAGCACTCCGCTGCTGGTAGGGGAAATGTGAGCCGGGGCCGTATGTGCTATATGGCTGGTCAACAGTCTACCCGCGCTTACGGCGAAGTCCTGAGCCTTGTTTTACGCTAGCACTCCGCTGCTAGTAGGGCAAATTTAAGCCGGTGCCGCATTTGCTATACGGCAGGTCCCGCAGTCTACCCGCGCTTACGGCGAAGTGCTGAGCCTTGATTTAGGCGAGCACTCGACTGCTAGTAGGGGAAATGAACATTCAAAAGTTGAATGTCGTGCTGGCACGACATTGGACATTCAAGAAATGAATGTCGTGGTGGCACGATATTGAACATTGGACATTGGACATTCAGAAATGAATGTCGTGCTTGCACGACATTGAACATTGGACTTTCAAAAATTGAATGTCATGGCAGTAGATATTTAAAAAATGAATGTCTTGCTGGTACGACATTGGACATTGGACATTTAGAAATGAATGTCTTGCTGGCACGACATTGGACATTCAAAACTGAATATCGTTCAGGCACGACATTGGTCATTCAAATATGACAGGAGTGAATCAACGGCGTTAAGCCGGATTTCTACCCGAGTCAGCTGCGTGTATTACGGGGAGTACTCGGGCCTACAGACCCTTGCCACGGGAGTGGAACAAAAAATAAATTAATATTTTTTTTTCCATGTTGTTATTAATCACAACTTTGTATGGCATGCTCACACATGATAATGTTATTTGTATGACGATTAGCTATATTATGCTGAAGTCTAATAAACTATTATATATTCTATATTCTTAAACGATACTACTGTCTGGTTGCCAGTGTCGTTTAGTGTTAAAAGATACTGGAGTCTGAAAATGATATATTCAGTTCCTTAAACGACACTGGAGTCTGAAAATTGAAAATAATATATCCAGTTCCTTATACGACTCTAGTGTCTGGTTGCCAGTGTCGTTTAGTGTAAAACGACACTGGAGTCTGAACGTTGAAATTATATATCTAGTTCCTTAAACGATACTAGTGTCTGGTTGCCAGTGTCGTTTAGTGTTAAACGACACTGGAATCTGAAAGTTGAAAATTATATATCCAGTTCCTTAAACGACACTAGTGTCTGGTTGCCAGTGTCGTTTAGTGTTAAACGACACTGGAGTCTAAACAATGAAAATTATATATCCAGTTCCTTAAACGATACTAGTGTCTGGTTGCCAGTGTCGTTTAGTGTTAAACGACACTGGAGTCTGATAATTGATTCTGTAAACTGTGTTGAAAAAATTAAAGTTAGATATCTAGTTTCTTAAACGACACTAGTGTCTGGTTGCCAGTATCGTTTATGATAAACGATACTAGATTATGGTTGCCAGTATCGTTTATGATAAACGATACTAGATACTAGACACTAGACACCAACTTCACCTTACCCGTTTGGCAACACTTTTTTTTATTCTATTCTATATAAAAATAGGTTAGCCTTATATAGGACTTATTTAAGTTCACGATTAAATCACTCTTTTGGTATAGACAACCTAACGACAATAAAGTAGCAGACGACTTTTGAAAATGATTTTTGGGAAGATGACAATCCCAAATTCCAAAATGTTTCAACTGATATCCTTATTCGATTATAAAGCAGCCGACAATAAATTACCATATAAGCCGTTCCACGAGAAAACCAACATTGTTGACTCTGAGTAAAGTATCGACCCGGAACAGCTAAGCATGTCGCGCAGGCTAACCCCAACAGACACTTTACGCCTTTTGTGGATGTTCTGTTTCAGGAATTATTACGCTATTCCTTTATCCCTCCGAGACGGAATGTGTTGGACCGGATTAGCTTGCGCGGACTGCGCAGGCTAATCTGGGTCTATATATTACGCAGAATCCATAATGTTGGTTTTCTCGTGGAACGTTGTCACACGACTGCTGACCTCCGGGACCTAATGACCATCTCAGATCTAGAAGCATAATTCGCCACGCATTCTGATCGGGATATATTATAATTGCCCTATTTTTGTACAAATATGAAGGAGGTTTCTTGAAAACGGTGAGACCAAATCTCAATTTAGAAATATGGATTTGTTATTGTCTTATTTTATGTAAAATTAGCACCTTTCCATTTACGCTTAATGTGAAGCAGACTAATTAGAAAACATATAATGTAACATTATGAAATTATCTTGTTTAGGGAAAGTTGAATTAATGGAAAAAGCTGGAAACGCTGTGGTTATAGGAGAAACTGCTCATTTGGTCACAATTATTTTGGTCACGCATCGTTGCGTATACATAACGTCAAGGGTGAATAGACTAAAAATTGTGTTGCGTATAAATGACGTCTAGGCTAAATATACTGAATAATGCGTATAAATGACGTCAAGGGTAAATATACTGAATATTGTGTTGCGTTTACATAACGTCTAGGGTAAATAGACTGAATATTGTGTTGGGTATCAATGACGTCAAGGGTAAATAGACTGAATATTGTGTTGAGTATACATAACGTCAAGGTTAAATAGACTGAATATTGTGTTGTGTATTAATGACGTCAAGGGTAAATAGACTGAATATTGTGTTGCGTATTTTAAAATGACGTCAAGGGTAAATAGACTGAATATTGTGTTGTGTATACATAATGCCAAGGGTAAATAGACTGAATATTGTGTTGCGTATACATAACGTCAATGGTAAATATATTGAATATTGTGTTGCGTATACATAACGTCAAGGGTAAATAGACTGAATAGTGTGTTGTGCATACATAACGTCAAGGATAAATAGACTGAATATTGTGTTGTGTATACATAACGTCAAGGGTAAATAGACTGAATATTGTGTTGCGTATACATAACGTCAAGGGTAAATAGACTGAATATTGTGTTGCGTATAAATGACGTCATGGGTAAATATACTGAATATTGTATTGCGTATAATTGACGTCAAGGGTAAAGATACCGAATATTGTGTTGCGTATACATGACGTCAAGGGTAAATAGACTGAAGCTCGTTTTGCGTATCCATGACGTTAAAGGTAATATACTGAATATTGTGTTGCGTATAAATGACGTCAAGGGTAAAAGACTGAATATTGTGTTAGTATAAATGACGCCAGGATTAAAAAGACTGAACATTGTGATTCGTATAAATGACGTCAATGGTAAATAAACTGAATATTGTGTACTTCAAGGGTAAATAATCTGAAGATTGTGTTGCGATAAATGACGTCTAGGGTAAATAGACTGAATATTGTGATGCGTATAACTGACGTTAAGGGTAAAAGACTGAACATTGTGTTGCGTATAAATGACGTCAATTGTAGATAGATTGAATATAGTGTTGCGTATGAATGAAGTTAAGTGTAAATAGACTGAATGTTGTGTTGCGTATAAAGGAGGTCAAGGGTTTATAATATGAAGATTGTGTTGCGTATAAATGACGTCAAGGGTAATAGACTGAAGATGAATCCAGGTATCTTATGATGCAAAGTCTTCACCCTTCGCATAAGCGTAAGATTCCCAATCGCCAGACGCTGCTTCTATATGAATGAGCCACAGATATAAAATTATATATTGTATAAATAGTTGAAATGTTTCGTATCAATCCTTGGTAACATATGTCATTATTTTGGTTCTGCCTTTTCGAGCGTGTTTGAAATAAACTGAAGGCTTGGTTTGCAATCGATATAAAATAGATATTCAAACTATCTTACTAGCCTACATGTATATATTGCAGAACTCCTGCATCTGTTTCAATTTTATTATAGGACTGAACTAATGAATTATCTCTGGAGCCTGTCTATTTGCCTCGAAATCGCAACGAGACTATCAATTTAGAGATAAAATGTTCGAAGTCCTGCTCGGTCATTGATTCTTTCCTATTATTAAAAGTCATTGAAGCTAGCATTATTCGTATTCAACCAGTTGGTTAGAATGTGGAAAGTTGCCCGAGAAGAATGCTGTTTGTAGTCCTAATGCGATAAACCCTGGAAACACATGGTTATGTGAACTGGCCACCGCGAAAGTAACTGAAAACTATTGAAGACGTTGTTAAATGTTAACTCTGTTTTGTCAACGAAGCAGGATTGTCTGACATGTGTTAAGAACATAGGAAATGATTATACTAGAAACATAGACGAACGATCGGTTCAAAAGAATTCTACAATATCAAATAAAATTAACGATTTTCAGAGCAAAGACTGAGATGCAACCATACCCCGTTTTCTGGTATAGATCTATAAACAGTCAAATATTTACCAGTCGTGTTAAGTGTACTAGGGTCTTGTCGCTCTATCGATACATTAAATATGTTCACAACAATGCTCGACAGTGCTTTAAGATAATTTGCCCACCAAACAATACGAAAGGGCCAGGATGTAACGTCTCGCGACAGCTAATAAGTATAGCCCACCTGGTTTAAATGGCTTTTCCCCACATGTAACACATCTGCAGCAGACGACTTTGAAATCATATAGGCAAAACAATTAAAATTAGATTAAAGTTTCATTATTATTTGAGTTGGAAACAATGAGAAATTGGAAAATAATGCCTTTTGTCACAATGGGTTTTTTAAGTCGTGAAGGTATCAAATTGCATCTGCCTGGGGAAACGTTTCAAGTTCTACATAAAAACACAACGGGAAATCAACAACACACCTTGAATGATAATGTACAGATTCACCTAAAATCATTCTTTATCCTACATAATGTCAGATGCGAAATACAAACTTAGCGCAAATTAAAATGTAACGATATGTTTTTGGTATCAGCTGTTTTTTCTGCTTATGACATAAAGTTAGGTAAACAACAAAAACAATCAAAGCCTTAGAGATAGATCAGAAAACAAAAAAAGTGTCATTATAGTTTTGTATATTTGTTGAATACGGTTGAATTTGTTTTGGGTTTTTTAGTATTAAGTTTTTTCTGTAGCTTAGAATATATATATACGCGTTATTTGTTGTTGTTTTCAGCTATTAGATTATTTTCTTTCGTTCTTACCCTTGGTGCGCACTAACATTGCAAATAATGAAGTCGAGAGATAAACAAACTAGACTTCTTACACATAGGATAAACGGCTAGCAATCGTTTCCTTAAGTTTGTATGGGTTTGCTGCAATATCTTTACGACTGCTGCGGCTTCTGTATCAACAAACCTGTGTGTGAAAGGTTGGTGAAATACATACTTGGTCGCATTACACACAAACTGTCCGGACTATGCAAAGATCCTGATCAAGCAATGCTTCTAGAAAGTCGGATCAGAGTAATTCAGTGTTCTAATTTCGAATGAATTCCAGAAGCCTTTACAGAATGTCCGTGACCATAGACCTACTTTACACTCTTAGCGTAATTATTACACCTGTCAATAACAATCTGCCTACACATTAAAAAAAATGAACTGTTTTTAGAAGTTGTTTGAAACATTACAGGACAACATTGCAGAATCAGAGTCAGGCTAATCTTGATCTTCACAGGTCGCTAAAAACCTTAAGCTTGGTCTTTCGCATAGCAGCCATCGATAGCAGATCGATCGTGAATCTAATTTCATAACTTCCGATGACAAGTTTCGTGTGATGAGGATTCATGTTCTAGACTGTGCGTAAAGTATCGACCCGGATCAGCTAATCATTAAGCTATACCTCTACCCTCCCCTTGAGCCTGAATGTGTCGGGTTGCGCGGATTGCGCAGGCTGATCTGGGTCGATACATTACGCAGAGGCCATAATGTTGGTTTTCTTGCGGGACGGCTCATGTGTTGTCTTCGTTGGTCTAATGTTTCTTTTTATCTCCAAGACGCGACATTTCCGACGTCGTCTGGTTAGACTTCAGTAAACTATTTGAAACCTGTATAGTGGTATCAAAATGTTGGTACAGTTTGGGAAAGTATTTTTGGGAAAAGAATAAAATGTTCAAAATGATAAACTCCTGCTCTCAAAATCGTCTGCCGCAGAGGTGTGTAAATAGAGTACGGGATCTCAAATAGGTGTATTTGCACCGCCTGACTTGACAACGTCCTGGGAGAAAATACGTCAAAGCTGGAAAATCGTAATTAGATTCTGTAAAACCTGAATACACAATAGAAATCGTTGTGAGAAAAAGGAGGAATACGCAGCAAAAATAATAGCTTCGCTGGTATTGGGCTGTTTTTACTCTTTACCCACCGTACAACATATCTGCAGCAGATGACTATGAAATTATCGGCAAACATATAGAAAATCCATAAAAATGAATGTTTAATTACTTGATAGTACTGATAACTTTGTGACAAGAGGAGAAACTGCTTATTGTGAGTAATTTCTCCCTTTGTCACAATGTTTTCATAGTCGTCTCTTGTCGATGCGTCTTACTGAGCATGGATTATATTAGTATGTTACAGAGGTTAACTAGCTTCCGTATCAGGTCAGGGTTAAATGATGAAGTACGTATATTTCATCAACGTCAAATTACAGTTGACTCTTTTAAGGAATAAATAGTGGATAGTTCATGAGTGTTTATTTATTATCACTTTTATCAAACGAGTTCACTAAGATGAATTGCCGCTAGCATTGGCGAAAGTCATACTCAGCTTAGTTAACGAGTTTATTAAAAGTAATAAGTGATTTATGACACGTATTTCGAAAAAGTCTACACCAAAGTTGCCGGTTTGGGTGCCAAAGTGTCTAACGATGTAAGGCCAAATCGTTGACGTGACGTCATTTTCAAAGTTTGGTTTCCGCGTCGTAACACGCCTTGAGCGTAAGACTGAAAACCAAACTAGTAGAGTCATATTTAGGTTACAATGAACCAAATAAATTCCTTCTTTGTTTCCATGTAAATTGACCAGTTTCAGCCCTCAATTATCACACTTTCTAAGCGTTTCTCATGTAGAACACCATATACCATTGAAAAGGGTTACCACTTAACTTTAAAACTATGCAAGAAAGAACTCACCAGGCGAAAATGGTTACCGTCATTTTGGACCAAATCGGGCTAGGACAGAACCAGTGTTTATCATTCTCTACTTTCACTTTCAAACAATGTTAAAATACTAAAAGTGATCAAATCAATCATTTCAAGTGATTTCTATACACATATTAAAATGAATTCAAGCTCAATGTCATATATTCAATGCATTTTGGAGATGGTATACACTCATCTTTACACAAATAAAGTTTTTTCTAGGGACTATTTCGGTGTTGATCAGCATTAACGCGCATGTATTGGCATACTTTGACCTTAAAGACACTTTTTTTGTGAAAAGTGATCAAATCAATCATTTCCAGTCCATCCTATACACATTTACAATGAATTTAAACTTAATGCATTTTGGAGATGGTACACTCATTTCTACGGAAACAAAGGTTTTTTTTATGGAATATTTGGCGTAATTTGACATCATTTGATATTTCTGTAATGGGATTTTGACACTCCCGAAAGTGCTTTATATCATATGCTGATATATGTGTTTTGCTTAATACATTGTTTGTGCATTCTCTGTAAAACTGAAGCTGCAGACTCGTGTCCGACTTGTCAAATTTCACGAATTTAAGTCTGGTGTTCGTAAACCGATAGTTTGCGGATACAAATCCTTGTGACTAGTATTTGGGGGGCAGATATTTGACTACATTCTGGCGCATAGCGCTTTCTTAATTCCTATTTTATTTTATATAGGAGCAAAATGCAAACATGGCTCAAATATGGCTGACGAGGAAGTTACATCCATTGTCTATCTATAATATATGTATATTGTTTGAATAGGGTGCCAGGCCATTATGATCAAATCCAGTTGAATGTGCGACAAAGGTTAAATGCACCAGACAGAGTATAATACTATAAATAGATAGATGATGCAACACTCATTTTTCTGTGATTAAACATCATGGACGAACTGATCTAAATCTGCAATTCTCATAGTTGAAACTTAAGGTGACTTTCTAAGAGCAAAATTAACCCTTATACCGCTTTATTCAAGAACATCGTATAATCTCCTTTAACCCCCCTTTCCGACCTACAGACGCTTTCTGCCGCCTCTGTAGCAGACGAATTTTGAAAACTTTGTGACAAAAGAAGAAATTGCTCAAAACGAGTAATTTCTCCTTTGGACACAATGTTTTCAACTCTATTCAATAAGTATGTCTTCATTTAGGGACATTTTCCACAAATTGTTCAGATGTCTTCAAAGTCGTCTGCTGCAAATTTGTTGAAAGAGAAAAGGGTTAATCTTTGACGAAATATTGCATATTCAAGGTGTAGATTTTACTCATAATTGTTAAATAAGTAGCGAATCATTTAGACTAAGATTTAACCTCTCGAAAGTAGAGTCCGACCTTGGTCTTATTGTTCGCAACAACCCTTTCTCCATACAACAAATCTGCAGCATTCGACTTTGAAAACATATCTGAAAAAATTGGAAACTCCCTTTCAGTGAAATTGCAAGAATTGAACACAGTAGGAAACATGGTGACACAAGACAAAATTGAGCAATTTCTACTTTTTTCGACATGTTTTCAAAAAGCCATCTGCTGCAGAGGCGTCAGAAAGCGTATATATGAGGGAAAGGGTTACAGTCATGTATAGCATAAGCAATACATATTGTTTGAATCGTTTCCGGATTGTTGACGCATTTTGATGTATCCGCATTAGTTTAGGTGTTTTTAAAGTCGTCTGCTACAGATAGGTTGTATATTGGAAAGCGTAAAAGTTGTGTATAGCGGGATAAGAGTTTTGTAATCAAGAAAGTGCGTTTCACAGGTTGTATTTTCCTATTTCAGGATTAAATTAATTCCGTCGCTAACGACATGGTTGTCGGGTATGTTATACCATGTAGTTAGGTTCGCCGTAGCAATTAGACACATCGTAACCATGCCGTACATCGGTTCGACGGCGACCATACGTGGGTCGTACGGTGGCCTTGCGTTTGCCGTGCGGCTGTCCTATGAGCAATTGACTCCTGCGGACCCCCAACCCCCCAGTCATTCCACGGGCGCCTTAGCGCAGCCTTAAGGCGACCCTACGGTGCCCGAACCGTGGCCATCCGAAAGGCCCCCGTGGAAGTCTGCGCCGTGCGTGGACTACCTTGTGCATACCTCAGAATTTGTCAAAAGCCTACTGCCGCCGCAGGGACGTGCGTCATCACTTTAAAGGCCATACTGCAGTCCCAGGTGTATTGTCTCCACAAATTCAAAATACGCCGTGCGGCTACCGTAACATATGTGACTGCTACAGTATGTGACCGTTGGAATGCTGCGGCGGCCCTATAATTGCTATTGGACGTAGATATTTTAGACCCCACGACCTCCGCGGCAAATGTGACTGAGGCATACATAAGACCGACCCTAGGACAGCTGCACGGCAAACGCAAGGCGTATGGTCGCCGTGTAACCGATCTACGGCATGGCTACGGTGTGTCTATAATTGATTAAGGTAAACCTAGAAAAGAAAAAAGTTATAACTCCGCGCTATAATCCCACGGCGACCGCTACGGCCTGTAAAAGATAGGAAACCGCCCTAGTGTTTCCGTGAGGCAACCGCAGATCTTCTGCGGCCGCCGCAAGTATCTCTCGATTTCATTAGCCGCTTTGTGAAAACATTGTTGGTAAACGAGCAATTTCTCATGATGACTAACATCTCTTCCTACAATATTTCGATCACAGTAATAAAATCATGGTTTTCCAGGTGTTGTATTTTATCTTCACTGTTCCAATGTAGACGTGAACATTGGAAATGAGGTGACTTTTAAGGAAAAAAGTGCAGAGTGGAAGACAGTGATGCAGAAGTAGAGCGTCATTCTCTAGTACCAAATGTCCCGGGTTCGAGTCCCGTGATGATCGGGTTCCAACTTTGAGATATTTTCCAAACAAACAGCGCGAGTACTGGTTATGTCTCAAGAAAGGAGACCGTAAGCACTCGATGTAAAGTAAATAAGTTTAAACTAAAGGGAAACAAACTCAGAGCATTTGCTGTCGGATCCGGATCTGCACTGGTCACTTAATAGAATGAATCGGATTTTCAGCAACATTTGTCACAAATAACTAAATGTTGGCTTTTTCTAAGGCAAGAAAAGTTTCAGCCCGGATTAGTCTGCGGGGCATGCTTAAGCTGATCCGGGTCGACACTTTAGTCCACAATGTTGGTTTTCTCGTGGAACGTCTCACATATGTTTTGTGAAAGATGTCTCCGTTTAACATAATTGTTGTTACTCTGTTTTTAACGGTGTTCGAAAGACGACTGTGAAACTATTATATAAATTAAACAGACAAATATTTATATAGAATGTTTTCACCTCGTAATCATAACATTGTAGATATGTTAGCAAAGATGTGTCGTACCTCCTTATAATTACACATCACCGTCGATGTACGATACCACAGTCGGTAACGACGAGGGTAACTTGTCCGTTGGTTGTCAGTTTAATCCGCGCCTTAGCGGAGTTTTTTTGAGAGCATTAACAAAAGTCAATGTGATTAGCATAATTCGTCTCCTACCAAATGGTTAGAAAAAAAGTATATATGGGAAAAAAGGCAGATAACTGGAGAAAATGTGTGTGGATCACTGGTACAAACATTTCGGAAAGCATATGGTTTGGTGATACACTGTTTTTACCCTTTCCAACATACAACAAATCTGACGACTTTTAAAATGTCTGGACAAACTTGTGAAAATTCCCTGTTAGTAAAAGTATTAGTATACCGAACCCGAGTTTCTGGCGGAAGAAGAGAGATAATTGGAAAATAAAACATCATTTAATCAATAGGCTGAAATAATATAATAAATCACAATCAGTACATAGACAGAATTCAATTGAAGTAATATTAACCGACAACAATAGATACACAATGTGTTTTTTGTTTGAAGTTTCCCTTGCATGAGAAAAGGTACAATTTGCTTTTGGTGAACAATGTAAATCCAAATATACACTGTTCAAATATTACTTACTTAAGTTTGTTAGCAGCTTCTGTCAACTTATTTAGATTCTGATAATACATAGCGGTTGATCAGCTTTCGAAAATATGTAAAGGAAAAACGATAAAGAAACCTCAATGACTTTGAAGTTAAATGCAAATTAAGACTGTAGACTGGGGACACGTGAACAAATTGTCGTAAAAATCAAACAATTTGTCTTCGGAAGGTTATACCAAAGTAAGCCATGCTATTCTATGAAGTGAGATTTTATGAAGACAAAAAAAGACATTGTTCATTTTGTGCTGGTGTTTATTTTTCTAATCGGATTACTATGTGGCATCCAGACAGGTGGTTTTTTAGCTGTCGGGCTGGATGTGGACGTCATCGTTTCGTTGAAATTATGATCCAGTATTCCGTCTGACTCGATCTGGTAGAGTCTGTTGCCATGGCGATCGGCTGGTGTGTGTGGGTCAAGGTCAGCGTTGTGGTAACGGGTAACAGTCTTGGTTACACTTTGACGGGGAATCTGCGATGAACATCATAACATTGTTTTAATAATTGTATTGAATAGTTTTTTCAGTAGATTATCACTGAAAACTTAATGTAAAATGGCGAAATTATTCAAAACGAGAATTTTCTCCTTGTCATGTCCTAATTTAAAGCATTGCTCAAACCAAGATATTGCAACTTTTTCTTTTAAAGTTTTGAAAAAGTAAATCTGAAACGACATAACAAGTGAACAGCTAATGAGCCGTTTTACGAGAACACTAACAGTATGGACTCTGTGTAATGCATCGACCCAGATCAGCCTGCGCATTCCGCACAGACTAATCCGGGTCGACATATTCCGTCTGAAGGTGATAGAGGTATAGAATAATTATTCCTGAAACAGAAAATCCACAGGAGACGTAGAGTATCTGTCCGGATTAGCCTGTGTGGCATGCTTAGGCTGATCCGGGTCGATAACTTACGCAGAGTCCATAATGTTGCTTTTTTCGTGGAATGGCTCAAATGCATAACAGTAATACCCCTGTTTCATGAACATATATGAGCTGTGTCTTAGGGTGGATTATATTTGTTCATTAATTAGTGTACATGGAAATCTCAGACGAGCCTGTTTATCCGTACAGTCTCTCCTGAGTCTCTAATGTCTGCCTATGTACTATACTTACATTAATGCACATACGGACAAAAAAGCTGGATATGCAGCTACGCCAATATGACTTTAAATGATGTGATAGCGGAGTGTTAATACGATCGCATCACCGTTCCTCTGCATATGTGTAAAGTGTCACATGAAGGAGATCTTTATCACAAAGCAATGACATTGCAATGGTATAACTAGGGGATAACTTGTCATGCTCAAACAGCATTGTACTGGTTAAGTATCCAGGAAGCAGACATCGAGCGTGATTAATATAAGCTGAAAAATTGTTTCGCAATCGATGTAACATAAATAAGTTAAAAAAAACAACATTTTCTTTAACATAGTTTTAACCATCAAAATGTTGAACATTAATTTCCCACAATCGATGAAGCAAAACGGCAAATCAATTGAAACTAATATTTTGGTTTAAAATATATTATGGTATTTAAGGACATATAAAATTACGATAATTGAAAACATGATATCCTTGAAATAGGTTCATCATATTAAAGAAGGATTATAAATCAAGATTACAGTTGAAGGCCTTGTTATCCGAGTACTCTCGTGCCTTTCGAGCCTTTGATCTTTCTTTGTAAGAACGTATTTCCTACAGCAACAGCATCCTACCTGACGATAGCTCCCCATATAAGGCAAAACAGCCGTGTCACGGAAACACCTGTAAGGAATGCAAGCATTCAATCCTTTCCCACATAATGAACATCTGCAGCAGACAACTTTCAAATCAGTTTGTAAACAAATATAGAAATGTTCTATAAATGAAATGAATAAAGTTGAAAGCATTGTGGCCAAAGGAGGAATTGATTATGAGCAATTTCTCCTTTTGCCACAATGTTTTCAAAAGTCGTCTGCTGTATAGACGTCAGAAGGCGTCTGCATATGGGAAAATTAGAATTTATGATATAAATAGAATATAACATTCGTGGTCATTCAATACAACATTTTATTAAACTCGTTTAATAAAAGGACGTATTGAATGACCACTCATGTAATATCCTCTATCTATTCAGACTGACTCGTGATCTGGAGGTCACGGGTTCGATACCCGGTTGCGGCGACATTCTTTCGGACGATGTTTTCCATTGCCTCTCACCTCTGATCTATGTGAGAAAGTAGTCAGTGGCTTCGAAAGAATGTTGTGTAAGTACTGGTGTGGGAAAGCCAGGAAAACATGGGTAGGTGCACTGACCGCCGTGATATGACCAAAGCTGTTGAAAGCGGCGTTAAACTCCAAACAAACAAACTATCTATTCAGAACTGTCAATACTTTTAGAGAGGGTGCAATTTTAAAAGTATTGGATGACATTTTCTTTGTTTTATTCCCACGATAGTTCCTTTGTGTGCTAGGAACATGGCATGACAAATGTTAAATATATGTCTTCGCTATTTAATTCAGACAACAAAGTCTGACAAAGTAGTAAAGTAAAATTGCAACTAAATGTTATAAATTCCGTGAAACCGACACATTGTTTCCGAACCGGGAGTAACGATCGGCATTGTTTTTAAACTTCTACTGCTTGTCAAACTGGAGTTAAATTCTCACAGGGGCAATTGTAGGAAATAAGCAGTTTCTCTCTTTCTCATATGTTTTCTGAAGATGTATATTATTTGGTTCATACTTTCCAATTTGTATAGTAAGATGTGGAAAATATAACTGTTTTTCTAAGGAGGTTTTTGTCCTAAATATGTGCCGTAATGTGAAGTTAAACTGTATGACCCTATTTTTGCGATACGCAGCTCAAGCATTCTAAAGCAATAATTCCCTCTCACGCCACGCCGACTAAAATTAAGAGAAGTATGTCATTTGTGAAAACATGCACATAACACATATTCTTAACCCTTTCAGTACACACTTTTCGGCGATAGCTGTTTAACCTCAGTTTAGACCTAGATGTTAAACAAATGATCTAAATTGTAGACTAATAAAATGTTGTATTTAATGAATAATGTCAAAGATATTTAGGAAATGAAACGTTTGATTGGTTCATAGTTAAGTTGGCGATCCTACGAGAGGCACTAATAAGATGACGTTTTAAAATGAAATGTTCTGCATACTAAATTTTTATTGTTTTCCTTAGAATTAAATTTCAGTGAAAAAACATCAGTGAAAATGTATAAAATATAATATTTAAGAGCAAAATATTAATTATTTTTGAAACATGATAAGTTTTCAGTTATTTATCGTCAATTGAAACTTATACACCTCTTGGGAGCCTCGCGTAATCTCCAGTCATGTGGCGTATTCTCGGCTTTGATAATCTATTTAATATGGATGGAGATGGTCAATTAGCCTTCGAGAAACACATAGATTATTGCGCAAGTTTTATAATTCATATTCTCATATTGATCGCCGTTTATCTTTTTTAAAGATATTTATTGTTTAGAATGGACTTGTTCGCATTATGAAGAGTCCGTAGCCCATTCTAAAAATATGAAGGTTTTTTTATTTTGTTGAGCAGCCAATTGTCAGACGGATGCGTCTGCTGACCTGACGATATGCTGGCGAATCGGGCTTCACAAAATCATCGGAATATAACCATGAATTATTACAGGTTTGTCTTCAATCTGCTATTATTGAAGAAAAGAGGGACGATGTGTGCTATGTCCAAACACATATATGTGAAGAGTCTGTCTCATATTTATATATTGTCTATCTTTATCGGTCGAACATTAGTCTGAAAGATAAACTGACAATCTCTTATCAGTCAATTAGATTACTAGGTGCTTTTTGTCGCAAAAATAGTTCGATAGTTATTATCTTTGAAATTGAAATGTTATGCTTAATTGGATTTTTGCATTATGAGGATTTAAAGAAATAACATGAATAGTATCCTCCCCACAAAGAAACTTGCGTCTGCTGCTGAGACATTGAAAGTCATTTGAATCGGGGCATATGGTATAGTAACGTTCAGATATAATTCCTTTACTATCGAATTAAAGTTTTAGCGTCACGAACCGCACTATTGAGAAGGTATCTGTATTCAAAGTCGGTGTAATAGTCAATTGGTATTTGATAGATTGGATTTAAGCGTCATTTACCACAGTTTTTCATTTGTTATATCACGACGACCAAATCAAACTTACCAGTGTTTTCTGACCTCTTCGAACCAGTACTTCACACAATAGTATGTGGAGCCAAGTGGTTGCGTTTTCACATTTCTTTTTAAAGCACATTGGTCGGAGAACAATGGCGATAGACAATGACTTTTAACAATGTCCAAGCTTGGGTTCGAAATTACAACCTCAGCATCAAGGCTGAGCTAACATGTATTGCATCCTTAAGATTACATTTAGGTTTAATGTCTGATAAATTGTTTATAGACTATTTTGTCAAGTCTATTTTGATGTTTTCGATTTGGTCAAAAGAAGTTAGCGTCTTGGTAGGTTGGGGTCTCGTAACATCAGTCTACAGTGAGTATGTGAATATGTGCAAACACGAAGTGCTATCTTTGTCCACTTATATGTAATATAGACCTAAATGAATTTTCTCACCAAAATCTTTTATCGAAAAATGTAAATGTGACTCCAACTATTCTACGCCAATGTACCCTTTAACTATTTCTCACATGCAGTACATCTGCATCAGACTTCTTCGAACACATTAAGACAGCTTCATGGAAAATCTTTTAATCTAAGTATAATGTGAGTAAAGAATTCAAAATATTGAAACGCGGTATAACTGTTGTGTTGTTCGTAATAAGACCATGCAAGCTGTTTTGCATCATTTGCACTCGATATTTCAATCGGGTTATTCTAGCAAGTTAATGTAAAAATAGTATGTATTCGATTAGTGAATATCAGTCACATGGCAGGTAAGCCTCCATGTTCGCCTAAACGGAAAACATTTACAATGTATGTGGCAGTTCGAAGTTGCACACACGCACAGAGATAACCTGACATGTGACAAATACACATCAAGTACAGTCTTTTTTTCAGAATTTACTGTTGAAATTCCGAATTGAAACGATGCAACACTTTTATAATTTCAAATAAACTCTCGAGATATGTCATGCTAGGTGCAATGTTTATCACACGGTCCTGTCAAAATGTCGTGCATTTTTAATTAGTTTCTAAAAATAAAAATAAATAATCCCACTATCGTATCATTCTCAGTGTAATAGCAAAAACCCTTGTGTCTGCCATTAATGAAAAGTCTGCATTCTTTTAAAAATATAAGAAGCTGTAGTTCAACTCATTCAGCGCCAAAGGCAATGTTGGAGTTTATGCAAACAATACAGATTCAGATGAATCAACTCATAACGAACTGTTTCAACTGAAATCAGCATTGTTTGCCTTTAAGTAATCAAACATTTCCAAAACTCTTATTGCATTTTAAATGGAGACGCTTGATTTTGAAAATGGAATAGTCTACTTTTAACAATTCGGCGTTGAAAGAAATAACAGCGTTACCGCGGTTACGTTAGGCCACAGTTCAAAACCTACAACATTCCATGAGCCGCGTCAGCGTGTTTGGATCTTATTGCATCGCCGTTTTGGGCATCAAAACACCCAAAATGCTTTACCTCTTCTACATAATTGAGCAGTTTCGTGAGAAAACTAACATTGTGAACTCTGCGTAAAGTATTCATCCGGATCAGCCTAAGCATTCCGCACAGGCTAACCTTGACAGACACTTTTCCCCTCCTGTGGATTTTCTGTGACGGAATGTGTCGGCCCGGATTAGCCTGCGCGGACTGTGCAGACTGATCTGGGTCGATACACAACGCAGAGTCCATACTGTTGGTTTTCTCGTGGAACGGCTCGTATGTATTAGACATTATATCTAGAGATATACTACATACAAGCGAACAATGAATGCTTTGGTGAGAATGTGCATATACACAGGCTTGTCTCAGTCGACCCTGCTCACGTATTCAAAATATATTATTATCGTCTGACTCAGTTTATTTTTTTTTGTCCGCATGTCACATCCAGCAAAACCCATATCATCCCTGTGTACACGTCTAATTTGAGTGTGCAGCTGCTAATATATATTCAATTTACTGGATTCGTGTTCAGTATTTCTGAGTCGTCTCAATAAGGGAAAGTAGAGTCAATAAACATTATCTTAGTTTATTAAACCTTGCCCAGACACAACAAATCTGCAGCAGATCATTTTAAAAACGAATTGGCAAAACTTTGGAAAACTTCTTTATTTGAAAGTATAATTATTTGAAAACATTGTGGCAAAAGAAACAAAAATGCTCATTATTAGTAATTTCTCCTTTGGACACAATATTTTCAAATGTCGACTGCTACAGAGGCGTCAGTATATAGAAGGTTACATAAGATGTGTCACCTCCATTGATTTGTAGTCTTATTGCATGAACGGGAAATGGAAACAACCCCCGTGGGGCTACACTTCTGCTATGTATGTCTACTACATGCCAGCGTCTGGTGAGACTACGTTTTTACAGTCTCATGGAAGTCTATACTATTCGAAGATGCAACAAGACCCCCGTGTGTCACGACGCAGCTGAAACGTGTCTCTACGAGATAAAATGATAATTTTTATTATCAGATTCCAGTCTGACACATGTCATATAAGTTGGTGAGAAAAATGTTAAAATTTAATTTAAGGATTTAATACTTGCAATATTAATATGATCTATCACAACAAATTAATCTTATCATAAGAGCTAGCTGAGCAAAAACTTCGGCGTGTGGGGGTCTTGTTATTCTCATGGTTTATTTAACCCTTTCCCACACACAGTCGCCATTGCAGCAGACGATGTTTGAAAACGTTATGGCAAAAGGAGAAATTGCTCCTAACGATCATTTTCAGCGTTTTTCACAATGTTTTTTACATTTATTCAATAAGTGTTCCTTCATCTTTAGACTATAATCATAATCATAATCTTAATTGTTTCAAAATCGTGTGCTGTAGATGTGTTATATGTAGTAAAGGCTTTATCAGGGGGGTGCATTCAATATATACCGATGTCGCTCAGTAGCAGTCTGTCGGGTTACTACATATACTGAAAGTATAGTTAGATATCCTCTGATACTTGTTCCGATTTTTTTTACAGAAAAAAACGTGATATTGGCCGAAATTGTCTGCATAACTATCGAGAATAAGTTTAAAAAACTAATTTCAATTAGTTTGAAACATAACGCAAATTATAAAATCCGGATACCTTAATAACTTAACACTATCAAGTATTAATGTGAGCAGAATAAACTTCGTAAGTGATGGTAAGTGATGGTAAGTGATGGATGTACAATAACTGCAAATGTATTTAATAGGGTTGGTTTAATAAGATGACTACACACATATGTAAGGGTTTAAAAAGACGTGCCTGTGAAACCATTGTATCATTACGTAACGCTTATATAAATATCGCCCTTTTAGTCTTTGGATGGATTATGTCATCATATAGTCGACCGTGCTGCGTGTTGACCATGTAGGCTGTACACGATTTCGAAAGGCGCGTTTGTTAATGTTTTTTTCGTTTTACCGATTCGTATTGTCTCCGGATTCGTCTTTATGAACTTTACCCAAACCAATCCATCTCAGTCTGATGCAGCTCTAATAGCGATGTTGTATGTCATGTATGGGCTATTTTGAATATTACACTAGCACGGTATGCTTGGGTTTTAACATATTAGGGTTAACTTACCCCGCCATTTTACAGCACCATGTAAGTATTAGCAGTAGTAATACCAGGCACACAATACCCCCAATAGCCATCAAAAGCGGAATATACCATTTCAAGTCTGCAAGGAAAAACATAATACAAACTGTGGACACAGTGCAAGGTTATGTTCGGATAGGGAAACGGTGTGTATTTCATACATTTCCTTATAAGGGATGAACGTATTTATAATGATATTCATGTCCGCGTAAGACTCGGCGGATAATTGTTTGTTTCGGTGTCAGATTGAGATATGGGCGGTGCTTCAGGAAAACCTTAACCGTAACTTAATTTATAGTCACGCGTGTCGGAAAACTCATGTTTACGCCTTTATGCTGAAAGATCCAAATGGATATAGCTTTACAGAAAGCCTTTAAAGAATAATTGCATACAGTGAAAATCTAGATCAGACGTCGTCGATACGCTGGCTGATCATGATATTCACTGATCGTATTAAATTTACGATTATATTTGATGTGCGACGGTCATTGTCACTTAGGAAAGTGGTAAATCATACTGTCACTACGCCCTTTTGTGGCATCACCAATTAATTGTGACAGATGATTGATGCATGGACACCCAGACGTCGGGATGTCTTAGGTAGTATTTATCCTAGGAAAAAACCAACAAGGAAGGTTTATATAGTTTAAGCTGCAAAAGTGCTTATGACTCTGTTTCTTCTTATCGTTATCCTGATATAGGCGACACTTATTGTCTTCATTGTGTGTATATTTATAAATATGAGAATAATTCTGGGTTAAATATGTACGGTTAAACATGGGGCTCTTCAGAAAAAACCATTGTCTATGTTATGATGTTTGTTTTTCTAACTTGCTATAAAACTATATAGTTTTTATGTAATAAAATATATTGTATTGTATTGTATTTGAAGTCTCGAAGGCAGGTTATTATCAGTAGTGTTGATGAGGAAAATAGAGCAATTACTCATTGTTTCCACGATATGTTCAAACATTGCACATTCCTTGTTAGCAGGTGTTGTTGTTTTTTTTTTCATTTGACGTCAGATGTTTTCACACGACTAGCATCTTTGAGGCACAAAAACACTTAAAATTCGTTTTCCAGTGTTTGCCTGGTTCCTCTTAGGTTAAGCCTTTCAATTCTGAATTATTAAAAAATTGACTTTTCCAGCTTTTTATTTTGAAGAGCAAATATATAGTTATAGGAACATCGGGAGAAAACAGTTGAGTAAAGCACACTAGATTCAACGAATATGTGACAAACACACTTGATCCGACGGCGCTGCTGTGGAGGCTTAGGCTTTCAGCAATAACAGTTTATACGTTTATGCGTATTTTGTTTATATTTTCTGATAATTAAGACTGTACAACAAAGAATCCAGATGAAGAAGAGAGAACAAACGTAGAAGCATATTGCTTTACCAACATTGAGATGTTAAGATTATGAGATTTTGTATATGTCTTAGCTGAGCATTAAATAAGATAACTGCAGTTCATCCCTAGATTTGAATCTCATCAACTGATGTTTAGAACAATTATATACAGTGGTTTGTTTAAAAGTCTACTGCTTAGGTTTTCTCTTACACTTATGCTTTGAATCTAATGCCTTAAGTATCACATCAACAAGAAAGAATGCTCTAGTTCTTGATGAGGAAAATGTATTAAAGTGAAGATACTGGGACGAAAAAGGCATATCTTTCGAAAAAGTCCTAGGTTTTCGATTACTCCGACCGTGTACGATTACGATATACAAATCATCTACAAAAAGAAAGCTGAAGTATCAGAATCCAAAACTGGGAATAAAACTTAAGTTAATTGAAAAAACCTTGTGTGTATAGCCTCCTTATTGTCCTATAGGTTTATACCATTTCTCACGAACTTGGATCAGATCAAATACTGTTCGTTCAATATCATGTAATATATATAACCAAGAACGTGTTAATTCGAACTAAATGCGAGGCATTGACAAGCAAGTAAAACAGGAAAGGATAGTTGCCCAATATAACCGTACCAAGTACCAAGTATCCTGAAGTTATGTTTTACTCTAACTGGTCTATGATTGAACCAATTTGTACCCTTGACATTTAAGTATGACCTTGACCCTCAAGCTATCAGATGAATTTGACTTTGTATGTAGAAATAGTCATTACATTTTTCCCTCGCCATGCAGAACTAATTGTTAACTCTGTAGATGAAACCGCTTAAGAACTAGTTTCCCTAAAAGCAAATGGAAAAAATCGGATGGGATGTGAAACATTGTTACTGTTGCAAATAACATTTATAGATGGAAATTATAGTTTAAAACTGGAATGCAAGTTAACAGATTATAACCAGTTAACTAAAAAAATAACCTGTGTTTCTGTTGTTTAAACCTTTCTCCAATTCCGGGCAAAGTGAGAGTACACACGTATCATGGTAACTGACAGGAGTCACTTAAATAGCCCATGCCCTTATAATGTTTTGTCATCATTTTGCTTCAAAAACATGCCTTGGATGACCCTACAAGTTTGAAAGAAAGAGATAGATTGGAAATGCAACTGTAGAAATTGCATTTTCAATACAAAGATAATACAATTGAAGTGCAACTGCAGTTTAGAAGTCTAAACTTATCATATCACTTCTCATGGTTTTAATCTCTGCGGTTCAAACTTCTTTAAAATAAATGCAGCCTAGACTCGCTCAAATCAGTATCAAAAAGTATTTGATTCCCCGTGAATAAACACGCGTGGTATTTTCGCATCTTCGAATAGACTTGAACGTGTTGGGGCCCATTTTCCATTCATAAACTATGCATAGGAAGCCAAACTTTGATATATCTTATTTCCTGTTTTAGAGCGATTTGGTAGTGTAGTGTGAAGTTCTAGTAACCTAAATACCATGACACTTTTCGAACATTCATCGATTGATATACTTGTTTCACTGAATAATAAAAGCATTTGGTCTGATTGCAAACGACTTGAGGCCGGTGTGCAACAAACCGAGTAAAACATCATTGTGGGAAAATAAGAAAATTCAACTATTTAGATATAATGTTCAAACCCATTCAAAATGAGGTTTAAACATTGAAACTAATCCGATACAAACACTAGCAGAGCAGCGTCCAGTGAAAACAAAAAAGTGTTTGTGTTCATGGGATGGGTTTCCTACGTCATGGTAGCAGACAGTCCTCCAATTAAAGTCGGTGTCGAATTGCAAAGTGATTATGAAGCACATAAAGTCTACTTAAATTTAACATCTGTCAGGATAAATATGATACAAAACTTTTTTTTTTTTGGATTTGTTTCACAGAAAACGTTTAAAGAAAAGACATTCCCGTGATCCTTTATCAAGGCATATTATAAAAAATAATCAATACTTTTTTGACAAATCCTGGGCAATGTAAATTAACATTTAACCAATGGAGCTGATGCTTGTGCTTAAATGCACATTCGCCTTCGTGGACATTTAAACACACGGAAAACATTTTGAAGAAATGCAGACTTTTAAATTGTTTCTTTCTAAAAAGGTTACAAACCCTAATGCTGCTATCACACTGTGGCGAATATGCTATCGAATGTGCTTACGAATGGAAATATTTGACAATCGCTCAAACTTCGCAACATTCGCCGTGTCTTCGTAAGCATTGGTAACAAATTCGGAACGTTCACAAGTCATTCCCCACCTCCTTACGAAGATCGGTCAATTTAGGAAGCGCTTCCTAAATTTACGCGAATGTTGTGAAGACGGTCATTCGCCGTCGATTTTCGTAAACATTGGTAAGCCATTGGTAACGTTGGTAAGACATTCGTAACATTCGTAAGTGCATTCGTAACGTTTGTTAGCCCATTCGTGATCATTCGCAAGCATTCGTAACATTCGCATAATAGTGAAATAATGAAAGTCTTGAAATTCTTGATGAAATGTGGTGTTGCTGGTTTTTTTCCAATGTCAAACGAACAATGAGCCAGAGGCAGATTCGCTCCCCTATTTATACCAATCGCGGCCGCGTCATCAAATATTCGTAACATTCGTAAGTAAATGGCAAGGCATTGGGAACGTTGGTAAGACATTCGTAACATTTGTAAGTGCATTCGTAACGTTTGTAAGCCCATTCGTAAGCATTCGCAAGCATTCGTAACATTCGCAAGGCATTCGTTGCATTTATTTGAAATTGTTCGTAAGCTCATTCGCAACATTCGCAACGTTCGTTAGCTATTCGTAAGGCATTGGCAAGCATTGGCAAGCGTTGGTAATCATTCGTAATATATTCGTAAGATATTGGTAAGGTCATTGAGGTCGAGGGACGACAGAGGGGTGACCGAGATGAAAATATTCACTATCCAATCGCAATTTTTGGGCGAATTCACCGCGAAATTCAAATATTCATATTTGCAAGAATATTCGCCACAGTGTGAGAGCAGCATAAACGTTAATAGTGAAGTGACTATAACTAACTACGTTAAACCTCGACGGACAGACGGACGGACAAAAGATTCCAAAGAGACACTACATAAATACAAGTGATATAAAGCCGGATATTTGTTATCCTACCCGAATCTTTTTCCAAATTCAAATCGACATTGGTGTAGATGCTCGATTCACGTCGGTCCATGACACATTGTGGTGGGAGGCTACTCCAAACCGATGAAGAAAGGCACAATATGTACGATGCTCCTTGAAGCCTGTATCCTTCAAAGCAAGTGTACTCAGCCATCGAACTATTAGTATGGTATGGCCCTCTGGTTTTTACGAGTCCGTTTGCGATTATGGGCGGATCATTGCAAAGTGGCTGTGTAGCTTTGGTTTGTCTAACCGAGCTTGAATTTGACATAATTGATGTTCCTGTCGTGCCAGAAGCTGCAATTGTTTTTGGTGGCATATGTGTAGTATCTGTAAAAAAATATCCCTGGTTAAAGAACATGGTTGGAAATATCAGTGTCTTAACGTTTTTCTTTATTATTATTGTTTCAGATTTTCAATAATATGTATTTATTCTGCGAACCAGTGCAATTTATTATATCGAAGAAGACCATTTCAAACTTAATTCACATTCCAACAATTATACCATTAATAGAGTTGCAATCGCAAACAAGATTCATATCGTGTCAATGGCTTGTTATTGCACTTTTAATTTTAAACTATTCTATTTTTCGGAAATAACTAATTGTGATTGCACCCGACACAAAGTCTAGTTAACAATACGCATTGAATAATATCGGGTTACCCAAATTCCTATAAAACACTATTCTTTTGTTCGATTGTGATGAAAGAAGTCTAAAGGTATTTATATGTTGCAGTCCAGTGCATATCGGATTAATAACATTACTATCGAAGCTGAAGTAAGACAAAATAATACGGCTTTACAAAACATTTAATAAGAAGAGCTCCGGAAAGATTATACTGCCCTTTGACGTGTTTATCTCACGAATTATTGAACGTTGAAGCACCAAAACCATTGTTTAATCATTACTGCTAGATACACTTATCTGGCAATACAATACTGTATTGACTCTTCGTCAGTACTTTTAGTTTGAATAGTTAATTTTCACGTGCACAAATAATTGTCCCCTGTAATTCTTTTATATAACTTATCATCTTATACCTTTCTCACAAACAACAAATCGACTGCAGACGACCTTGAAAACGTCTCAGCAAAAATATGGAAAATCTTTACGAATGAAAGTGTAATTACTAAATAGAGTAGCGAAAGGAAAAAATACTCATAATGGGCAATGTCTCCTTTTGCCTCAATGTTTTCAAATCCGTGCAGTGCAGATGCGTCAAATTGCGTCCACAAGTCATGAAGGATTAACCTACACGGTTTTAACATACTTTACAACAAACAGATACATTCCATTTTGAAATGTTATGGTTTAGCCAAAATGTTAACGAATACAATTATCTAAAGTACGTTTAGTTCTGTCGTACATAGAATCCAGACTAAAAGGGCATAGACAGTCGTTTGTAACATGAGGAACCAGCTCCGTTCTAAATTAGGAAGGGATGTTAATGAAACAGAGTAATTGATCATCTTTCTTTCTATAAAGAGTCTTAGCTTTCAAATGGTCTTGTGAGAGACCTTAGCTACTGTTCTAGCAACACGATTAATTCCTTACTGGGGTAAAGTCACAATTGCTTATCTTTCCACTGCGTTTTCAATTTAGTGTTAATTAAAGGTAACTTAGCCTACGTGATACGTAGAATAGTCACCCTGGGAAACATGAGACAGCAAACGTCATTAACCGTTTCATTGGACGTTTCAGCATGAGACGGTAACGTCATTAACCTTTTCATTGGACGCGTCCACACGAGGCGGCAACGTCATTAACCGTTTCATTGGACGCTTCAACACGAGACAGGGAACATCATTAACTGTTTCATTGGACGCTTCAACATGAGACGACAACGTCATTAACCGTTTCATTGGACGTTTCAACATGAGACGGCAACGTCATTAACCGTTACATTGGACGCGTCAACACGAGACAGCGAACTTCATTAATCGTTTCATTGGACGTTTCAACATGAGACCGCAACGTCATTAACCTTTTCATTGGACGAGTCCACACGAGACGCCAACGTCATTAACCGTTTCATTGGACGCTTCAACACGAGACGACGAACGTCATTAATCGTTTCATTGGACGCTTCAACACGAGACGGCAACGTCAATGACCGTTTCATTGGACGCTTCAACACGAGACAGCGAACTTCATTAACCGTTTCATTGGACGCTTCGACATGAGACGGAAACGTCATTAATAGTTTCATTGGACGCTTCGACATGAGACAGCAAACGTCGCAAACGTTTCATTGGACGCTTAAACGTGAGACAGCAAACGTCATTAACAGTTTTATTGGACGCTTCGACATGAGACGGCAATGTCATTAACTGTTGTATTAGACGCTTCGACATAAGATAGCAAACGTCATTAACCGTTTCATTGGAAGCTTCGAAATTAGACAGCAAACGTCATTAACCGTTTCATTCGAGATGTAACGGCAACGTCATTAACCGTTTCATTGGACGCTTCGATATGAGACAGCAAACGTCATTAACTGTTTAATTGGAAGCTTCGACATCCGACAGCAAACGTCACAAACGTTTCATTGGTCGCTTCGACATGAGACAGAAAACTTCATTAACCGTTTCATTGGACGCTTCGACAAAAGACAGCAAACGTCACAAACGTTTTATTGGAAGCTTCAACGTGATACAGCAAACGTCATTAACAGTTTCATTGGACGCTTCGACATGAGACAACAAACGTCATTAACCGTTTCATTGGAAGCTCCGACATAAGACAGCAAACGTCATTAACCGTTTCATTGGACGCTTCAACACGACACATCAAACTTCATTAGCCGTTTCATTGGATGCTGCAACGTGATACAGCAAACAAATTGAGCCGTGTCAAAAGACGCTTCGGCATGAGACAGCAAATGTCATTAACCGTTTCAAAGGACGCTTCAACATAAGACAGCAAACGTCAAGAAGCGCTTCATTGGTCGCGTCAACATGAGACAGCAAACGTTAAGAGCCGCTTCATTGGTCGCTTCAACATGAGACAGCAAACGTTAAGAGCCGCTTCATTCGTCGCGTCAACATAAGACAGCAAACGTCAAGAGACGCTTCATTGGTCGCGTCAACATGAGACAGCAAACGTTAAGAGCCGCTTCATTGGTCGCGTCAACGTGGGACAGCAAACGTTAAGAGCCGTTTCATTGGTCGCGTCAACATGAGACAGCAAACGTCAAGAGACGCTTCATTGGTCGCGTCAACATGAGACAGCAAACATGAAGAGCCGTTTCATTTGTCGCGTCAACGTGAGACAGCAAACGTCAAGAGCCGCTTCATTGGTCGCGTCAACATGAGACAGCAAACGTTAAGAGCCGTTTTATTGGTCGCGTAAACATGAGACAGCAAACGTCAAGAGACGCTTCATTGGTCGCGTCAACATGAGACAGCAAACGTTAAGAGCCGTTGCATTGGTCGCGTCAACATGAGACAGCAAACGTCAAGAGACGCTTCATTGGTCGCGTCAACATGAGACAGCAAACATAAAGAGCCGTTTCATTTGTCGCGTCAACGTGAGACAGCAAACGTCAAGAGCCGCTTCATTGGTCGCGTCAACATGAGACAGCAAACGTTAAGAGCCGTTTTATTGGTCGCGTAAACATGAGACAGCAAACGTCAAGAGACGCTTCATTGGTCGCGTCAACATGAGACAGCAAACATGAAGAACCGTTTCATTTGTCGCGTCAACGTGGGACAGCAAACGTCAAGAGCCGCTTCATTGCTCGCGTCAACATGAGACAGCAAACATTAAGAGCCGCTTCATTGGTCGCGTCAACATGAGACAGCAAACGTCAAGAGCCGTTTCATTGGTCGCGTCAACATGAGACAGCAAACGTCAAGAGCCGCTTCATTGGTCGAGTCAACATGAGACAGCAAACGTCAAGAGCCGTTTCATTGGTCGCGTCAACATGAGACAGCAAACGTCAAGAGCCGTTTCATTGGTCGCGTCAACATGAGACAGCAAACGTCAGGAGCCGTTTCATTGGTCGCGTCAACATGAGACAGCAAACGTCAAGAGCCGTTTCATTGGTCGCGTCAACATGAGACAGCAAACGTCAAGAGCCGCTTCATTGGTCGCGTCAACATGAGACAGCAAACGTCAAGAGCCGCTTCATTGGTCGCGTCAACATGAGAAAGCAAACGTTAAGAGCCGCTTCATTGGTCGCGTCAACATAAGACAGCAAACGTCAAGAGACGCTTCATTGGTCGCGTCAACATGAGACAGCAAACGTTAAACGCTGCTTCATTGGTCGCGTCAACTACGACAGCAAACGTCAAAATCTGCTTCATTGGTCGCTTCAAGATGAGACAGCAAACGTCAAGAGCCGATTCAGTGGTCGCGTCAACAGGATGATCCGGGCCGACACATTCCATCTCAAGGGGATGGAGGTATAGAGTAATGCTTCCAAAAAACAACAACTGGAGGCGAAAAGTGTCTGTCCAGGTTAGCTCCTGCGGCATGCTTATGCTGATCCGGGTCGATGCTTTACGTGGAGTCCACAATGTTGATTTTCCCGCAGAACGGCTGATATAATTAGTATTAGCAGCCGTGTCGCCGATGATGCTCTAAGTTATACTTAAGTAGCAGTCCAGCTATAAGAATCATGCCGGGGGCGATTTATCCATAGTATAGAATTGTTATCTTCCGTGGGTTCATTGACATTCTATAATATAAATACTTTATTTGATAAAAAAAAACATTGTTTAAAACATCTTAAATAGCTGAAGTATCGGAATCCAAGAATTGAGAAATACTCCTTACACGATAACTTTGTCAGCGATGAATGTCTTAACGTAGATTTTTCAACGTTCGAAATCGGTCGACTCGATTGTTAGTGTATAAATATAATTTGTGCTACAGTTTGAAAACTAAAAGGCAAACAATGCTTATGTCAGTAGGGACTGCCCGGTACGAGCTGACTCACCCGAATCTGTTTTGTTTCCAAACACCTCAATATTACCAGTGTCGCTAAAAGAGTTAACACTTCTGAAGTTGATAATATCAAATTATCTGGACAGATGAAGAAAGGTTTTCTTAACACACAAACTAGAAGTGAGACTACGGAGGCGTTCAAATGGATCTGGATCAAGTAAATATCAAGAAGAAACGAGACATAGGAACACTCCTTTTGAAAACGCGTCTAATTCATTGTGAGATGGTATCAAACATTCAATGTCTTTATAAAACCGCCTGTTTGCCTCATCATCCTGTTCTTGTTACAATCGACCTTTGACACGTTTGCAATCGATTTCTGTTGATAACAGTGTGGGGAAAAGATGTAACGCTGAATAATGAATACTTGCTTCAACCTAAAAAGGTGATGCCTCTTCAACAGGCATGTATTGGGGCCGATTGTGTTGCCATAGGCCAGATAGCCATGCCGGGCAATTAATTTTTGCCAGCGATGTTTCCATTTATATTATCTTTCCAGACTTTTGAAATGTAAAACACGCAAACGTTCCTACTGACTATATTGTTTGTAACTGCTGCACTAATGTACAGGGTCACAACCATAAATAAAACACATGATAACTATTCTGCTGAATATAGAATTACGTGATTACCACATTATATGATATTATTTATGTCGGCGTTTTTTCTCGGAATTATATTTAAAAATGACTGGAAAATCTGTTTTATAACATGAGCCGCGTCTAGCCATTCGTGTCTTAATGCCACTCCCATCTGATATCAGTATGTGCATATTGCCATAAGAAAAGCCTAAAGATATGAACGATAGGGATAACGCGGGACTCATGTAAATACGTCTACATGTAAGAGAGGGATAACACAGGAATCATGTAAATACGTCTATATGTAAGAGAGGGGATAACGCGAGACTCATGTAAATACGTCTACATGTAAGAGAGGTAAACGCGGAACTACACATCCAGACTTTTGTCAGAAGGTGCATTTAGGTATATATAGCGCGGACTATGTAAACTCATATTCCCTTTAACGTTGTGTTTTAGGAACACCATCTAGGAACACCATCTGAAGGCAAATCCCGAAGGCGTTTCGACGAATGTAGTATCAAATTATCGCCTATATGTTATATAGTATTGTGCGCCACTTACATATACTACTGTAATGTCCGTCGCCTATATGTTATATAGTAATGTGAGCCTCTTACATATAATACAGTAATGTCCGTCGCCTATATGTTATATAGTAATGTGAGCCTCTTACATATAATACAGTAATATCCGTCGCCTATATGTTATATAGTAATGTGAGCCTCTTACATATAATACAGTAATGTCCGTCGCCTATATGTTATATAGTAATGTGAGCCTCTTACATATAATACAGTTATGTCCGTCGCCTATATGTTATATAGTAATGTGAGCCTCTTACATATACTAGAGCAATGTCCGTCGCCTATATGTTATATAGTAATGTGCGCCACTTACATATAATACAGTTATGTCCGTCGCCTATATGTTATATAGTAATGTGAGCCTCTTACATATACTAGAGCAATGGCCGTCGCCTATATGTTATATAGTAATGTGCGCCACTTACATATAATACAGTTATGTCCGTCGCCTATATGTTATATAGTAATGTGAGCCTCTTAGATATACTACAGCAATGTCCGTCGCCTATATGTTATATAGTAATGTGAGCCTCTTACATATACTACAGCAATGTCCGTCGCCTATATGTTATATAGTAATGTGAGCCTCTTACATATACTACAGCAATGTCCGTCGCCTATATGTTATATAGTAATGTGAGCCTCTTACATATACTACAGTAATGTCCGTCGCCTATATGTTATATAGTAATATGAGCCTCTTACATATAATAAAGTAATATCCGTTGCCTATATGTTATATAGTAATGTGAGCCTCTTACATATAATACAGTAATGTCCGTCGCCTATATGTTATATAGTAATGTGAGCCTCTTACATATAATACAGTAATGTCCGTTGCCTATATGTTATATAGTAATGTGAGCCTCTTACATATAATACAGTAATGTCCGTCGCCTATATGTTATATAGTAATGTGAGCCTCTTACATATAATACAGCAATGTCCGTCACCTATATGTTATATAGTAATGTGAGCCTCTTACATATACTAGAGCAATGTCCGTCGCCTATATGTTATATAGTATTGTGCGCCTCTTACATATACTACAGCAATGTCCGTCGCCTTTATGTTATATAGTAATGTGAGCCTCTTACATATAATACAGTAATATCCGTCGCCTATATGTTATATAGTAATGTGAGCCTCTAACATATACTACAGCAATGTCCGTCGCCTATATGTTATATAGTAATGTGAGCCTCTTACATATACCACTGTAATGTCCGTCGCCTATATGTTATATAGTAATGTGAGCCTCTTACATATACTACAGCAATGTCCGTCGCCTATATGTTATATAGTAATGTGAGCCTCTTACATATAATACAGTTATGTCCGTCGCCTATATGTTATATAGTAATGTGAGCCTCTTACATATAATACAGTTATGTCCGTCGCCTATATGTTATATAGTAATGTGAGCCTCTTACATATAATACAGCAATGTCCGTCACCTATATGTTATATAGTAATGTGAGCCTCTTACATATACTAGAGCAATGTCCGTCGCCTATATGTTATATAGTATTGTGCGCCTCTTACATATACTACAGCAATGTCCGTCGCCTTTATGTTATATAGTAATGTGAGCCTCTTACATATAATACAGTAATATCCGTCGCCTATATGTTATATAGTTATGTGAGCCTCTAACATATACTACAGCAATGTCCGTCGCCTATATGTTATATAGTAATGTGAGCCTCTTACATATACCACTGTAATGTCCGTCGCCTATATGTTATATAGTAATGTGAGCCTCTTACATATACTACAGCAATGTCCGTCGCCTATATGTTATATAGTAATGTGAGCCTCTTACATATAATACAGTTATGTCCGTCGCCTATATGTTATATAGTAATGTGAGCCTCTTACATATAATACAGTAATGTCCGTCGCCTATATGTTATATAGTAATGTGAGCCTCTTACATATAATACAGTAATGTCCGTCGCTTATATGTTATATAGTAATGTGAGCCTCTTACATATACTACAGTAATGTCCGTCGCCTATATGTTATATAGTAATGTGAGCCTCTTACATATAATACAGCAATGTCCGTCGCCTATATGTTATATAGTAATGTGCGCCACTTACATATACTACTGTAATGTCCGTCGCCTATATGTTATATAGTAATGTGAGCCTCTTACATATAATACAGCAATGTCCGTCGCCTATATGTTATATAGTATTGTGAGCCTCTTACATATAATACAGCAATGTCCGTCGCCTATATGTTATATAGTAATGTGAGCCTCTTACATATAATACAGCAATGTCCGTCGCCTATATGTTATATAGTAATGTGAGCCTCTTACATATAATACAGTAATGTCCGTCGCCTATATGTTATATAGTAATGTGAGACTCTTACATATAATACAGTAATATCCGTCGCCTATATGTTATATAGTAATGTGAGCCTCTTACATATAATACAGCAATGTCCGTCGCCTATATGTTATATAGTATTGTGAGCCTCTTACATATAATACAGCAATGTCCGTCGCCTATATGTTATATAGTAATGTGAGCCTCTTACATATACTACAGTTATGTCCGTCGCCTATATGTTATATAGTAATGTGAGCCTCTTACATATAATACGGACATTACTGTAGTATATGTAAGAGGCTCACATTACTGAATCACGTATGCGACGGATATTACTGTAGTATATGTCAGAGGCACACATTACTATATCACATATAGGCGACGGACATTACTGTATTATATTTGAGGCACACATTACTATATAACATGTAGGCGACGGACATTACTGTATGATATGTAAGAGTCTCACATTACTATACGACATGTAGGCGACGGACATTACTGTATTATATGTAAGAGTCTCACATTACTATATAACATAAAGGCGACGGATATTACTGTATTATATGTAAGAGTCTCACATTACTATATAACATGTAGGCGACGGACATTACTGTAGTATATGTAAGAGTCTAACATTACTATACGACATGTAGGCGACGGATATTATTGTAGTATATGTAAGAGGCGCACATTAATACATTTATACTTTATGTTAGAGAAGAACATTATGATAATATATCATTCATATAGACATTACTATAGTAGATCATTCATATAGACATTACAATAGCACATGTAGGCAATACTGTCCATATAACAGGTACGCGACAGATAATCAAGACACGTTTTTATAATTTGTTACAATTGTATATTTTCGAAACTAAAAAAGAAATCAATATGCCTGTTTCTTTGTCATTCATATATGTAAGTAACAACTTCTATTCTAAACGAAATCATAATCAATAACATGGATACAGAATTATTAGAATTGAACAACAGTTTAACTGTTCTTCATTTATATTAATTTAATTCTGTGACTTTTTTGTAAAAATATATTTTAAAAGAAGGATTATATGTATAATATCAGACAAATTGAACGAAATTTATTCACTTTAAAAAAGAGAAAATCTCACCTTGAAACATGAATTATATCTCAGTAATGTAACGTTATGTTCACATCTAGTTTCCCATATTGCCGATGCAATGATTATAAGTTGCGTGTTATACATGACCTTGACTGCATTGTTATCTACTGTTTTATTACAAAATTCAACTGTTCCCTCATATGCAGGTATTATATATATCTCTGAGCCAGTAAAAGTGAATGAACAGTGTATATTACGATCAGCCTATCCGTCCGTTATGTCCTATCAGAACATATACACGTTGATAAGTTTGTGAGATTAAAATGTGATAAGTGTTTATATTGATCAGCCAGGGTTGATGTACAGGCTGATCTGGCTCTACACTGTTCACACAAGCCAACTTAGTACATTTTCCTATAAACGGGATCAACTATGTTATTGTTTCCTTCTAATCAATTAACATTAAATGAGATTTTGTGTTTGATTGTTTGGTATTTTGCGCCGCTTTCAACATTGTTTTTCAATTATATCACGCCGTTTCCTAGGTAAGTTACCAGGACTATAATTCCATTTATCCTGACACCAGTATGTCAGTCGTAATGCTAACCCCATAATCCTGATGCCCAAGGAGGGTAGCCATTACTACAAGTTTTAAAGTATTTAGTATAACCCGGCCGGGGATCAAAACTACGACCTCCCGCACCGAGGCGTACGATCTACCACTACATCACCGAGGCGGTCACATTGAACGAGAAGACATCGAGCTTAAAATAGATGCTAACAACGATAAATAATACTTATATATCTAGGATGCAGGTATGTGTAGAACATGCTTCACAGAAGTTGTTAAAACTGAATTAAACAATAGAAAATCAAAAAACACATATTTATTTTTTGCTGTGGATCATTAAACGACATTGACACATGCACTAATGTTGGTCTCACACTGCCATGAGTGACATGATGTCCGGTAAATAAAATAAAACTTCACATATGAGCCGTCCCACAAGAAAACCAACATTGTGGACCCTGCGTAAAGTATCGACCCGGATTAGCCTAAACATGTCGCGCAGGCTAACCCGGACAGACACTTTCGCCTCCTATGGATTTTCTGTTTCCGGAATCATTACTCTATACCTTTAGCTCCCTGAGACGGAATGTGTCGGCCTGGATTAGCCTGCGCAAGTTGATCTGGATCGATATATTACGCATAATGTTTGTTTTCGCGTGGAACGGCTCATATCTTATAGTTTTCTCACAGACAACCAATCTATTGAAAATCTAGAATGTACCTATTTAGAAGAGTGTTAGAAACTGTAATAAAAGGAGAAATCTTTAACTTTCTCTATTTGCCCTGATGTTTTCAAAAGTCGTTGCCTCAGTCAAAGTCCGCGCAGGCTGATCCGGTCGATACTTTATGCAGAGTCAATAATATTGGTTTTCTCGCGGGACGGCTAATATAGTATGCGTGTATAGTATAGTAATCATGAACAAGTCACGAACATTTCAAGAAATGGTGGGTTGACACTAGGAACAATAGTATGCAATTATACGTGCTAATAACAGAATTACTCGCGAGAGTGTTCGCAGTGGTTCGCCGTAGATGAATACATGCGTTCCCGTTCCTGACCAAATCTTGAAATTGACTTAATGATCTGATCGCAGTCGTGAACAGAGTGTGAATCATATGTAACGTAGGCACAAGTCTCTCGTGATAAGGCATTACAGTGCCTCTCTTTTTGGTGTAGTAGAACACTGTAATGGTATGACTAGGTTAGGTTGTACATTGTCATTTCGTGTTACCATCAACTATAAGTAGCTAACTTCGGTCAAAAAGATTTTTTAGTGTTACGGGGTTTCGATTTGATTGAGCTAATGGTCTGCATAACTCGCGCATAGCCAAAGCAGGCGCACTAAGTCGTCAGGCGATATACCTTGACTGTAAATATTATGCATTTTGCTTTGGTTGGTGGTAGTCTGCGCGCCAATAAGTGAGTGACCACGCGTGCTGCTGTCGCAAAACACGCGTAAAAGTGCTTACAAGTAACGTAAACATCGCTTTATTTATGCATGGCAAATGACACAATGTGGCGAAAACCATGCGTCACAAGTGTTGTGTTGATCAGAATGCCGACCTTAAGCTGACAATGTGGGCAGTGCTAAACCAAAGTGTGTGCAAGTGTTATCGATACATAGCACCTTCATATTGCGTGCCACTAGGATAATTGGACGCGCACTGGCACGCATTATAACTAAATAGTACAAGACGAATTGTGATGCTAAGCATCAAAGACGCCGCGCATGATTTTAAAGCATGACTTAAAGGGAAGCAGATGCAGTTCAATACATTTAAATAACCTGTGCAAACGGACAGGATGTAAATATTTTGAACAAGAAGGCCAAATGTACCTTTATCTTAAACAAGAAGTCCAAGATGTTCCTTTATTGCTCACATGGATACTATAGTCTATAGTAAAATGTTATCAATAGCAAAAAGAGTCCATTTTGACGTAAGGATTATACACTTTATATGCTACGATCTATGTGATATTCAGCATGTAAAGTTTAGTCGTGAAATGACAAGTTTTAAAAGTCTTCAAACCAGTTGGTTTACCGTTTGGAAGGAGAGAGGGAAGTTTATTTTCCTTCAAGTTGAGCAGAAGTATGATAACAAAAAACGAGAGTATATAAACAAAAAATACAAATAATTCTAACAAGTTTAAAGATATTTAATATCAAAATTAAGGATTTATGAAATTAAAAGAAAAAGTTCTCATGTATAGTCAACATATAGCAAGAATACATTGATCTGAATGAACAACTGTATGGGGAGGAACGTTTTAAGTTTAGTAATACAACAGAAATAAATATGAAAAAAACATCACCCGAATCTCTTTTCTGAGCTCTTCAGAGCAGTAAACCAAACAATTAAAATAGCGTAGCCTAATGAACTCCGTAAATCAACTCATAAAAATAGCTTAGCCTAGTTAGTTGGGGAACAGTTATTAAAAACAATTTAAATGTGTCTAAAGTTTTGTAATAACGGTAAAAGATGTACATATTTTGTATCTTGTTGTTTCTTAAATCAGTTAATACAATTTATTCAATCATAAAGGCTGTTTTTTCAAACATATTACAGAGTTTTTCTATACAATAATATTTGTTGATTGCTCCCTTTTCGATTACGTCACCCCATGGTACAACATTAAAACCTATCCCATACTGACGCCGCGCTTCCACGCGGCGTCAATAAACGAAGTTGCATATAGTTCACTGTTAATAAGGTTGCACGACAATAAAGTCACATCTTTTGAACATAACGAAGAGGGTACGGATTTTTTTTATATCTCCCGCGAATCTCCACGAACAACTTCTCGAGAATTTCCCTAATTGGTACACAAATTGCGTGCAAGTGTCTATCAAAATTCATTTTTTCTGTAATATACGGTTTACAAATAAATATGTGCTGTGCTTTTTTCTTTCCGTTACAAAAAGTGAAATGATATATTGTGCACATTAATCGGTCCATGTATATGCTTGGTGAAGACTTTTTCTTTTGTATAGGAAGGTGTATTCGAAGGACTTACAATGGCTTGTGAGCCGCCGGCAAGTCAGCCACATATCCCACTGAACGGGATTTTTAACAATATTTGACATGATTTTAAATCTTTGCTGCGAACAATATAAACCAACTTATCATAATCTACTTTGTTCGCTACTCATCTAATAATATCCAGTAAATGCAAAAAGTCCGTTTACCCTTTCCCTCATACGGCAATTCTGCAGCAGACGACTTTAAACATATTTTGTAAAAAAGTGGAAAATCTCTATAATTGAATGGATAACCTATGACTAAAAGTGGAAAACATTGTGGCGAAAGGAGAAATTGCACGTTTTGTGCAATTTCTTCTTTTGTCACTATGTTTTCAAATAGCCGTCTGCTGCAGACTTAGTGATGACTATTATAATCGGCAGCGGTTGTAGAAAATCAACAGTATAAGTATAAAATAATGATACATAATGTCTGCCTGTTGCTATGCGACAGTGAAACCAGGTGCAGAATGCAGACACTAGGTCTATTCGAAAAACACAATAATAAACAGAGTTTTACATAATCTGAACGATTAATAAACAACGGATGATAACGCACAATTTCTACTGATAATCGTTTAGAGCCTTTAAGTAAAGTTGTATTTTCGTGCTTTTATCAAAATTTTAACATAAGTTGTCTCATATGAAAATCTACATTAGATGTTTAAATCTATTAACGATTCAAGTTGAATTGCAGATTTACCTATTACCTAAAGCTTTATGACAATTTCTTTTGACGTTATTTAGTTTGATCAATTGGGGCTTAATGCCGTTTTCAACAATTTGTCAGTCATAGCAGGGTGAAATATAAGTGTGACATTGACCTTTGAGGTACAGTGCTGTGTCGTGCGTGCCACATCATGGTGAACATGTGTGCCCAGTAACTTGGGAATCATATGATGCATGGTTGAGATGTGAGGCAGACAAGGTACAGTCCTATCAAACAGTACTCATTTTTACCTTTGACCTCTAAGTGTGACCTTGAGGTACAGGCCTGTATCTTGTGTGCTACATGTCACCTCATCATGGTGAACATGTGTGCCCAGTAATTTGGGAATCCTATGATGTATGGTGAGCCGGACAAGGTACAGTCCTCATTTTGACCTTTGAGGTACAGGCCTGGGTCTTAAGCGCGACATGCCGCCTCATCATTGTGAACGTTTGTGCCAATTTCCATGGAAATCCTATGTTGGATGGTTATGATGCGGGCCGTACAAGGTACAGTCCTATCAAACAGTAATCATTTTGACCTTTGACCTCTAAGTGTGACCTTGACATTTGAGAACAAGCATGGGTCTTGGGCGCGACACGCCGCTTCATCATGTTGAACGTTTGTGCCATGTTTTCTTTTTTCCCGGACAAAGTTATGAGTATGTATCTATATTTAGGAGCAAACTGCCAGTTTCCTTATAAGCTATGTGTAGTGTTTGCATCATGTCGCTCAGAATTAATCGAGTTCTCATTTCCTCTGAAGTTTTATGCCTGTTAGATGTCCCTCTCCTTAGTATTTATATGGTATTAAAACGCAAGTTGAATTTGGTAGGCCAAATACAGGTCCTTATGACGAGTGCAAAAATCTTTGAAAAGCAGAGGAGTCAGTAATGCAGTATAAAAATAACGATACAAAATGTAACCTTTGTGTTTTAATGAGGAAATAGGTTAATCCACAGATAGATACTAGAATCACTTATTTTTAACCGGTTATTAAAATGTCGTTTGGGGATTATATAAAATAATAAAATAGAGTAAAAATAAAGTAAATTGAATTCTTTGTTGACACGAGCCTTAATCTATCGCCCGAGGTTGATTTTGTTAAATCCTCTCTTCAACGGCAATTGAGTAGCGTCAGGCAAATTGGGGTTTCATAAATGGTCACTTAAACAACGCTTACATTTATGTTATTGGAATTGAACCAGTGAGGTTACAATTCGTGTTATTCGTAAAAATTTCCCTATATGACCCATCAAAAGTAAAGTGGACATGGAAGCCTCAGATAAAACTGTGCTTATACACAATCTCGACAGGGTTCGTGAACTGAGCCCCATATTGCCTCACGTGGATAATTTGTACAGCTCATGTTCCCACATGCAGACGTATTTTGAAGTAGCTGCAACGGACCCACATTTTAAATCATTCTGGAAGAATCAGAATTTATTCATGATTATCATTTTCTCATTTGCCAACCAACAATGTTTGCAACACTATAAATTATTCATTATTTAATTATTATAGAGGAAAACCAGACTGTTATCTTGGTACTTTCAAAGCCAATTGGTGTAGATTTGTTGTATGTAGACAGGGTTTAATGTTTAACGGTTATTACAATCCTTTAACAAGATTACTTCCCGTTCAAGGATATGAGATGATTTGCCTCACGGTATTCCTAGTGTGATATTTGTTGGATTTTCTACTTACGAACTCATGTTTTCCACTTTTATTCTAGTATGGGCTAATGTTTCTGAGATGAAAATAAACACATATTTGTATCTTTCTTTAACATGTCCTTTAAACTCATTTTAATTACCGTGACATATGTATATTACTCATGTATTAAACAACTTTGCTGGCCGGGGGCATATATTATCAATAAATGTATTGATTTGACTTGATTTATTTTGACTGGTAGCTAATCACTAGTACGTCATACAGACTATTAGAAAATACGAGTTAATTCATTGACGCCACGTGGAAGCGCGGCGTCAGTATGGGATAGGTTTTAATTTTGTATCATGGGGTGACGTAATCGAAAAGGGCGCAACCAACATTATTATTGTTAAGAAAAACTCTGTTATGTGTTGAAAAAAAAAACCTTTATGAATAAATAAATTGTATAATGATTTAAGAAACAGCAAAATACAAAATACGTATGTCTTCTACCGTTATTACAAAATTTTAGACACATGTAATGGGTATTTAATAACTTTCCCCTTACTTCCTAGGCTACGCTTTTTTATAGTTTGGTTTATGACCCGATGTTTTTACCCATTTACAATATTGAGATCTTTAAATAAATGGGTAATCTTTAAAAAATCAATGATTATTCATTTTAATAACTACATATTACAGTATAATTCTAGAAACTGTAAAAACAACGTTAACACAACTATGCAATAGGCATGACCGTAACGTGACCCGTTCTATTATTTGTAAATGCAGAATGTCATCGCTTGGCGATTTTGGTTATTCTTATTTAATAGACGACAAGGAGTCATCGGTTCCCATAGAGTAATTAAGTTGTCTCTGCTTCCTTCCGTTATGAATACTTCGCTGTTTTCACGATTTTATCCGATTCCAAAATTCATTGGATTCGTACCCGGTTTTTCATGTTTCGTTCGAGATGAACGATTCGTACCAACTGGTTTTCGCTCTTTGTTCTTGGGGAACTGACTTGACCATTTTTTTTTCAGTTTTCTACTGGCATGTTCAAAGCGATTACAGTGACATTACACATTAACAAAACAGACTTAATAAATCTTGCTATATGTTGACTATACATGTGAACTTTCTATTTTTTAATTTATATACTCCCGTTTTTGCTATCAAATTCTGCTAAACTGGAAGGAGAATAGACTCCCCCCTCTCCGTCCAAAGCTTGTGTCACACTTAACTTATAACTAGAAGCAATACACCTTAATATATGTTAATATTTAAGCACCTATGTTTTTGTTTTATCTAATGGATCTAGATAGAATGTTACTAAAAAGGACAGGTGCACTGGGGTATCATTTATTAGCGGTGAACATTAAGCAGCTATGCGTTTTGTAGAGTCGTCTGCTTTAAACTAGTTTAAAGACACGTTTGAAAGGTTGTTACATTTTAAAAATTAAAAAGGATGCTTTTGCTACATATTTAGAAACAAAGAAGGTGTTGGAGATATAGCGCATCATGAACAGTTATCATTTTTCAACAATTTCACTGTCGATTGAGCTATTCCATAAAGCCATGTATTTCTCACGCAAAGTAAATGTTACACCCAATTTAACTTCAGCTGGTGAACAAAGGATAAACCTATAAGAATATGTGTGCTAATGAATCTGACGAAATGAAACCTTATTCCGCCAAATATATCTACCATCATCCTAAATTGACCCAGTTGCATGTTTATTGAAAGTTCTTTACTAAGCATTGGTTAATAAATGGCTAACAAAATAAATCCACATTTTAGTGTACTAATGAGCAAGCTTATCTTGGCCTACATTGGTAGCAATTTGTGTCTCAGTTACTACGATACACAATTACTGACTTCCGTGTATAATGGGATAAGGCTAGACGTCAACATCAAGGATTTAAGTAAGGTCCATGTTTCTTATATCGACAACAAAAGCTCTCTCTTTATATTATTCCATTGAGTGGTCTTACATTTGAAACTTAATTGATTCACCGAATATTAAAAGAACACAGCTAGTGCTTTGTTCTTCAAATGGCATAACTCTGGAGCTAAGATTTGTAGGGAAGAAGGAAACCCATATAAATTAGCTACTGTTTTAATGATACACCAACTTACATAGATGGTTCAACAGATATAGAATGTCAAAACTGCACTTGAATCTGCATACGGGATACTATTTTGGAAAAGACCAGCTATTATTATCCAAAGCATAATTACACTATACCATTATTAAAGTGCACTTTGTGCATAAAACATAAACTATGTATTCAAGAATATCAGTTTCAAACTTGAAAACATCATAAATACCATAAAACCAACTACTAAGTATATTATGTGTCAAACTTCCATATAATTAAAATACGCATCAAGCTTAAATATTCTACGAGATATTTTTTAATATACGATATTTCGAAAAGAGTCTTAAATCTTACAGAGCAAATGGCAACATTGACTTTTAGCAATCAAAGTATTCACAAATTCTTATTCCATGAAGGATCGGAACGCCCGATTTTTAACATGGAAGGGTCTACTTTAGGAATTTCAGCCCTAGTTAAATCCGGAGGTAAATAGACGCTAGCAATGTGTTATTGGTTAGTTAGTCAATTGAATTTTTAAACATACATTTTTGGATATACGAATTATTTCGAAAAAAAACCACAACAATATACAGGTTATAAACCCATCAAAACAATTCTAAGACATGTGCACATCTAAAGTTATGTTTTGCATTTACAAAGGAAATGAGCCACAATCTGAATACACATCATTAGTAACAGGCACATAAAACTGCACATAAACCTTCACGTTTGGTATTTTTATTTGACAATTTCCACTGCTATCGTAGGATTAAAACAGAACTTTAACCATTTCCCACTTGCAAAGGCACATGCAACAGACGACTTTTAACAGTTATTTCTCCTTTCTTTATGCAATATGTTTAATTATTTTTCATAAAGAATGTTCGTAATTGTTCCTGTGTGTTCTCAAAGTCTTCTAATGCATATCTGTTGTATAATGCATCCATATAATTATTCCTACCAAATCTCGTAGTAATCACTGCCTTGTAAGGAAGGATCTCAAATGTCCAAAAAACTACAAATTTCAGAATGAAAACTTCTCATGTAACTATCAGGAGTGGTTTGAAGGATCAATCAGTACGAATCCTATTTACACCCTTTATGAGGGAAGCATACCACAATACATACATCTGATATAATAATTGCAGTTCCGCGCTGGATAAGATAATATAGTTGAGCCGTGTTCAACGAGAAAACCAACATTATGGACACTGCGTAGTGTATCGACCAAGATCAGCCTGCGCAGGCTAATCCGGGCTGACACATTCCGTCGCACGGAGATGGAGGTATAGAGTAATGATTCCCGAAACAGAAAGTCCACAGGAGGCGAACAGTGTATGTACGGGTTAGCCTGCCCGGAACGCTTCGGCTGATCAGGGTCGATACTTTACGCAGATTCTACAATGTTGGTTATCTCATGGAACGGCTCATTTACATCAGTCCACACATTCTTGAGTTCTGATCAGTGTTCAATCTTCCTAATAGATCGGTCACTAATAATGTGATAATGTGTTCCTGAATTGAGACAGGTACTTTGTAAACTGGCTTGTTTGTAGTACATAAATATTGATGTACGCTTCAAAACCATGTTACTTCAAAACTGGGTTTATAATATTATACAAATGGATTTTACTATAAGCCCAAGGATCAGATCTAAAATCATTGGATTAACTTCACACATACGTTTCAATCTTTTAATCAAAGGTCATGTCATATTGACATAAAATTTTGTTAAAATTCTTTTTCTGGTAAACGTTGTCATGATAACCAATCGAATAATGCAAACAAGTTTACCCACATAACATGACCATGACACATTGAATAGTCATTTAGAATCATACACAGTTGAATACTTTTTCTGAAATGTTTGGACACAAATTTTTATTTTAAACAATTAAGTGGACTGAAACCCAATACATTAATAGAAAATAAAACTTAACTTAAGCTATCAATGATGGCGATTATAACCCCCGCAATACTGCTTTTTGACGTACAAATGTCAACGATTAGTAATTAAAGAAAGGTCTAGTTCAAACATTATTATTTTCTAAAAACGTTCATGGATATATTTAAAAAAAAAAAAATCTCATATTTAAAACACGTCCGCCATATTTGTAGCATGCGCTTGTCTTAAATACAGATCAAGCCAGATTTTAGTTACAAACCATCATTTTTATATGAAGTTATGGCCTCTTTCAACTTAGACCGTACAAAGTAGGTCCACTACCACTTTTTGATAGAGTTATGGCTCGTTTTCCACCTACAATTTACCCTATTATTTATTTCATAATACGTAGTCTTAAACATAATTTATAGCGGGATAGGTAGATTTCTCATGGTGTTATGACTTGTTGACTACTTAAACTTAAAGTTCATAAACAAACTTAGAATGGTTAACAAAATGACTACTGGACGTTTTAAGAAGCCTACAACAAAACAAGAATTCTTGGAGAAAATAGATAGCTGTAACGGGAAAGAAACCCAAGGCGAAAACACATATGCAAACAGGTCAAAGTGGAACAAAGTTTGGTTTATCAGATACGTCAATCATATATAAACAATCAATTAATTAAAAGTCAGGCAACGTCACAATTTGTGGCGAACCAACAACCGCAATATAATGGTACAGGCATGCCGTTTATGATGATTCTGGGCTCACCCCCAACAAACCTAATGATACCACAGTTAAAAACCACAAACACAGTACCAACAATACTATCAACAATGCATTGCACCACTTCAATCTATGAACCGTGGAACTGTCTTGTTATCCTACAATATTTAGACCCCCTGGATAATAATTCGCCCCAAATAGATACCATGCATATTAGTTTTAAGGGATTAAACAACCAAATGGAAAAATACTTGATCAAAAGATAAAAAAAAAGTTTGAAGGAAAAGTAAAAGTTCTTGAGCTTAGCAAAAAATGGACGCCAGCGTTTTTTTCTTAAATGTCGAATAAAGAGAGATAAGTTGACTTTCTCCTTCTAAAATGAAAGAAAAAATAACAAAAGTAAGGAAAGGGAAAGCAATTACAAGATGGCAAGATGGCCTTAATATACTAACAAATTTTCAAATTTAATCAAGAGTTCGAATGAACTGCAAATGAAACACATTTGTAATGAGGACATTTGTAAGAAAGCATCAACTATTTGAACAATTTGAAAGATGAACACCACACAGGAACACACCTGTGAAGTCTGGTTGATAACTGGCCATTGGTATAGAAGGAGACGTAGGTTGAAGCTAAATGTTCGTTTTACCAATTTTCCGATGCCGCCTGGTGGCTATCTTTTTCAACAGATCAATATGACTTGAACAAATCTAGTAGAGAGTCACTCATTATCTTGGAATCCAACAAGCCGATTCAGAGGAGAAGAATGTTAAAGTTAGGGCATTTTTTCTCCCTTTGTGATGCTGATTCCATCAAAGTTCTGTATAGAGTTTTCTTTGAACAATGTTAAAGGGGACAACCAAAGGAACATTCCTATGCAGTTTGGTAGATATGTGTCCATTTAAATAAGAAGATGTCATTTGAAGCTAATAGTTAATTTTACCCCTTTTCTTGGATGACGCCAGTTTGCTATGTCTTTAAATTAATCATTTTGGCGTGTACAATATGTGTAAAAGGTCACTGAAGGAATATTTCAATATAATTATCTTGAAATCAGACAAGCACATTTCATAAGAAAAGAATTTTAAAATTTAGTCATTTTGCTTCTTTTCCGATTCCGCAGGTACCCTTGATTTTTAACCAATCAACAGGCTTGAACAATTGTTATATAGGGTCACATAAGGGACATTTCTATCAAATTATATTGGAATCTAACCAACTGATTCAGAGCAGAACAATTTTAAAGATTAGGTATTTCCCCCGTTTCTGATGTGCCGCAGCAACCAAAGTTCCCCATTCAATTTGATCCATTGGTTTAGGGGATGTTGTTTAAAGCTTAAAGTTAACGACAGACGAAGAGAGAATAGATCACCTTGCACCTTTGGCTAAGGTGATACAAAAAGCAAACAGACGAAATAATAGTTTAATTTTGGAATACGAGATATTATTAAGTATTTCACAATATTTCAGAAGGAATGGGAGAAAACTGTGCAGAAAGTATTTACTTCATCGAGATTGATTTAAAAGAAGAAAATGCTAAAACCAAAACCAAGCTACACAAAGCCTACACAATACAGATGAAATTAGCTCGAAGTGTAATAATATATACATACTAGTTAACGAAGCAAGTTATTGAACCAGTCTCCAACTTTGAATGACAAATGACAAATCCTTATTGACATGCAAACAATTTCCACTACGATTTCATGGTTTCCCAAAAACTACGGTTATCATAGAAACATATTGAATACTGGTTACGGTAGCAGACGAAAATGGATCTTCTAGAATATGGCTTCTCTTATTCGAAAGAACAGTCAGGAAAAAAAAGAGCACCGAGGAGAAAAAACAGAAATAAAATAAAGTGAAAAGAAAAAGGCAATTTTTGAAATAAATGAAGGGACGGGTATCCTTGGTTTGATCATGATGAGGAAAACAATGTAATGTTCTGTACTCCGTGCCGGAAACACGACACTTCCAGAACATTTGATGAAGGCACCTATAATTTCAAAATTGATTTGATAAAGGCTCTATATGAAAATTCTTCCCACTTTAAGAATAAACAAGACACCTAGCTAGTTTAGACCACGCCATTTGATCTGTACATATTCGTGGAAAACACCATAAAGTTGGCAACCCTTTATGGGTGAGATTAGGGTAAAGTTTCTAGAGGACTTAGAAGCCCGAAACCACTGCTCATAATCCAAGAAACAGTTTGATTTTTGATTTTGTGCATCAAATCATTTTATTAACATTAAACCCTATGATACTTACACAAATAACCTTTTGTCTTTAGATATGTTGAGTAAAGACAATGTCAAGTAAAATACCTCTGCTGCAAGACCTACCAGTTATAACTAAGGACTTACAACAGTTTGTCATATTTGAAGACTTTACAGCTTTTCTGAAGGCAAAACGTGGTTCCAGGGATTCTATCATCAAAAGTATCATTTTTGAGTGGTTAATAGGAAAGGCAAAACATGTAAAGATCGTCAACGAAAAACCAGCATTTGAGGTTAACCATGCCCTTCATTTCATGTTTGCACATAGTGACAAATTTGAAATTTGAAGTGCACCAAATACAAGCAAATGTTTTCTCTTCTAAAACTGACCAATTTATCAACGAATGAGATATACGATGATGTGACCAAATTGAACTTACTTACAGAGGGTTTTGAGCAGGAGTGTGTTGTTGAAACAAATGTTTAAACACTTAATAGTTCATACAAACACGAATATGACTGTGAAGCCTGGAAAAGAGTATGCTTGTTTGAACTACAATTTTCACCATGTTGTCCGGAATATAAGGACAATTGAATAAAATTTGCATGGACCGAAATGCCAGCTGATTTGTCATTTCACATTGGATGTCTGTGAGTCAGTTTTAAGATTATGAACAATGTTCATTCAAAGTTTGAGGATGGTAGGTACAGTTCTTATTCACATTATGATGATGACTGATATTTGCAGATAAACCTGTATCCTCCATGTCAAGGCATTGTTGAGTTATCACTCGGACAAGCTTAAAAAAGGTTTTTGTGTTCATGGTCACTGTGACCTTGACCTTTGACGCAATGACCTCAAAATAAATAGGGTTCATCTCCTGGTCAGGCCCAACCTCGAAGTCAAGTTTAAGGACCCTAGGTCTAAGCATTGTTGAGTTATCACTCGGACAAGCTTAAAAAAGGTTTGGGTGTTCAAGGTCACTGTGACCTTGACCTTTGACCTAAAAATAAATAGGGTTCATCTATTGGACAGACCCAACCTCCAAGTCAAGTTTGAGGACCCTAGGTCCAGGCATTGTTAAGTTATCACTCGGACAAGCTTAAAAAAGGTTTTTGTGTTCAAGGTCACTGTGACCTTGACCTTTGACCTAATGACTTCGAAATAAATAGGGTTCATCTACTGGTCAGGCCCAACCTCCAAGTCAAGTTTAAGGACCCTAGGTCAAGGCATTGTTAAGTTATCACTCGGACAAGCTTAACAAAAAAAATTGTGTTCAAGGTCACTGTGACCTTGACCTTTGACCTAATAACCACAAAATAAATAGGGTTCATCTACTGGTCAGGCCCAACCTCCAAGTTAAGTTTGAGGACCATAGGTCCAGACATTGTTGAGTTATCACTCGGACAAGCTTAAAAAAGGTTTTTGTGTTCAAGGTCAGTGACCTTGACCTTTGACTTAATGACCTCGAAATAAATAGGGTTCATTTACTGTTCAGGCCCAACCTCCAAGTGAAGTTTGAGGACCCTAGGTCTAGGCATTGTTGAGTTTTTACTCGGACAAGCTTAAAAAAGGTTTTAATGTTCAAGGTCACTGTGACCTTGACCTTTGACCTCAAAATAAATAGGGTTCATCTACTGGTCAGGCCCAACCTCCAAGTCAAGATTGAGGACCATAGGTCCAGGTATTGTTGAATTATCACTCGGACAAGTTTTGGTCTACGGACCGACCAACCGACCGACAGACATGTGCAAAGCAATATACCCCTCTTCTTCGAAGGGGGCATAATTACCTTGTTTTGTAAAAAGCAAAACTGCCCAATTGTTCTTGAAGAGACGCTAAACAAAAGTTTGCCCAATGATGAATTAATAACTGATGTAGTGAGCGTTGACTGCACAAAAGCATGTCTACGTGGCACTGTACTTATATGTAGAAACTACCACAAATATGCGTAATTAAATGTCTCGCTGTCACCTGCTTTGACTATCAATGCAAGTGTAAAAGTCAAAAAGCAAAATAACAAAACTTTAACATTGAGCTAAACACAAGTTTTAAAACAAGAAATTTAAAAAAAATAAAAAAATTGAGCTAAACGCAAAGTTAAAAAATTCAAGAAATTAAAAAAAAAAAAAAGATCTAAACGCAAAATTAAGAAAGAAAAATACAAATGAGCAAAATTTTTTTTTTTTAGCTAAACGCAACATCTAAAAATACCAAGAAATTCAAAAAAAATAACAAAATACAAAAGTTTTACCCCGAAACCTGTTGATATGTTGAAGTACTTTATTTATGAAATGTGTGTTCATAATTTGAAGTTAATTCAACAAAATATGAAGAAGCTATGTCCAATTCTCAAAATCCACCAAAAATCAAGTGTTTTACCCCTAAAAAAGGTCACACTCAGTATCCTCAGCGTACAATGTGCTGCAGGGTATTAGATGTAACTATATTCCAAATATGAAAGCCCTAGGACCAGTACTTATTGAGAAAAATCAAAAAAATCGAAACTATAACGTTGAGCTAAACGCAAAATTGACAAATACAAGAAATGAAAAAGAAAAGAATCCGAATGTTTGACCCAAAAACCCGTTTGATATGTTGAAGTACTTCATTTATGCAATATGTGTGCAAAATTTGAAATCAATTTAACAAAAAATGAGAAAGCTATGACCAAATCTCAAAGTCAACCAAAAACCACCCAAATCATGTTTTTTCCCCAAAAAAGTAGGTCACACTCAGTATCTTTAGCATAACATGTGAAGAAGAGTATTAGATGTAACTATATTAAACAAGAGGGCCATGATGGCCCTGAAATCGCTCACCTGATTTTATTTTTTCACTTTAGCTATATAAGCCCCGCCCCCTGGCAGCCATAGTTTTTCGACCCATCAACTTGGCTTGAAGGAATCTGATAGAGGGTCACCCTAGGAACATTTCTACAAAATTATTTGAAAATCTGCCTGACACTTTCGGAGAAGAAGATTTTTTAAGTTTTTTTAGCCATATAATGCAATATAGCCCTGCCCACTGGCGGCCATCTTTTTCGACCAATCAACATGGCTTGAAGGAATCGGATAGTGGGTCACTTAAGGAACATTTCTACAGAATTATTTGAAAATCTGTCTGACACTTTCGGAGAAGAAGATTTTTTAAGTTTTCATTATAGCCGTATAAGGCAAAATAGCCACGCCCCTCCTGGCGGCCATGTTTTCGACCATTCAACATGGCTTGAAGGAATCTGATAGAGGGTCATCAAAGGAGCATTTTTACAAAATTATTTGAAAATCTGCCAACCAGTTTGGGAAAAAAAGATATTTTAAGTTTTCACTATAGCCATATAAGGCAAAATAGCCCTGCCGACTGGCAGCCATGTTTTTAGACAATCAACATGGCTTGAAGGAATCTGATAGAGGGTCACTTAAGGATCATTTCTACAATTTTTTTTGAAAATCGGCCCGACACTTTCGGAGAAGAAGATTTTTTAAGTTTCCCTATAGCCATATAAGGCAAAATAACCTGGCGGCCATGTTTTTCGACCAATCAACATGGCTTGAAGGAATCTGATAGAGGGTCATCCAAGGAACATTTCTACAACATTATTTGAAAATCTGCCAACCAGTTTGGGAGAAGAAGAATTTTGAAGTCTTTTTCATTTCGTTGCCATGGAAACCAGAATTCTGCATGGATCCCAAAAATTTGAAGGAAATCTGGTTAATGGAGAGGATGCTTTCTGTGAAGTTTCATCCCAATTGACCCATTGGTTACTGAGGAGAAGAAGTTGACGAACGACGCACGACGCACGATGGACGACGGACATAGGGCGATCACGATAACTCACCTTGAGCACTTCGTGAGCTAAAAAATGAAAGCTCTAGTACCAGTACTTATTCAGAAAAGTTAAAATTAACACTGGATGATTTGGCATCCATATTGCGGGGGATATTTGAAAAAGCAACATCAGGAAGAATGTGCTGACATTTACTTCTTCGAAGAAGACAGTTTAAACAAATTTAGAGACAGAGACGGAGGAGAAAATGCGTTTCGAACTACGGGATCGAGTTATTTTTGAAAAAATGGGTCAATACATAATTAAATATCGGAAAACAGTGGATCAGGAAAATTCTCAAGAATTTATTCAAAATAGTAGTGTTTAGAGATGTTGAAGCTGCTATGGACAGGTTTTATTGAATCCTTTATCCATGCAAACATTTGATATTCTCACCGAATGGTACATAGAAACTCCTTTGATTTTCCAAATTCTCCTCACTACATTCATAAATCCAAGTTCCATGCAGTGGACGGAAAACAAAAAAGTAATTCCTGAAAGCAAAGTTGTCTCAACTGTACAAACAATATGACACACTTTTAAATGTATACAACCGGAAATACCGTGACATTCTACAAGACAAAAAATCACAAGAACTCTCTATGCACTATCAAAGCATTAATTATGTTTTCAATATCACATCAGGAAGTGGTGTCACACAGTCACTTAATGTTGCTGAAAATAAACTCAAGAGGTAAGCTCACAATGAATTAACTTATAACAACACATATCTTATCTTAGAAGACATCCTATGACATACAATTATGTATCTGGTTTAAGTATAAGAAATTTTTGATTGCATACTTATCTTGATGATGGACAATTTGGTTAGACTGAAAAAACTTACTGGTCCTAATCCAGCGAAAATAGATCTATCCAAAATTATAACCATAAAAAAAAGTTCGTCTTTGTACTACTCATACTTCATTGAGTTGTAAACTACTAGTAGATGTTTAATATAATCTTCAGAAAGAGGATTAGTCATGTTCAATATAAATTGAGAAAATGTGTGGATGACATTATTTCTCTATACATGTTTACATAAAATTCTATAATGAAACTAAAAGTTATTCCAATTAACAAGAATTCATGTCACTTGGATGCGGAATGAAATGCTGGGAGATATCCTTTATATGAAAGCAATGTTGATCACAATCACTCCCTATATATATGTTAACTATTTACCACATACAATGAATATGAAATATACCTGGGCAAAAACGGAAAGTTAATAAAGATGAAGATAGAGGCTTCACCCATGTTTGACATTCACATAGCACTGCCTCCATACTCCCAATGTAACTGTTATTATTTTGAATTTGTTGAATTTTTTCGATTAGTATGACCGCCCTCTATTTGCGACAAGTGCATACAATTTTAAATACTGCAGCAGTTGACTGAAACTATAGAGGTAAAAAGAAGTAGTTGCTCATGATGAGCACATTCTCCATTTGCCACTAAGTCTTCAAATCTAATCAATAGTTATACGTTCATTTAAAGAGTTTTACTGCCATTGTCAACATATAGTTTTAAAGCGGTCTGCTGCAGATTCGTTGTATAAGGGAAAGGGTTAAAGCATACTTTTGTAAGTGTAAACAATGTTTCAAAAGTGATTTCAAAAGATTGTCTGCTGCATAGGCTTAACAATCATATATGCAATTTCTTCAACTATTATTACCATTTTAGAGTCGTATGCTTCGAAAAATATGAACTGAAAAATCTATATTGTAGAAGACTAAGGGACACTTTTAGTGGAGTTGAAATTACAGCTCTCCTTTCTCCAGAATAATTTCAAAACTTGGGTGTAGCAGCAAATACATCAAAATCCATCTCTGCAGATTCAACTGTTCACCCAATACCTTTTTAAACGTTTTTCTAAAAATCGTCTGCTTTGATGAAAATATGAATGTATGAGTCGTGATACGGAATAGCTAATATTTTAAAAATTCTAAGTATAAATACCTGTCAATGCATTTGAGTAATTTGATCCAAATGGACAATATCTGTAAGAAGTTAATTGAAAAACTGATAATATTGTGAACAATGAAGAGACAGAGTAAACTGCCTGTGTGTGCAGGTTGATTACGATCTACACTAGTCGCAAATCGCTAGGTTGATTTTGATGGTGAAACCTTTTGGAAAAATCGAAGATATTGTATGGAAAGGAGAAAATTATCGTAATAAGCAATTTCATCTATTTTTACAGTTATTTAAAAAGTATCTACAGCAAAGGTGTCAAAAGTCTTTTGTATCATGAATGGGTTGAAATTAAGACTGTACAATGTATCCCGTAATCAAGCATTCACAGCATACATTTATCTATGCATATTTTTTTTTTTTTTCAGACAAATATTTTACTAGGTTACAATTGAGTGAATCTACTCTAATTATGAATGTATATATTTCAACAACAAATAAATTGATACTAGAACATTTTGTTGTCTTTCTCCAAGAAATCTCATCGGATAAAAACACTAGTTACTCAGAGCATTCAGCAATGACCCTAGTTTGCTTGGGTAATTAATCATGACCTGCTGTGCTACAGACACCGTATCTGAGTTAATGGTACAATTATAACAGTATTGAGATCTGACCGAAAGTTGGAGAAATCCCAATTTTCGAGGATGTGTCGAGGAGTGTTATTCACTCCTCATTGTTTTAATTGGTCACTTTTGAAAATTCTTCTTCGTTGAAACTGGCGACATGAAATGAGCAATGTTTTGCATTTTGATTAATTATAACGTTCTTGATGAGCCTCCTGTCTCTAAACATGTGTGTGTTGATAACACCATTCACCCGTGAACGTCTTGTATATTCGACCTTTTCGAAACGCGGTGCTCGTGCATTACAAAGATTGCAATTAAAAACAAGAGGGCCATGATGGCCCTGGAATCGCTCACCTGATTTCTTTTTTTCACTTTAGCTATATAAGCCCCGCCCCCTGGCAGCCATAGTTTCCGACTAATCAACTTGGCTTGAAGGAATTTGATAGAGGAACATTTCTACAAAATTATTTGAAAATCGGCCAGACTCTTTTGGTGGAGATTTTTTTTTTTAAGTTTTCACTATAGCCATTTAATGCAACATAGCCCTGCCCACTGGCGGCCATGTTTTTTGACCAATCAATATGGCTTGAAGGGATCTGAAAGTGGGTCATCCAAGGAACATTTCTACACAATTATTTGACAATCGGCCTGACACTTTCGGAGAAAAAGATTTTTTAAGTTTTCACTTTTTACAAATAGAGTCGTTCAATGAGATTCCGCGGTAATCATTCGGATCCGTTAAACAGCCTTTCTTTTGAAGTGGAGTAATAATACTACGACTCCATTCACTTGGAAAATTTGAGTTGTAAACAATCTCATTGAACAACTTATGAAGAAACGGCATAATATCATTCAAAGTATGTATGTACATTTCCAAACAGATTGCATCTGGGCCTGGTGATTTGTTGGTGTTTAAACATTTGACTAGAGCGACTTTTATAAAATATCTGTTATTTAAGTATGGGTTTGGGCATGTTTGGATAGTTCATGATGTTGGAAATGACAAAAAGCTTTTAAAAGTTTTCACACATAGAATAAAAGGTGTTTTCATGCAAAAATGGCATACCGATATAAACGAAACACCAAAAGCAATACATTACAAACATTTCAAATCATTGTTAACTCCAAAAAGTTATCTTAATACCGACATTTCCTATATATTAAAGAAAACATTGTCAAATTTTAGATGTTCTTCGCAAGAGATCATGATTGAAAAGGCATTTATCTATTGATCGAAATTACAGATTTTATATCATTTTGCGCATCTTTATTACTTGATCAGACTTTGTACAGATAGCATGGATGGGTAGGCAGATAATTGTTGATCTTGGTCTAATTGCTCGCAAATGTGATTTAAACCATTTAAACCGTGTTTGACGGCGTATGTAGATAATGTTATAAGTCGAGTAGAGCAGGATAAGTCTAGCAACCGCTGGGTTTTATGAGTAAAACACTGTATGGGTTTGCATTACTCATACTCCAGGAAAGTCAACCCTCTGACCATTGAAAGCAGTATAGCTTCAGATCGTTCAATCTTCCTAATCTGAGTCTACACTGGTCGCCGTTTAATCACAAGAACGGTTAAGAAATGTCCGACAAACGCAATGAAGTTTAACTAGAAAGCATAGCTGAGAAGGCATACTTTGTATCTACATTCGCGCTCAACCTTGGATTGGTTTACCTTCTACACGAATGTCCACCGATGAGGTCCAACACCACATCTGTCATTCATTATATGCGGTTATGGACAATTATAATTTGATTTGATGTAATTCATCTCCAACCAATGTGCTCAATGATTTATGTGAGATTTATGTGAGAAAGTAGTCAGTTGCATTGGGAGAATGTTATGCTGGGTACTTGACAAATGTACAAGGACGCCGGGAAGCACATCTTTAGGATAAGTAATCAATATAAGACAACTATAATAGTGTGGTTGACGGTGTTTAATAACTCCAATCAGTCTTCAGCATGAGTCCTATGTTTCGGGTTGTTTTACCAATCCTTGTCTATTGCAGCCTCTGTACAAATGTAGCCCAGACCAGTATGCGGGTAAGCTGCAGTTTTCTTTCTTTTTTTTCTATGCCATTCAAATGAATAAATAGGTTTTTTTATCGTATTGTATTATAAATGACTTAATTAGGGATTATCATTATAAACATTATAAATCTCTGCTAAATACTGACAAATATCTATTAATTGACATGCCATTTAAATATAGAATAGCTATTGCTAAATTTCGTTGCTCGAACCACAAATTTAACCTCGAGACTGTTCGTCACAATACTATTGATCGTGAACTAAGAATAAAACATTGTTGAATGTGAATTTCATGTGTTATTTCAATGCCAAAGGTTTGATCAATTAAGAACTGTATTTTTATTTGATTGATATACAGGCGACACCAACATTGATGACTTTTATACACATGATAGCTCCCGCAAGATCGAAGGTCAAAAAGAAACAATTCAGCCCGCGCTCCTAGTAGCATCATACAACGCCGCGTAGAACGTTACAGCAGCTTATTTTTTTTTATTAAAATTTGAAATTTTACAAAAATTAAATCACACGTTGTGCACATGAAATAAAGATACATGATGTTATGCTATCGCATTTTGAATGACGTCCCATCCTATTTCAAATACGTTAAATCATTGACAGTTGAAGATGAAGTTTGCCTTCGCAGCCAAACTGTCTTATTGAAATGAACCACCTTTGTCAGCAGTTTATTTAAACCTTTTGTGCCGAATTGACGAACAGTGCAAAGGAAGATAAAACTGCGCTGATGTGCATGTTAATATGGTTCTACACTGGTCGTATTTTTCCTCGATACCAGGCCGGGTCATACCAATTAGTTTAAAAATGGTAGTAAAGGCTTTTCCTCCTTGATGAGCAAGGGTGTGCGGTTAGCATTATGACTGACGCGATGGTGTCAGTACAAAATAGTCTAATAGTACGTGTTACTTAGCCAAGCAACGCCGTGATGTAACTGAAAATTGTTGAAAGCGGCTGATAGCACCACACAAATAGACATGTATGTCATAAGGACGGTTTAGAGCAGCTCGAATTAGGCCATGCAATTTATAAAATGATAACTATTATCCTAATGTCCTATTATACACTGGCCTTTTAAACTTTCACAACAATGCAATTGGATTAATTAAAAAAAAAGCGCGAGTCGTGCTTTAGTAAAACCAGTTTGGTGATATTGACCTGATCCAGATTTAGTTGTCACCAGTTTACGTTGAAATTCCCGTGGGCCAACTAGCGAAAACGGATGATCCAGATAAACCTGCGAATCAAATCTGCACCGGTCGATAATGTATGCTTTTTCATTGGTTTTCTGGACGCAAAACGTGATTATATTCTTAAATATCTATTTTCAGGTTTTCTTAAATTCTTCAATGCTAACTCCCACGACGGAACTATGTGCAGGAACGAACTAAGATCTGCATTGAACCGTGTCGGTGTAGATCCATCATCCGAAGATCTCGATGATTGTTCTGGTCAGCGTCAACAGTAAGTACAAGAAGATCCATACAGCTTTAAATGACATGAACAAAAATCCATCATTATTTATTCCCTTTTCTACAATTGAGAAAAGTGTTGATTAAATTAAACTTGTTTATTTGGAAAGACTAGGCACGGTGTGTAGTGTTCGATTCATATCTATCAATGTTAAAGCAACTACAAATCAATATATGAGCCGTCCAGCGAGAAAACCAACATTATGGCCTCTGTATATTGTATCGACCCAGAACAGCATGCGCTGTCCGCGTAGACTGATCGGGACCCGACATATTCCGTCCTAGTGGGATATAGGCATAGAGTAATGATTCCTGAAACAGAAAATCAACAGGAGGCGAAAAGTGTCTATCCGGGTAAGAATGCGCGGCATGCTTAGGCTGATTCGGGTCGATACTTTATGCAGAGTCCACAATGTTGGTTTTCTCGCGGAACGGCTCATATATGCAAGGACTTGTCCAAAGGCAAAGACGAGGTTACCTATTGTAGAAATACAATAGGATGAGGGTTAATTTGTGTTCGCCGTCTTCATTTGAAATTGTATTTTATACTTGGATTTGGCCATTTTCAGGTAGCGGCCGCTCCGGGCAGTGTTTCGTCGACCTGGTCAGCAGCTACACTCTTTTCCGTGACGTAGAAACGGAGTACGCTACGGCTTTCTGAATCTATGACGTTTCCGGTCGGGGCAGCTTGTCACGTGACGATATCAATAACATCATAAATACACATAGAATTAAAGTGAACCTTGATCAGCTGATGAACGAAGTCGATGTTAATCATGACGGGGAAATAGAGAATAATAGATTGGTGCCGTGGATTGAGAAAGTTTATCTGGCAAGGCGGAGTAATTTATTGGATGAGCCGAAGGCGAATCCGATAAATTACGGTCCCGAGCCAGATAAACTTTCTCAATCCACGGCACCAACCTATTATTCTATTTATCCTGTCGCATTTATTTTTTAATTGTATGGCTGCTTTAAAAATGATCCTTTTGCATCCCTTTGATTTTGACGTCATGTTTTATAAATAAACAGCAGCCATTTGTGATTGATGCGCGGAAAGAAATAGTTCTCAAAATCGTTCTCAAAATTCTAACATAATACAACACAAAAAACACCTATCTTCATGAATGTTGTATTCACAAATGAGAAATATTTACTAAAGAAATATTTAAGTTGCAAGAATTCATTTATAAGTCAATAATTTCTATTTTGATAGCCAATTCAGGCGCAGGTTTTCCACGCAGCACGCTATTTTCACATCGAAATCAAATCATATGGAAATTAAAGTTCTGGATATTTAAAACAGCTTCAGAAGACAGAGAATTCATCTGTGTATTAAGTGCGACAGTGTCGTTTTCAAATGCAATAGAATTTCCTGCGGAATTTGACGGCATCGACGGAGTTTGCATTTGAGAAGATTGGTGGGGTACTGGTAAGTTTGGAAATTCATTGACATTTTGACGGGTTTGGGGTTGCGATTTGCACATTCGTCCTGAATTGACATTGAACTCTGAAATCATTTGTCTTGGTTCTACATGTGTGCCTCAGCTGCAAGGTTTAGGAAAGCTATTTTGGTCAGCTGTGGGAGTGGTTAGTGATTATGGCTGTGCATCACTGCCAACAGGCTAAAAGCTGACTGTGGATGATAGCTTAGATCTTGCATTAGAAAGAATTGTTGAGCATTGTTTGTGCTTCTCCTCAGATATTGCCGAGTAGTACATGACGGACTGAATATTTTTATGCCCGCTAATTTGAATGATATCTGTTGGGTCAATGCCCGAGTCGCGTATATTCTGAACCAAGTGCTTCCGGGTTTAATGGTTAGTTAGGCGTTTATTTTCATCTAAACCACCATCCGCAGCCATAGCTTTAAGCAGACCACCAATTGTTATCTCCCCAAGTGTCATTTTCATGAACCAGTTTTCATTATCAATTTTTTGAGAGCTAGTGCGGCATGCAATGTAAAATGGATGGTCTGGTTGAGACAAAAGCCCATCGGTCTTTTGCTGGCATAACGTTTGTACAGTTCAACGGGACATCGTTCTTTATCTTCTGGAGTTGCATACATTTTGGGTGTTATCTGCCTGACGTCGCTGATGTTGGTCCCTGTCCTCGTCTTGGTCTGACGTTCTTGAAGCTCGAGGTACAACATCACCCCATCTACAATAAAGTTTGTTTTTCTTAATGTAGAAAATAAGTAGAACATAAGTTTCGGTTTAATACTCAAATATTTAGGTCACATATTTTAATTTAAAGAAATATTCTCATTTATTCGCAAACAAAATAAAAGCTCAAGGTAGTTGTATTGAAAGAATCATTCAATGCCTCTAAGAATTATGAAATAAAAAAAATTGCCATAATTTTCATGTTTCTTTTTTATGCTATGGGCTGTCGTCCGTCGTCTGTTAGCAATTTACAAAATCAACTTCTTCTCAATAACCAACAGTGGGATTTTGATGAAACTTCATAGGTAGCATCCTGGCATGGTCCTCTACAAATATTTTGCAAAGAAATTAATTCCATGCAGAACTCTGGTTGCCATGGCAACCGAAAGGAAAAAAATAAAAAATCTTGTCACAAACTGCAAGCCCTAAAGCTTAGATATTTGGTATGTTGCATTGTCTAGTGAACCTCTACAAAGTTTGTTCAAATCATGTCCCTACGGTCAAAATTTGCCCCGCCCCGGGAGTCATATATTTTACATAGAGTAATATAGGAAAAATCTTCTTGTCCCAAACCATAAGTTTTTTTAACTTTAATCACAGTTAATTAAAATGAATTAAATACATATATAATTTGATGAAGTAAATGAAGTGGAATACTATTAAATAATATTCACTATTACATTTAATATGTGTAACTGTTGTTTTTGAGGTAATTTCTTGTTTTAATGAAGTTGTGTATCAAGTGAAATAAAAGCTATTAATATACCTTTCCGAGCCTCTTAAGGGATTTCTGTTTTGCGTGAAGATCATCCCTGCTAAGCTGAACTACATTTAACTGGTCAGAGAAGATTATGTGAGGATACTGATGTCTACGCAGTTTGCGATCAATACTTGAAATCATATTTCGTATTGTTGATGGTTCATACTCATCACCGTCGGGTTTTCTGACAGACAGAATGTAGTGTGCCAGGTACTTGTCTAGGATATCCGACTCAATTTCATGGATATTTCTTATTTCTTGTTTGGGTGAGAGGAACCTTTCAAACTTGGCAGCATCTGACAGTGTTTTTTTTTTACAGTGTTCTTATTCTCTTCATTCTGGATTAATTTTCTTACATTTTCTGAAGATGGTTATTTCAGGTGTGGTTTGAATGGGAAATGATTCAACCTGAGCAGGTGCTTCAGAGTTAATGGTTGGGAATTCTTTTGTTGAATTATTGTAACTTGTCATATCAGTGTTTAAAATGTGAGTGGCAGTTAGCATGTTGCTGGGACAGGGGTCTTCTTGCATGTCAGTGAACAACAGGTTGATGTCAAAACCCTGTTCTTATAAGAATTCAGTGCTGGTCATTTCAGCTACAGCAGTAGTGGGTGAATTCTGATCGTTCATACTGTATCATTACACAAATCATCCCAAATAACATCAAAGATCCCCTGACTTAAATCTTGACTCATTTCTAGGTCAGTACAGCCGACAATATTTACAGACGCTTGTTTACTATACGTCGTATTTAGGTCAAGCAAATTCGTTTATAAACTTGTGTTTGAACCGTTATTACAAAATAACAAAAACAAATATGTTAAAGTAAATATTTATTGACCAGTGACAATCAAAGGCTAGAAGTTTCAACTTTTGTAAAAATACGAATAAGTGCCCCTCAACATTGGAATTGCACAACCTACAAATTCTCTCTTCAAGAGGTGTTTTTGTGTATCTCCCTTCCTCAATAAACAGTTTATGAGCACTTATTCGTATTTTTACAAAAGTTGAAACTTCTAACCTGTGATTGTCACTGGTCAATAAATATTTTTCTAGTTCATAAGAAGATTTTAGATTTCTATAAGTTCTTAACTTATTACCATTTACCAAATTGCTGTTATCATCAAAAAGTGATTTTTTACAAAAAGCTATGTAAGATTGTTTCAACTTTTCAGTAACTGAATGTATCAGTTTATGTTTTGAAAAGGTACCTTGGTTGTTCCAAACATGATTAAAACCTATTTTATGTAGCAATAATTTTAAGTTAGCTCCAAATCCTTTTTGTAAAAGAATGCTGTCATTGTAAGCCCTTTTAACCAATTTGTTACTTTTGGCCGTAATTACATGGTTCCAAAAAATTATACTTGACTTTAAACCAAAAATAGCTAAGGGAAAGATACCAAGCTCTGCTCTAACTCCTAGTAAAAATTTACAGAATTTTAATTGTATTTTTTCTGGGAAGAAAGTTTCATATCGACTCTCTACAGGTACTGTCGAGTTAACTATAGTACTATCTAGACACCACAATTCACTACAATACAATAATATTGGTTTGATGCAATGTTCATACATTTTCAAAAATAGTTGCACATTCATATTATCTGTTGACAAAGCTTATTCAAAACTTAATTCAAATCAACTCAGTTTCACAGCACCCTGAAAGAATGCACTGCCAGGAAAAAGCACATATTTTCGAAGTTCTGTATTAAATATGACCTTTTTTCAAAGATAAAAGACCTAGATGTGCAAGAACTGTCCGAAATAGATTGATGTCAGTCCAAATTACATGTTGATATTTCTTATTTTCTAGTTATAACATATATTTCTATACAAAAACGCTCACATGTATTTTTAACTACCAAGTAAACAGTTTTCCAGGGTAACAATTTCAGTTGAAATAAACACCTGATTTTGCTTTCATGGAGGGTATCGATGAACGGATGCAATCTTCAAATATTATTTTTTTCGAGCACTAACCCAGTCGGATTAGTAACCTGAAATACTGTTTACTCTTTTGATATGTTATTGCAGATGGCCAACCAACCTTTAGCTGTTCAAGTTATGTCAGCTGACCGATCAGTCCGCAAAGGAATTGTTTCCAGTGACTTTGAAGATCTGATGAAAACGTATGTATCACATGTCCAGCATGGAAATGGTCAATGAAAACATCGAAGCCATTATTGTTTACTTTATTTGTTTAAATTTAGTTTAGTTTAAACTTATTTATTTAATGATTGGGAAACAAGTTCTTACAACTTATACTTATCTCTCTTGACGGTTCCTGGGTTGAACCAGTACTTTGCGCCTGGGAAGGTCATGAAAGAATCTTGCCCCTAGACCTCCAATCTTTTCAGCAATTTAAAAAATGCCATATTGAAATAAATTTCTTCATAAGAAGAAAAGTTGAAACTTGCTTGTCTGACATTTGACGGCAAGAAAATTAAACAAGGCCTAACTCGATCATCGGGAGATGTGGACCTATTGGGATTTGAGGAATCAACTTCTTCGCAAGAACGTCGTTTTGACTAACAGGTGGCTAAATTGAATAAAAAGTTGTGGTCGTTCGCCTAAAATTCTCGAATGTGGTCGTTCGCATAATTTGATTATTTTACGATTTCTTTCAAAAACATAATTTCGCCTTGAAAATGTATGATAAATGGTATATATTTGATGTTCATATACTTTTTTTGTAAAGAACCAGTTGAAACTAGCCGATTTATCATTGTTTTTGCAAGATATACAAAATGTGTGGTCGTCTGCATCGCCGATTCCAAATTTGATTTTGAATGTTCTCAAAAAATACAACATCAAGAATGACAGACAGTATACCATATGAAAGCGGAAATAAAAAAGCTAGGTCTTGTTTTAATTTGATTCAATTTAATAAAGAAAATATCAAAAACATACCTTTTGTTGTGTCAAAATCGCCGTGGTCGTTTGCATTTGTGATGACGTCGCAATTCTTGCTCCCCCACAGTGTTATTGCTCCTAACTAATTTGTTTATCCTATAAAAGTGCGAAAATTAAACAAAGGGTTTTCTTGGTGTCAGGTGTTTTTCTTGTCCAGGCAGTAAACGTGGAGATAAATTACATCACTATTAGCCGCGACAAATGAAAAACACCCACATAAATTAATGTCAATTTACGATTCAATTACTAAGCTGCTTGTGTGACTAAACTGCACATAATCTTTTTTTTATTACGTAGCTCATTTGTGGGTGGGAAATTGCTATGCTTCAATGATTTATGGAAAATAAAGGTCACTTAATTGATTTAACCCTTACCCGTTTGCACATGCATTTTGACGCATCTGCAGCATAATTTTTTTTGATAGTGCTTGACAAGAGGAGAAATTACTACATTTGTTTGAAATTGAATGAATTAACTTTGAATTGAAAATGATTTTAAAGGAAGGAACATACATATTTTATTTTTCCTTTGTTGAACAACTTTGAAACTAGGACAAATTGTGAGGAATAGAAAGGAAAGGATGCATGTTAACTGATTATGCTGATAACAATCAGTTTCTCTTTTTCTCACAATGTTTCGAAATCAAATCAAGTGAGGATTATATTCGTAGTACAGCAACAGTATATGCACATATAGACACCATATTCTGGCCTGCTAAAATAGATTAGCTTTTGAGACATTTTTCATCGCCATTGCATGCAGTTAAAATGTGGAGATTAACGAGTATCCGGTTTTGGCATGCTGAGGCATATTACTTATGATTTATTTAATTTTCTAATGGTGATCGCGATATCGGATTCCGACGCGATGCTAGGCATTGGACCGCTAATATCGCTTTATACTGGAACTCCAGTGTACTACATATGCATGAAAGTACATCATCTTCAAGACTTAATCAAAACACACCAAATTCCAATAACTGGTGGCTAGACTATGTCTACAATATTTCTAAATGATCTGATTAAAATTTTACTTTACCATTTGATAAGCTTGTTTCTGTTTGTATTTCTGTAAAACAAAACGAATATTTTTCTAAAAACAATATACATGTAGCATTGTATGATAAATTTTTCTTGGCAAATGACCAATAAAACACTTCTGCCAACAATTATTTGTGTAGATAATATCCTTTTGAAGAACAACTAACAACTTTGATAGATCTCACAAAATATGAAACAAGAAGCATGGCAAATAGAAGAGGCCCGGAATGGCTCAACTGCAATTAGGAAAACATTAAATCACAAAACAGCCCCGCCCCTGGTGGTCTTGTTTTTTGACCAATGAACATGGCTTGAAGGAATTTTGTGGAGTGTCTACCAAGGATCATTTTTGCATTTGAAAATCGGCCAGATACTTGCGTCAGAGAAGATTTAAGATTTCACTATAGCCATACAAGGCAAAACCGCCCCGCCACTTAATTGGCATCCATAGTTTTTGACCAATTAGTTTGGCTTGAAGGAATCTGAAGCGGGTCACCCTAGCAACATTTCTACACAATATTTGAAAATCTGCCAGACATTTTTGGAGGAGCAGATTTTTTAAGTTTTCACTTTAGCCATACATGGCAAAATAGACACGCCCTCTGGCGGCCATGTTTTTGGACCAATCAACATGGCTTGAAGGAATCTGATAGAAAGTTAACCAAGAAACATTTCAACCAAATTATTTGAAAATCGGCCTGACACTTTCAGGAGAAGATATTTCAAGTTTTCACTATAGCAAAAATAGCCCCGCCCTCTGGCGGCCATGTTTTTCGACCGTGCTACATGGCTTGATAACATCTGATAGAGGATCAAACAAGGAATATTTCTAAAAATTATTTCAAAATCGGCCAAGCAGGTTCGGAGAAGAAGAATCGGCCAAATGGTTTTGGAGGAGAATTAAATTTGTTAAACTTGTTTTCGTTTGGATGCCAGGGAAACCAAAATTCTGCATGGATCAAAAACAATTGGAAGAAATCTTACATTCTTTGACATTTCATTGAACCTATATAAAATTCATCCAAGAAAATTGTAATTAACTCGCCAAAGGCACCCTCATTACACATATTCTTAAACACGCTTTATAAAAGTTTACATACAATGAAAACTCGTGTAAGTTGCTATCTATATATAATAATTTATACCGTGGTGCATGTGCAGGATTTCATTATCATTTGATCTGGGTAAAGCTAATGTCACAAATATTCTCTTTTTTTTTCCCAATAATATATTTTATTCGCACTAAATATTTACATAGCTTTTTCATGTATGATTTACAAACAGGTACATATTATACATTAAAACAGTAAATACATTATTTTAGTTTGTTGCGTTTTATACATTTTTCTTTTTTCCTTTTCTTCAAAAAAACAAATCATTTTAAATTATTTGTGCATTTCCTTTTTAAATACGATTCTTTAAAAAATAAACAAGAAGAAAAAATAGAGAAAAAACAAGATTAAGGACAGAAAACAAAACATAAAAAAACTAACATAATTATTTGGTGCAAACATTTTGTTAAGGAATAGAAGACTGACAATCGATAGATAAAAAGTAAAAGCTCGAGTAGAAGATGGAAAAAAATGTTTTCTCGGTTAGATATTTTTAGGATTTTAAAAAATAAATAGCAGTTCAAATACATTAGTTAATAAAATTTGCCCATTTCCGGTTATGAAATTCTAACTTGTCATCATTTAAAGCAATGTGTTTTTCCATTTCTTTATACAAATAATTTTTGAACGCATTTATACATGGCATTGTTTTCACATACTTGCTTCTGAAGATAAAATATTTGCTACATAGTATTATATAGTTTTTAAGGATATTTTGTGAACCTTTATCTATCAAACCAAAAGTGACTGTAAACAAATCAAAAGTGATAGTTATATTTATATTTGACAAAAATGTTTTGAGTTCCGACCAAAAATGTTGGGCATAATGACATTCCCAAAAAAGATGGTTTACTGTTTCAATATTGCTATTGCAGAAATCACATAAATTTGATTGTATTAAACTTCATTTAAAAAGATATTTATTTGTATTGAAATTCTCTCAGTTTTGAATCATTAGTAGATTTAAAGGGTAGTGTATAAATGGATTTCCAATTAAACTGGCATGTATCAAATATTGTTTCCCATTTTTTCTGGTTTGACTAGTAATTTTTCGAATTTTGCTAGTTGGTACTCGTATAAAAATGTGTTTGCTTGTTTTGGCTTGAGTAGCTTACTTAGTAATGTTTCTTTTCTATGATTATTAATTTGTTCTGATTTAAGTTGTATTTTCTATTCTTTGGGAATACTTGATATTAAAGACATAAAAAATAGAAGTTCATATAAGTTAATAAAGTCTGAAAAATTTATAAAATTCGCGTGTCCGGTAGTCGTATAGTTGTTCAACAGATTGAATTCCCCTATCGTGCCAGATTTTATCAAAAAGAGTTTTATTTCCTACTTTTTTTTTTGAGTTATTCCATATGAGTTGTTTACCAATGTTGTCTACAACAGAATTATTTATTTCAAACCATGATAACAAAATGTCTTGAAAAAAACTTTTTTTTTGGAAATAATTGTGTTATGTCTTTTATTTTAAGATTACATTCAAACAATATTTTCCCCCCAAATTTGTCAAGTTTATTTAAGTAAAAAAGTTTCCAAAGTCCATTATTTGTAGTGTCTAAAAGTCTTCTAATCCAATTCGCTTTTAATGATTTGAGAAATTTATAGATATCAATCATTTTCAGGCCTCCATTTTCAATATTTTGAATAATTGATTTACGTTTTATCTTGTCTGTTTTTTTATCCCATAAAAATGCATACATGCTATCATTTATTAGTTTTATTTGTTCTTCTGGTGGACTTGGTAAAACAGTTAGGGGATAGATAAGCTTAGGTAAAGAATAACTTTTAATAACAGTAATTTTACCAACTAGAGATAACTTTTTATATTGCCATTGTTTTAAGCAGTTACAAAATGCGTCTATTTTGGGCGTTAAATTAGATTTAAAAATATTTAAATTGTTTTTATTATTATTGTAAAAAATGATTCCAAGTGTTTTTGCTTGATCAGAACTCCAAACAAATTTATTTTTTTGACAAAAAGTTATATTTGACAGTTTCAGTAGACCCGCTCTTAATACGGTACATTTTGCTGTGTTCAATTTCAAACCTCAGATAAAACTAAACTTTTCTAAAACTGATATGAGTGTTTTGAACGATTTTTCTGAACCATCCGTAATAAAAGTTGCATCATCTGCAAAAAGAGTATTCTTAATCTCATTATTTTTATAATTTATACCTTTAATATTTTCATTTTGTTTTATTTCGTTTGATAAAAGCTCAATACATATAATAAATAAATATTCTTGCATTTTAAAATTAAAGTGTTTCCAACAATTGTGTCATGTATTTAAATGAAGTGTCTAAACTTTACCACTGTATCTACATAACCATTATTTTTGTATGTTACAGCATGAAAATCTCCAGATTCAAACCCTCTACTGTGAAGGTTTTGCAAACATCAATTTGTTTACAGTAATGGGTCAATGTCATGAAAGGGTCATGGTCAAATTTCCTGTGCTACTGGAAACGTCTTGTCTATAAAACATTTTGTAAATATGAATACCATCTTTCAAGGGATAGAACATAACAAAAGAGGCCAATTTCAACTCTCAGCTGTCAAGTTTATACCAATATTTAAATATGGACATAATTGGCCCACAGTATGCTCAAGACCTTGGTGTTAACACTACTAACTAGCCTGTGTCTTGTGCTTGACAATGGTGTCTACTATGTGACAGGAGATACAGAATTGAGTCTTAACTTTAAATATTTCTTCCAAATATTTAGTGGAAATTAGGATAAGTTCGACGGAATCCTGTGACCTCCAACCTTTGGATACGATTCTTACATATATACGACACATCTACTGATTTTAAATGTAAGCGTCAAATTATTTACAAAGTAAATGATTTCAGTAAGAGGACACAAACCCACTTCACAAATATAAATAGTGTTGAGACTTCACAAAGTGCAATCAATCATGTGCCTTTGACATGTAACTTGTGGACAGATTTCTTGTACAAAACATGTCATAGTATTTGTTGGTGCCAAGTTTTCTACAAACTCAATGATTCACAACAAAGTACCGGTAATGTAATATCTTCACTACCACAAATATGAATTACAAAATTCACAAAATGCACCAGTCAGTGATGTGACCTTGAAAAATAACCTTCAAATAAACATTTGGCACACCTGTCATCCCCCCAAACAAAAAATATGTATTTGCTACATTTGTATTCTCAGTCTTCCACTATCTAGACATAATCAGGTTTTTACTAAGCGTTTAGTTATTCAGACTCAATCACTAAACCCATCTTTTTCCAACACAAGTCTAATCTTTCCATCTTCCGTTATGTTGAATTTTTCTCTACCTGCAATTTCATATTAAATGTTACTTAAATCATTTTTTTTTTAAAATACAAGAACACCTGCATTGACCCTTTCCTTAAACTGAATTCAGTAATTACATTTAAACTTTATGTTTTGTTTAGGTCAATATATAGATTTTGGACCTGAGAAAGTTATATTGACTGAAGACTTATCCATTACAGTGTTCTGTTGAGGTTGCTTAGTTGATTTAAATGTCGCATAAATATTTTGTTATAATAGCAAATTTTGACGCAAACATCCTCCTGATGTGGTTTACCGTAAACAAATTCATACTCTTTTGCAGTTATAAAACAAGATGCAATTTAATCACATGTGTTGAGACCTCATCACGTGTTTACTTGTTGTTCAAAATGTTTTATTAGATATTTTGATAACTTAGAGTAAGGTAAAATGTTGTCAATGTATATGGTAATTGATATGGCAGCATGTTTTGATAACATTATGAGGTCTCAATACATGTGATTAAATTACATTCTGGAAGAAAGCTTGCGGGTCTAAAATTTGCATCGTCAATATATTTTACAGAATAAAATACAGAAAATCTTGGCAGACTGTATAGAAAAAAATCTAGTTCATTGAGACATAGTTGAACCAGAATTCTATAAATAGACAAAGAGCAAAATCTGTACGAAATATTATATTTAGGCAGAAAAGATTCTGAGCAGAAATAAAGCTGTACAGAATTAATTCTGTATGGAAAGAATTACTAAAAATGTGTAGTAATGTTCCCTTTCCCACTTAAAGACAAATTTGCAGCAGAAAACCTGTGATAACATTGTTATTATGCCCCCGGAATCTCCGATTCGGTGCGCATCTAGTTTTTGGCCTGTCTGCACGCACGTCTGTCTGTCTGCACGAACAAAACTTTAACCTTGACTACTTTTGAACCATAAGAGGTACGGCTACCATATTTCACATGTGTATTCCTTGTGACATGACCTTTCTGTCAGTACCAACATTTTTGACCTTGCGACTTTGACCTACATTTTGAAAACTTCTTTGTCTGTGGCAAAGAAAACTTTAACCTTGACCACTACTTTTGAATCGTAACAGGTACGGCTTCCATATTTCACATGTGTATTCCTTTTGACAAGACCTTTCATTCAGTACCAATAGTTTTGACCTTGACCATTACCTTCGACCTAGATGTTGCCATTCGGGGGCATCAGTGTTTCACAAACACATCTTGTTTCCTATTGTTTAACCCTTTCCCTCATACTACAATTATGCCAGCAGACGACTTTAAATGTATTTTGTCAAAACATAGAAAATCTCTCCATAATTGAATGGATAACCTATGACAAAAAGTGGAAAACATTGTGGCAATAGGAGTTTTGTGCAATTTCTTCTTTTGTCACTATGTTTTCAAAAAGCCGTCTGCTGCAGAGGCGTCAGAAAGCGTCTATATGAGGGAAAGGGATAAAACACCTTCGATGATAGGACAAACCCTTGTAAGTTTTAAATAATGGCTAGTTAATACACTTAGTATAGCTCTGTAATCTGTTTGCATCATTGTTGCTAATATTAATAATTCTAACCTGCTAATCAATTAACAACAGTTGTAGTATAGACCAAATGCTTTACATGTATAATATTAAACTGTTCACCGCTCAGAGTCCTAAGGCTTAAATAGTATGTTCCTGGTTAACACAATTTTTACCTAGTCCTATGTTGTTACTATTCCTTCTGATTTGAACACCTGTAAACTTGAATCAGGGAAATACAAATATAATGGTCTCTCAAATATACAAATAAAACAGATTGTGTTTACATGTTGATGATTGAATATATGGCACATACATGTACAGACAGAGCAGCTTTATAGAACACAAGATACCATTTACATATGTGCAGATGATGAACTTCATACAGCAGGTCTGTATGAAAAACATTTTCTAATCACCTATGATATAAAAGGTCACCTATGTATCATAAACATTGTATTTTTTTTCAATGGCAGACATACATTACATGTTAATTGTTCGGTCCTTTCTCCTGAACCTTCATGGCTGTTTGGACGAATTTACTAGATAATCCCTATTGTTTTTAGGGTCGAATTCGTCGCGTTCAATATCAATAGAACCCTTTGACCAAGAGTCTTCAAACTTCACAGGATGATTGGACTCCTTGAGTAAGTGACCCCTATTGTTTTGGGGGGGGGGTCACTGGGCTAAATGTCAAGTCACAGGGACCTGTAAATGTCAAATCCATTACCGCTCAATATCTCAAGAACACTTAGACCCGGAGTCTACAAGCTTCATAGCATGATTGGACTTCGTGAATAGATGAAATTTAAAACTATTACTGAGATTCGTGTATACCTTTCAGATCACTGTGTTTATAAGAAATGGATATATCGGTGCATAACGAATGGAGACGTTTTATCAGCAGACATATTTGGGAGGAGGAACACAACACGGGCGCCTGATTATGTTAGTGAAAGTAATGCAGAACCATCTGAAGTTAATTTTAAAGGACTGTAGAGAAACCTCAAATTACAATTCAGGCATCAAGATAAAAAAAACAAGTAAAAAGGCTCTGCTGTGTCTATTGTGAGGCACTAACTACCAAACTTGCAAGGCATTTAAAAATAGACATTCCAATGAACTGGAAGTGGCGCGAGCTTTGTTATCAACAAATGTCAACTGAAAGACAAAAATGCATGGGCATAGCTACCAGCTAAAGGAAGCTTTGCACATAACTCAAATGTGAAAATGAAAGGTTCTGGTGTCCTGAAACAAAGTACAGACCGAGAGAAAATAAGTAAGATAGGGAATATCTATCATGTGAATGTTGCAATGCAGAGTTTGTTTCTACAGATATGTGGAAACATCATAAAGCCTGTCCAGCAAAGCCAGCATATGCAAAAAGTGATGCTCCAGTGAAGAATTTCAGATTATTGCTTCCTGTCGACAGTCTGTGCTCTAATGCATTCAGGGAAAATTTGTTAAGCAAGATAAGGAGTGATATTATTACAGTCAAGGTTCAAGCAGATCCTCTGATCATTCAGTTCGCTGAGAGAAAATTTGAAAAACTGGAATTTAGTGTGTTGGGGCGACTTCTGTTAGTTATTTCTGAGATGGACTCCAGTATAACAATGTTATCTCAGCGTATTTCAGTACAAAAATGGGAACTCCTTCTTGATGGAGTAAAAAGTGTTGTTGACTATGATAAATTGTCACAAACATTCAGTAAACCTTCCCTAGTACAAAAAAGTGGTCATTACCTGAACAAATGGGCCAACATAATGATGAATAATGCCCGGAAACTTGGTGAAAGTTTCTTGAGGTATACGAAGAAGAATGGACAGACAGGATAGGCATTGGGTAAATCTCTATGAATTAAGATTATCTGTGTTATTGTGGCTTGGTCATTCTTGAAAATATGCCCCTTTACTTGTCAAACATTTAGTAAACCTTCCTTAGCACAAAGTAAAATGGTCATTACCTTAACAAATATGCCAAAGTAATGATGAATAATGCCCGGAAACTTGGTGAAACAGTTTCTTGAGGTATACGAAGATGAATGGACAGACTGGATAGGCAGCCAGGCTTTTGAGTTACAGCCTGATGTAGTTCAGGTTTCTGTACTAGGAATGCGATTTTTTATTTTGATTGTTCGCATCCTAGTACAGGTGCCATCACCAAAAAAAGATGAGACATTTGCGCAATATATGTCCATCTGGCTGACTAAATATAAGAAAAAAACTTATTTGAAAACAGCAGCCCTAAACCTGTTTAAATATCTCTGTATATGTCTGTCTGTCTGTCTGTCTCTCTCTCTCTCTCTATGTCTGTCTCTTTCTCCCTCTCTCTCTTTCTGCCTCTCTGTCTGTCTGTCTGTCTGTCTCTTTCTCTATCTCTCTATGTATGTCTCGCTGCCTGTCTGTTTCTCTTTTCTCTATCTGTCTGTCTCTGTCTATCTGACTCTCTCTGCCTGTATGTCTGACTCTGTCTGTCTGTCTCGCTGTTTTCGGGATATAATTGTTTGATTGCAGTTATAGTTTTATATGTATTTTCAGTGCAGACACGTTTTGAAATATGCAGGATAATTAATCACTCAGACGGTCATTAAATTATTGGTAATATAGGCGCACAGTATTGAGGTCCGAATGCATCGATTATTAGATCACGTGGAATATTGCTATATAAGCTCGGGTTTCTAGTAGATCAGTCAGTCTGTGTTTTGAAATCAGCAAAAACACATCTGCATGCCTCAATCGGTTCAAACCTGTTCGTGTACTTCGTCACAGCAGTACACGTGACAGTCCTCTTACATGCATAATATTGGTTTGCTTACTTTCACTATTTTTGAGATAGATATATGGGAAATCAATTGATGGGGGCAATTTTCTTTGAAAACCTAGATTTGAACATTTTGCATTCAATTTCATATTTTCTGTCTAAATATTGTACGGATTTTTATGTAGATACATTATGACAATATGTTTTCAATATGAACACCAAATATGTTGGTCCATACCTTTTTTTTAGATTTCACTTGACCTAAGGGGTTGTATATTTGTTCAGCTATGTTTATTTACCAGGAAGATAACAAATCAATTTATTTTGTTGATAAATGATTTTATCACATAACTTGCACTCCAGGAGTGACATAAAGCAGTGACATAAATATCATATGTAACTAGTTACATAAATAGCCGATTCACAGCACGTATGTGACGTCACTTTAAATGACATCATATTGTTTACAATTGTTCTGAATTTCAGCATTTATTAAAACTATTGTTTAAAGAGAATAAATCTAGATAAATGAAATGTTATAAGTGCCTTGTTGCTAATTTTGTATAACATCAAAAGGTTATTAATAGGGACTACATTTTACAGTGGAAGTATGCATTTAAATTTCGGGGTGAACTTCGGTCACTGTTTATATGAGGACGAAGAAAGATCGATTTAAAGATTGAAAACAATCTTTTTATGGTGTTATGTGATAAATAGAATCTTACATTCGTGCTTATTTGATATTGTTTTTATGAAACTCGTCGACTGAAACGAATATGACGCTCGGCAGAGCCTCGCGTCATATTATTTCAGTCGACTCGTTTCATAAAAACAATTAACAAATAAGCACTCATGTAAGATCCTCTATTTATGATATGGGAGGCACAGAATGTTCAAGATTTGTACATCTTTTGCGTTAAGTTGGTCCATACTTTTTTTTAGATTTCACATGACCTAAGTGATTGAATATTTTTTCAGCTATGTTTATTTATCATGTAGATACAAAATCTAATAATTTTGTTGATAAATGATTTTATCACATAACTTGCACTCCAGAAGTGACATAAAGCAGTGACATAAATATCATATGTAACTAGTTACATAAATAGCCGACTCACAGCACGTATGTGACGTGACTCCAGTGAGACGTCCCTTTTCAATGACAGCATATTGTTTACAATTGTTCTGAATTTCGGCATTTATTAAAAATATAGTTTAAAGAGAATGAATCTCGATAAATGAAACGTTATAAAATAAAAGCATTGTTGCTAAGTGTGTATAAAATCAAAAGGTTATTGATAGGGACTACATTTTACAGTGGACGTATGCATTAGAACTTCGGGGTGAACTTCGGTCACTGTTTATATGAGGACGAAGAAAGATCGATTTAAAGATTGAAAACAATCTTTTTATGGTGTTATGTGATAAATAGAATCTTACATTCGTGCTTATTTGATATTGTTTTTATGAAACAATATCAAATAAGCACTCATGTAAGATCCTCTATTTATGATATGGGAGGCACAGAATGTTCAATATGATAAACTATTTATATTAAAATATACCCAACGACTTAAATATCAATACATACATAATTGGATTGATTGATTGTGTAGAAAGCAGATAACTATGTACACAGACATTTTAAAATACATTTTGGCAAGGAAACCTTACTTAAATATAATTGATATAGGTAAATTTAAAAAATGCATGGCTTCTTTTAGATTTGATGATAGAAAAGGGTAGGTACTAAATGCTTTTTCTAGAAGACGGAATGTGTCCATACTTTGAAAATTATATTTATAATGAATTTCATTTTGTGTTGAAATGTCCCCTCTGCAATGAAATTCATGTAAAATATATAAATACATCGTATGCTACTAATGCAAGCCATGAGAAGTTTTGTAACCTTATGGCTTCATCTTCTTATACCGTTATCCGTTACCTCGCTATGTGTTTGTATATGCGAGTTCATGAAAGACACTGTATCATTTTCTGTTGATAGTGTGTTTGTTTCTGTTCTGTTCTTCAAATATGTTAAACAAATACTAACATCGTTGGGAAATAACATGTTTACTTTTTTAAATATTACTTTTTGAACATGTCTCATTGCGTGTATAATCTGTCATTGCATTATATTCATATTTGATTGTATATAGGTATTTGTAACATTTTGTTGATTATGCATTAAAACTATCATATCGATATTATTATTATCTTTTCCTTACACAATATTCAGCATGAACATAGCATGCCCACCAATATTGCATGTGTAAGGACAATATGTAAAAGTGATTACAAAAAAAATGAGAAGATTCACAATAAGTGTTGTATTATCCATTGCAAATGCGCATAACTATTAACAGAGTCAAACGTATTTTCTCTATCTCCTCTGTCAGTCTTTTTCTATTGCTGAAAGAAATTGTTATAATTAGAGAAATATCTTTATAATGTTAAACATATTTATTACATGTTTAACCGCCTCATTGGTGAATTTGTAGAGCGTCCGTTTTGGGGGCAGGAGGTCGCGTTTATTCCCTGTCGGATATTACCAAATACTTTGAAGGTGGTAGAAATGGCTCTCTCCCTAGCTGCTCTGAATTAACGTTTTGGCATTACGCCGGACTCACTGATGTAATTGGAACAGTGGTACTGGTAATTTGCACAGGAAACGCCGTAATAAAACAACTATCAATCAATCAATTATATATATTTAAATTAATGTTAAATTGGATTAAGTGTTTAAATTGGCATTTAAATATTGTCTTTTTTCACAAGAGAGCATTAAAGTATGATGTCCAGATAGCTTAAGGCCACGTCATAAGTTTAAATAAATTGGGCGGGTGATTGACATATTTAATGTATTTCTTTGTATCCCAATCTAGGAAATATTCTTAGAAAATGAAAGCGAGCCACGGTAGCGACGCAGGCTGTCAAGCATTGGGTTGTGAGTTCGAACCACAGCTGGACAAACATTCTTTCCGATATTTGACAAAATTCATTGTGATAATTCGTTTTTCACCAATTGACTTACAGGTTATGTGAAGATGCAGCCAGTTGCTTGAAAAGAATGGTGTGTGGAAACCCGGTGTTAGAAAGTCTGGAAACACATAAGTAGGTGAACTGGTAGCCGTATAATGTCTTAAATGGTTGAAAACGGCGTTAAACACAAATCGATAAATCCTTTTTTAAAAAAAAGAAATATACAAAACGAGTGCGCAGAATGATCGAGACAGTATATTATTTGTAGTGTAGAACGTTAAAAATAATCACTTTCAAATATAGTCTTGGCATTTATCTCAACTATTTGATGATCAATAAAACTCATTGTATTTCAAATTAAAGTTTTATTTTTGGACTAATGAACATTCTGTATTTAGAAATCTCTTTTAATATCCCGCCACTGTGATATAACGGGAACATATAACTTACAAGCGGAATATCTTTGACTTCCCTTTCTGGTGTTGGCTTTTATTATTGTATTTTTTTTTTAAAAATAATTCAGATCTTTTAGCAAAACGGCGAGTGACTAGTATGCATTCCTAGGATACGAAAGAAACAATCGTTGCAAACTTTAAAGGTGAACTCAGAATCTCAAAAGAACAGCGGACACTCGACCAATAATGAGCTCTGAAGAAGAAAGATTTCATATAGATGAAGATGGGCGCCTTTTTAATCGTGGTAAAAAAGTAATTGTCCCGTTATGTTAAACATACATTCAAGGATAGTCATGACTGTGGTTTTCGTGATTTATATAACAAACTGAGGGAGCAATATATAGGATTCGGTAAAAAAAAAATCCTCAGCATTCTTAAGCAAAGTAAATTCTTCTATAGACAGTTTCCAAGGTTCACAAATAAACCTGTGCCATGTAAATGCGCCTGGTCAGATGCAATTTGATATTGCCAGTATGAAGGGTTTTGAACAGCACGGTACTTCAACATATAAGTATATATTGCAAGAAGCCGATATATATTCAAGCTTTATTATTCCACAGCCGTTAAAGACGAATATCTCTAATGAAGTAGCAGTGGTGTTGAACTAGAATAGAGTGCTCCCCGGAGCACGTGTGTCACCTGCCGGGGCCTTGTCAGAAAATTTTAATTTTTGACAGAAAAGGGGCAATAACTATGATATAAACATATTTGGATTATCCCCCTTTTTGTGAACCCATCACAAAGATTAATATAAACATTTGTAAGAAGTTTCAATCCAATCCTTTGAGTAGAAAAAAAGTTATTTGAAAACGTGTGACGAAAACGTGTGACGGACAGACAGACGCCGGACAAAAAAAAGTAATCCCCAAGTGCCTACCATGCTACGCAGGTGGCACAAAAAGGTAATGTTAGATCACGGTCATCCGCAATGTATCAATTGTGACAACGGGCTCCGAGTTCAAAGTTCAACAAATGAAGATGTTGCTTGAAAAGCAAAACATCAACATTATTTACGGTGGATCTGACTAACAGAATCAGGGAAAATGTAAACGATCAAACCAGTTTCTAAAATATAATTATATACATGCAGAAGAAAACTAGATTTCAATTCGGTTACTTGGATGCGAAAGATCGCATATTCAATACATACAAGCATTAATAGGGTCCTAGGTTATATTATCCAATTAAATTAAACAACCACAGAAGTCACTCACCTCTATCACCGTCTTTGACTGGAAAAGGACATTAAGCAAAATATACTCACTGCAAAAAAAACATTCCGCCGGCGACAGCTGAAAAACGCCTACCAAACGAGCAAATCTGAAATTTGAGAACACGTGTTACTTAAATATCAATTCAGTAAAACAAAAGTTCCGACGAAACGTCTTATTCTGTTTGGAAAAGATAAAGACATTAAGTTTTGGTGTAGATATTTTCTGCTTTTTAAAAACCCGACAAGCCAGATTAAGGAAACCGTTCAGAAATGGACACAAACACAAGTTTAATTCTAGAATTGGACAATTAGATGAGTTCACCACTATGGGAAATCGTGATTTTAACCTTTTTCTTAACAAACAACACCGTGTTCGTTAAAAAAGTTGTTGATTCTATTTATGAATTTTACTCGAATCTGCAGTTTTTTACAACCTGCTCCAAACGAAGACTATCAGTTTTCTGCATTACGCGACTAACTTCAACGACATTAGCATAAACAAACATTGTTTCCAAAATACGATTGTAGAAAATCTCATGAAATCAGTCTTTTATGAAAACTTTGTTCATAGAACGAGCGTACAAGAATACATAACATACACAACATAAGACGACTAATACGGAAATAACCTAACATTGATTGCATTATTGTGGGAGTACAACATGCAATGACTAGTGGCATTGCTAGAAGAACGGGACCAGAATACATAACATACACAACATAAGACGACTAATACGGAAATAACCTAACATTGATTGCATTATTGTGGGAGTACAACATGCAATGACTAGTGGCATTCCTAGAAGAACGGGACCACACACGACTGGTATAAAAATGATAGTTGTTATGACTATCGTATATATCTAATAACTCTTTGCTATGTTCCTAAACATGACGGAATGCACGACGTTAGCGTATCCGTTGATACAGCACAGGACTGGCTTGAACGACAAAAAGAAAATAAGAAGAATCCGTTGGTTAAAAACGTGAAGAAAAATGCGTAAAAGAACTAGAAGACGAATACAATGGTTAAGAACCGGAAGAACAAACCAAGAGTCAAATATCGGAGGAGGAATGCATGGTTGAATAACTGGAAGATAAAATCCGTGGGTGAAGAACGAGAAGAATAATACGTGGGTGTACAAATGGAACAAGAAAACGAATGCGTAGAGGAATAGTTTGTGGGAAAAGAACCTAGAGACGGATCCGTGAGTGTAAAACTGGAAAAAAAACGAAATAGGAATTCATGTGTGACGACCCGAAACATGTATCTAAGGACAAGGAAACGGGTTAAGTAACAGTGAATGAAGATCCAGTTGGAGAATATTTTGGAAAACAATCGTTATGAACTAATAGTGTTTTAAGGCCCGTCTACATCAAAGGTAATTTTAAGAAAAACCGAAAGAAGAATCCGTTCCTGACGGACATGAAAAGGAACTCGTGGAAGAGGTACAGGAAAATGATTTCGTTGGAGAATATTATGCAGAAGAAACCGTTTCTAAAGAGTAGGAAGAACACATTGAGGTAGAAATACCAGTACAGGAAATCAAATTTTTCGGAGAAGTACTACAATAAATGTTGGGGAAGACAGGATAAAGGATCCATGGGTGAGGATTCAGAAGAAGAATTTGTGTAATAAGTACCGGATGAAAAATATGTTTGAAGATCCGGATGGAGAATCCGTGTATACGGAACCAGAAGAAAAATGTTTACATATCGCTACCACGACAGGTCAAGGTTATTATTGTTCTTGAAGTCTCTAACAATGTTTTCTGCAGTCACGTTCGCTTCAGCTAAGATATCTTTTAAAGCATCTCGGAAGAAACTTAAGTACCAATCAAGAATTAAGGACGGTTGCTGGCATTGGGTGGTTTGAAGTTGTTGACATATTTTAATCAAGAAGATAAATAACATTGATTCGAGTGTTATTTGAACATTCGTTCACATATATAACGGTGAACATTATTCATAAAGAGTGATCGACTTTAGTAAATAGTTCAAAGTCACTGCCTAAACACTGCAATGTATTTATATTATGTCTTTATACTACAATACAACTTAAACTTGTTTTCTAGACGTGTTTGCTTTATAAATAAAAAGTAAGAACAGTTTTGTAAATTGGTTCGTCAAAGAAATTACGTAATCACCTGCTTAAAGCTCAAACTTCTTTATTCACATCAGATTAATTCTGACTCTTAACCCTTTCTGTTTTAAGGTGTTCTTATCTCAGAATTTTACAATGACAATTAAACCATGGTTTACGAGGTTTCGGCAGTTTAGTATGGTGACAAACTCTCTTAGGTTAGTAGTAATAATTATTTGAATCCCTTGTGTAATATCATTGCATTAAATTTTGCAATCAGTACTAGTATCGATGTCTGATAATATACTCTTTATATTATCCTATAAGTTCTAATGCCATGCTGGCTAAGTAATTAGTGGCATTAACCTATCCCAGTTTCATGTACGGAATCAATTAATAGATTCATCGTCCAGTATGCTACATCTAAAAAGGTGTGCGTTCCACGATTTCCCTTTTTAGGTCACATGAGTACGAAGTGTGGGATCAGATTGTGGGATCACTCACCGTCCGATGTCGTCGTCTTTCTGTTCACATTTTACAACAATTCATTTCTTTCCCTAAACCAGTGAACCAAATTCCAAATAATTGTACAGGAAGGTGACCTTTATTCCACGTTGAACTTTGGTTACTGCATCATCAACACACTCCTCCCCCTAAATAATCTTCTTCCTATTTGACAATTATTTGGAGCAAATTTTCCTTTCCGCTTACAAGGTTGGTTAAATTATACCGATCTCAAAATAAAAAATGAACAGCATAGGGCAGGCTTGTTGTCCTTATATAATATATTTAAATATTCACCATTGGGCGTGGCAAATTTTCCGTATATATATAATTATAATCTGAAATAAATTTATATAGCAAAATATTTAAACAACTTATGATCCATATGTCAATCCGATTTGAAAACAAAATAGCACAAATGTTCCTTTGGTTACCTTTTACCAATTATATTAAGCATTTCCCGATCATTTGATAAACATGTCCAAAAAGGGCCAGACTTGATTTCTTTATATGTACATTGGAAACTATTTAGGTTGTGTTATATCTAGTATGCGATATAGGATCATGCAATTTGCTTTCTTATATCGCTGTCCAAGTAATTGCCCGAGTAACAAGTTACCAGCCAGAAACACTCTTCAATATTATAACCATTTGCTTAATCTGTCAAAGTATTTTCACTTCCTTTCAAAACTCCTTATATAAATTGCTCCTGCTTTATGCGAATATGAACGACAACTATTTAAGTCATTATTCTAAAAGGCGTAGGTTAAAACCATTCCGATTTATTTTTAGTCACGCAATTCGAGACGTCTACCTAATCCATTTGAGATTTACTTAAACAGCAAAAGGAATCGTTGACCTTTTGGTTTTAACACTTAACTGGCTTAAATCCTACAATGTATCATCACAGCTGATACTCTCATGTATTAAATTTTGTTAAATGAATAACGATATATGAATACGAAGTTTAGATTGTATGAATAAGCAGTCCGAATTAGACTAACATTGCACGTATTTGCAATTCAAATGGTGAAACGGGATTATTATCTAAAAGTACGCACATCAGGTTAATTATTGATGTCGTGCAGACAGGACGATTATCTGTGTCCAATTTCTTTGATTGATGTTACATTATTTTCTGTAGATGTTAAAAGGTAATAGACAGGAGTTTTTAGCTCGACTATTCGAAGAATATGAGGGCTTTTCTACTCGCCCCGACGTCCGGTTTAAGTTTTAGGGCAAGTTGGGATTGTACTTGTGCTATATCTAATACATTTCTTCACATTGTTTACTGAAGATGCTGAGTGTGGCACTTTTTTGGGGGTAAAAAACATGATTTTTGGTGGTTTATTTAAGGGCAAGTTGGCATTTTAATTTATTTTATTACTTTTTCCTCAATAAGTACTTGTGCTAGGGCTTTTATAGTTGGAATATACTTTCATCTGCTGAAGATAATGACTGTTACCATCCTTTTGGGTTAAAAAACATATTTAGTTGATTTTGAAAAATTGAGATAAACTCATAAGTTTTTGTTATATTCATTTCGTATTGTGATCACTCGTTTATGAAATTTAGTTTTTCAACATATCAAACGGGTTTTGGGGTCGAACATTTAGAAAACCTCTTTTTTTTACGGTTTTGCTTTTTTTTTTGGACTCTTGTCACTATTTTATAAATCTTCGTAGCTGGTTATATATCACAAGAGGGCCATGATGGTCCTGGATCGCTCACCTGATTTTTTTTTTTTCACTTTAGCCATATAAGCCCCGTCTCTTGGCGGCCATAGTTTTCGACCAATCAACATGGCTTGAAGGAATCTAATAGAGTGTCACCCTAGGAATATTTCTACAAAATGATTTGAAAATCGGCCAAATACTTTCGGAGGAGAAGATTTTTTAAGTTTCACTAAAGCCATATAAGGCAAAATAGCCCCTTCCACCAATCAACATGGCTTTGAGGAATCTGATAGTGGGTCACCTTAGGAACATTTCTACAACATTATTTGAAAATCAGCCTGAAACTTTCAGAGAAGATTTTTGATTTTACACTATAGCCATATAAGGCAAAATACGCCTGGCGGCGATGTTTTTCCACCAATCAACATGGGTTGAAGGAATCTGATAGAGGGTCACCAAAGAAACAAGTTTTCACTATAGCCATATAAGGCAAAATAGTCCCGCCCCCTGACGGCCATGTTTTTCGACCAATCGACATGGCTTGAAGGTATCTGATAGAGGGTCATCCAAGGAACATTTCTACAAACTTATTTGAAAATCTGCCAACCAGTTTGGGAGAAAAAGAATTTTGAAGTTTCTTTCGTTTCGTTGCCATGGAATTCTGCATGGATTCCCGAAAGATTGTAGGAATTCTGTTGAAGTCATTGAGAGGATGCGTTCTGTGAAGTTTCATCCCAATTGTCCTACTGGTTACTGAGGAGAAGTTGACGCACGCCGGACAAAAGGCGATCACAACAAGCAAATTCAGAGAATTATGGTCCCCGCCAGGGTCAAGGTCACAAGGTCAAAAAAATTGGTATTGATGGAAAGGGGTTGTCACAAGGAATACACATGTGAAATATGAAAGCAGTACCTATTACGGTTCAGAAGTTATGACCAAGGTTAAAGTTTTTGTGACAGCGTGACGGAGGGACTGACGGACTGACGAATGAGAAATAATAGTCCCCACGCTTTCGCTAAAAGCGGGGGACAATAACTCACATTGAGCACTTTTTTGATTGAGCTAAAAATGGTAGGGATAAGTCATATCATTCACACACTTTGCTAAAGTATTACAAGATAATTATGGAGACCATGTGGTAATACTGCCCCCCCCCCCCCCCCCCCCCCCCCCCCCCCGCACGAGGCATTAGGCAAGACTCAACTCACCGGGAGAAAACGGTTACTAAAAATCAGCAAGCTAAACACACTGTAACACGTGTTAACAAGCATTCAAATTGTTGACGACGGACAGACGACGAATGACGAACAAAAGGCGATCACAAAAACTCACTTCGTTCTCAGTTTATCCAAGTGTTCCCAATGCGCAGGCGGGAAAAACAAGTTGTTCTCGCTGGGATAATCGGAACCCTGGTAACCATTCTCCAATAAATGGTTTGATGCAATGCAAATATATATAGGGGATTTTAAACGGTACCTTCCTAAGACATTGCAGTCTTAGCCGGTTTGTCTGAAGTCAGGAAAGGAAGCTATAAGTACCTTCATGAATACATATGGTCTGCCGTAAGTGCATACATGTGAACACATTCGGAAAGCATATGCATTCAAAAGTACGAAGTATGATTTTATAGAGACAAATAACCTAACATATTTTTATTTACTAGACAACCTTTTTAAGACCATTGACAAAACAGGTTTTAAGCTTCATAAGGGTCACTAAAGATTTCCTCAATAGTCTGCTCGACGGAACTGAACAATACTCAGTCATTAAGTCATTTCACATAGAATCTCTTTATTCAAATATCCCACACGATCTACGACTACATGCGATGTACTACTGGCTACAGAAATATCCTGAAGAAATACAACAACGATTTACTAGAATTTTTTCTAAAGATGTGATACACCTCATCACCAATTGTTTTATAATACAACATTATACTGACATACAAGAGACCGCAATGGGCACGCAATTTGCCCCATTATAGGTTACTCTTGTTTTAGGAAATAATAAGACAAATTTATCAGTCAATTAATAGAGAATATTATGAGACGTTCTTTGATTACTTCAAAACATTTTGGAAACGATTTTGAGATGATATATTGATCATTTGTAATAAATTAAAATCCGACCCAGTTAATTACATCATAAATGACCGTCACCCCGACATCAAAGCAGTAATATAGAATTAACCTTATAAGATGTTTATTATCACTAACAAATTGGTAACGAACACTTTTTGCCAAAGAGGGTCACCCAAGAAACATTCCGAATTATTTACAAATTAGGCCATTACTTTGCTTCTATACATATTTTGAAACCCCGCCCAAACAACTATCAGTTCAATGGTTTGGAATAAATTGAACAATCATAATAGAGGCAAGGAACATTTTTAGCCAATTTTTCAAATCAGTCAAGTACTTCTGGATAAAAAATATTTGTATACCTTTTTACTGTATTCAAATACGGTAATTGAACTTGCCCCCTCCCCTGGTTGTCTTGTTTGTTTAACGGATCCGAATATTATGTAGTCATACTACTGCCTGTAAATGTTTGAGCAACTTGTAAGAGAACAATGGTAGGATCATTCCTACACCATTTGGTCAAACTCCGAAGTGTTTTAGGAGGAACTGTCATTTAGGGAAACGTTGACAACGGCTGCTCAGATGACTCGACGATGGACACCAGGCCATATCACTTGTGCTCACAATAAGCTATTTGTACTCAGGTGAGCCAAACAACAAAAGACCATATTATGAAGGCTTGTCAATTAAACATCAAGCGATTACATGTTTATTTACTTATGATTGAACAAATGAGTGTTTCATAATAACCAGAATGTGCAAGGGCTATGCTAAGGATTACACTATGGACAGTGTGTGAACAATTGATTAAGGATACCTATTTAAGTAGACCGACGGCGTTGATCCGTGTCTGCGATGATCGGACGGTTCCAAACGTTTGTGTTACTGTGGCATTGCTTAGTTTTGTTTCAGCCGCCTTGACACACTCGACAGCCTCCATCTCTCCCCTCAGCGCGCTTAATGACCTAAGCTGTCGATGTGCCATAAAATAATATACATTCATTCCATCTCAGTCGTGCGTTATGACCTACTTACTGACGACGCATCTACTCCTTCGGAAAATTGAGTAGTCTAACCATTATCAAGATTGATTGATTGCTTGGTGTTTTAAGCCACATTCAAATAAGTTTAGCTCGTCTATTTTTCGAAGAAAAAGGTCGGGATATTGTTATATTAGCGTTGTCGACAGCGTCTGCGTTTTGTCGTCACAACAATTTGAGCTGACGTCACAACTCAAGAACTGTTTAACACTTTCAAATTAAACTTGGTACATATGTTCCAAGGATAAATACGCGTATCTGTACCAAGTCACATAACTCTGGCTTTAATAATTATTCAGTAATGCCAGGCTACGCGAAAACCGACGGTCCGTCGGTCCTGACCGTCGTTTTTTTTCAAAGGACCGACTAAAAAAATGATTATGTCGGACCGCATGACCGGCGGCGAATTCCAATAGTTTCAGCTTTTAAATTAAATAATTTCATTCTGTATTGTTTTTCATTCGTATCGGCAACTTTGTTTACTGTCTCGTGAAATATTATTCTGTATCAAGGCTGTCCATTGGTTGGTTATAAATAATGAGCCAATCATGTCGCAGGAACGAAACGCGCACTCGAATTTTGATTTCCGATAAATCGCCATTTGTTATTGGTTGGTTATAAATAACGAGCCAATCACGTCGCGGGTAAGAAACAGGAACTGAAATTTGACCTTGTGGGTTTTTCCGCGTTAGTGTAGAAGGACATTGTTTCTTTTTGTTCCACGAAGAGTCGTACGGTTTTACAACCAACTTTGAGCCCGGACCAGAAACTCTCCCCAAAACGGTGATTTTGATTTCATTATACTTTAGTTTATTCACATAAAATATTATTTATATAAAGTATATAGTCATAACATATTTTCTATTGAAACATAATGTTCAGCCAACTCTCGTATTTTTCTGGTGCAAAGCCAGGTTTGAAAAGAAAAATCACGAACGATGATGACGGTAAATCTAAATCAAAAAAATACGAGGAACACAGGAAGGAAAGGAAGTTTAGCACTTCTTGGCAGGCTGGGAGAGATTGGCTCTGTTTTGATTTTGTTACAAATACTATGACTTGTTCTGTATGTAAAGAATTTGGGCAGTCTCAATCTGGAAGTTCCAATAGTAACTTAAAAAATCAGAATACCTTCATAATGGGCTGTAGTAACAAAAGATTGTCATCCGTTGTTGACCATGAGTCCAGTAAGAGCCATGCAAATGCTGTGCTGGCTTCTAAGGCAAAATCAATGCCGACAGCTACGTCAAGTGCTGGCAAAACCCTCACTTTACTCAAGTCTGCAGAGAGACATAGACTGGCATATTTGTTTAGAAATGCGCATGCTGTCGCCAAACAAAATCGTCCTCTAAGTGATTATACTTGGATGTGTAAACTGGACACTTGTAAAGGCCTTGATGTAGGCAATACATACTTAAATGAAAAAGCTGCTCTTGTGTTTCTGTCTTCTGTTGCAGAGGTGGAGAAAGAAAAAACAGTAACAATTCTAAAGACGGCACCCTTCTTCTCTATTATGATGGATGGAAGTACGGACATTTCGGGGGACGAGCAGGAGACCATCTTCATCCGGACGTCACTGAAAGGCCAGGTCAATGAGAGATTCCTACATATTGGTACTCCAACCAGTACATCGTCTAGTGACCTGTTTGACCATGTTCTCGAGACATTTGATCAGTTTGGACTTGACAGAGGTATTTGAATTTGCTTTGAATGTGTTTATAATATTAAAAAATTGTCAATAATGATCATATTTGTCGGAAAGGAACCTATGAATATGTAATAAAATACTTAGTAGTATTGGCAGGCTCTTATTTTGCAATGCTTATTTGTTAAAATATAAAATTGGATAACTGTTGTTAATCTATCAAAAATAATTTATTTCTCGGTATAGGGAAACTGGTTGGTATGGGGAGTGATGGGGCTTCGAACATGACGGGGGTAAAGTCTGGACTGGCCCAGCGACTTAGGGAGCAGATCAGCGACGAAATTGTGAACATTCACTGTTTATGTCACAGATTGGAACTGGCCTTTAGGGATGTTATTAAAAAGTCCAAGGTTTACGATAAGCTTATGACATTGCTAATTGGTCTTCACTATTTTTATAAAAAATCACACAAAAACAAGCACGGTCTGTTGAGGGCAATTGATATGCTAGGAGGAAAGGGGGTACTGCCTCCCAAAGTCACTGGAACACGCTGGCTCCCTCACCTGCACAGAGGCATTACTTGTTTGGTGAAAACCTTCACAGCTTATGAAGCCCACCTTTCGACTTCCAGCCACCAGAATCCAAAGGCTGAAGGATTATTCAAAATCATGGTTGACAAAAATGTTGTGGCATTTATGCTCTTCCTGCAGGTAATTTATTCTGAAACTGTGGTCTTTTTAAATATTATATGTAACTATAAGAAATTGAAATTACAAGTTTGTTAAGTGCATCAAGGTTACATTTTGTTTTATTTCATAATTATTAGAGCCAGCTTAAGATAATCATCTTTAATTCTTCAACAATGCCAAACTGAAATTTGAATCATATAATGTTGTGTTCTTTTTTAGACTGTTCTTGATCCACTCATGAAGCTGTCACTTAAACTACAGAGGACAACTACTTCACTGGCTGATAGTTTAATGTGGGTAGAGACAACCGTTGAACTTCTTGAAGATTCCAAATCAAGGTAATTAGTTTTTAAAGTGTTTCACAAAAAGTGTGTATACAGTGTTATATTATTTAAATTTGACCATAAAATATGGCTTTTATCAGACTATCAACCTTTTAATTTACTATTATTAGTGATAGTGACCAGCTTAAAGAGGTATTGGAATCTGGGGTCTTGAATGGAGTTAAGCTGAAAGGACCAACCCCTAAAATGGTATACAAAGAGGATTTGATCAATGGTTTAAAGCAAGCTATTGAACACCGTTTCAAATTGCTTGAAGATGAAAGGAATGTTGTTCAAGCCTCACAGATTTTGAACCTGAGTCATTGGCCAAATGATCCTATCAATATGAGAGGTTAACACATTGTTCTGCAGTTGCTTTGAAAGACTTATCTTGTTTCTGTTAACAGTTCTGTTGTTTGTTGTTCATGTTATATTAATATTTGTTACAGTTTGTTTGTTTCAGCAGATGATTATTGATATTATTATGTTACGGATCCCTATAAATTCCATGACTATAAACAATAATAAACATACAATTACATAGTGCAATATTAATATAGCTCTGTATGAATAATAAGTTGAAGAAATGCAATACAATGTTTTGTCAACAAACTTGGGAGTATATACACTACAGTACTATTAAAATGAAATGAAATCATTTGCTCATAAATTATCATTTGCATAATAAATTATTTCAGACTTTGGCAATGAAGACATCAAAACTGTTGTAGACCATTACACAAATACCCTGCTTCGGATGAAAGTCTTCATCCCAGATGAAGTGTTGAATGAGTGGTGCCTGCTAAAAAAAATCCTTACCAAGAGGTTTGTAATTCATACAATGAAGTTTGTACTATGACTGCCCTTAGTTTATGACAGAATCTGATGTGATCCTAGTTATTCATTCGGTAAATTGTATGTCAATCCAGGGTTTCACCGTTTGTAAGTTCAAATCTCCATCTGATCGGATAAAAATATCAGAAACAATCTTTAGCCATGAACCTCCCACTGAATATGTTGAGAACTAGTTGGTGTGTATGATAACAAACTCATAACAAACATTTTAACAATAATTTAATTTATTATTATCATGAACAAAAGTTATTTTACATACATATCACTTTTATAATTGTACATTGTAGGCATGGATCGAACTTAAAGACGTTAGATTGGAGTACACTCCTGACAGTCACAGGTGATGATGGAGATTTCAACAACATTACTATCATAATTGATCTCCTCCTCAGCCTCCCCCCAACCAGCGTAGCCTGCGAAACAACATTCAGTCAAATGAAACTGATCAAGACAAGCAGGAGGACTAGGCTACGACCATCTACCCTAAATAATCTTCTGCTGGTCAAACTGGAGTCACCTAAGATAGAAAACTTTGAACCTGAGGATTCTATAAATAAATGGCTGGTGAGGAATAAATTTAGTTTTGAATAACATTAAACATTGAATAATCATAATCATCTGTTGTGTTCAGTCACAGTTAACAAATAACACATTTAGCATAAATGCAGTATTATACATCAAGACATATTTCATATAACTAGGAGTAGGTGCCTGTGTGAGTGATAACAAATACTTTATATGATAACAAATAATTTATATGATAACAAATAATTTATACATAATTTCTCTCTTTCCAGTCCACACCAGGTAGTAGACGCTCTACATATCATAGAGAGGCTACACAGACAGCAACAGAAGTGGTGTCTGATGATGGCGCCATCGTTAAAGTGACTGTGACTGAAGATTTGGAAGATGATGTGGAGTCGGACGATGAAGTAGACTCTATTAATATGTTGTGTGGTGGAGACGAGGTTGATTTCATGTGTTATGACCACCAAGACGAACTATTGAATTTTGAAAAAATATTGTTTTATGCTAGAGATTGATGACACATATGTGAAATAAAATTATAATGAATCTATTGATGTCTTTTTCCTGTTATTTGGTTGGTTATTACTTTTGTTGTGATTTACTTTCGGACTGACAGAAAATGTCTCGGACTGACAGAAAATGTATGTCTGTCAGTCCGAAGGACCTGTGGACTCAAAAAGTTTTCGCGTAGCCTGTAATGCCGCTTTTATCACTAAGAAAACAAGAGGGCCAAGATGGCCCTAAATCGATCAACTGAATGATAGTTAATTAGAAGCAAATATTTAACTGCAAATATCTGTGAAAATTTGATCAGGAGTTCAAATACAACTGCAAGGAGTGGACACTCAGTTAAAGAAATAGTTTATCAGTAAAAGCCATTTTTATCTTGAAATCTAACAAGAGCTTTCTCAATTTCTGATGCTACAGCAACAAAGGTTCTACACAGAATGCAAGTCTTTGAACAATTTTAAAAGAGGACCATCAAAGGAACATTCCTGTGAAGTAACGTTGAAATTGGTCAAGTGGAATGGTAGGAGTTGTCATTTGTAGCTAAAAGTTCAATTTACCCCTTTTGTGATGATGCGAGGTTACTATGATTTTGTAACCAATCAAAACGGCTTGAACAAATTAAATGTACAGGATCACTGAAGTAGGATTTATATTCAATTTCCTTAATATCAGACAAGAACTTAAAACAAGATCGCTCACCTGATTAAGAACTTCAATAGTTTTCAAAGTTTTATACTCTATACATATAAGGAAAACAAGCAACCCTCTCTGATGGCCATGTTTTTCAACGGATCGGGTTTATTTGAACATCCTTGGTAGAAAGTCACCCAAGAAACATTTGTGCCAAATTATTTTTAAATCGGGCGGGTGCTTTTGGACAAGAAGATTTTTAAAGATATTACAATGCACATATTAGGAAAACAAGCCCCGCCCCTGGCGGCTAAGTTTTTCAATGGATCGGATTAATTTGAACAATCTTGGTAGAAGGCCAAGGAACATTTGTGCAAAATTATCTTTAAATCGGGCCAATACTTTTGGACAAGAAGATTTTTAAAGATTTTACAATGCACATAAAAGGACAAGCTCCGCCCCCTGGCGGACATGTTTTTCAACGGATCGGAAATATTTGAACAGTCTTTGTAAAGGGTGCCCCAAGGAACATTTGTGCACAATAATTTTCAAATCGGGCCAGTACTTTTGGACAAGAAGATTTTTAAAGTTTTAACAATGCAAATATAAGGAAAACAAGCTCCGCCCCCTGGCGGCCATGTTTTTCAACGGATTGGAAATATTTGAACAATCTTGGTAAAGGGTGCCCAAAGGAATATTTGTGCAAAATAATTTTCAAATTGGGCTTATACTTTTGGACAAGAAGATAGCGGCTATGTTTTTTAACAGATCGGAAATATTTGAACAATCTTGGTGAAAAATAATTTTCAAATCGGGCCAGTACTTTTGGACAAGAAGATTTTTTAAGTTTTAACAATTCACATATAAGGAAAACAAGCTTCGCTCCCTGGCGGCCATGTTTTTCAATGGATCGGAAATATTTGAACAATCTTGGTAAAGGGTGCCCCAACGAACATTTGTGCAAAATAATTTTCAAATTGGGCCAGTACTTTTGGACAAGAAGATTTTTAAAATTTTAACAATGCACATATAAGGAAAACAGGCTCCGCACCCTGGCGGCCATGTTTTTCAACCGATCGGAAATATTTGAACAGTCTTGGTAAAGGGTGCCCCAATGTACATTTGTGCAAAATAATTCTCAAATCGGGCCAGTACTTTTGGACAAGAAGATTTTTAAAGTTTTAACAATGCACATATAAGGAAAATAAACTCCGCCCCCCTGGCGGCCATGTTTTTCAACGGATCGAAAATATTTGAACAATCTTGGTAGAGGGTACCCCATGGAACATTTGTGCAAAATTTTCCCCTTTTCTGTTGCCGCAGCAACCAAAGTTCTCGATGGATTTTAAATCTTTGAACAGTTTTGAAAGAGGTCCTCCAAAGGAACATTCCTGTGAAGTTTGGTTGAAATTGGTCAAGTGGTTAAGGAGGAGATGATCTAAATGTCTTAATGTTAACGACGGACGACAGACGCCGGACGGACAAAAAGTGATCAGAATAGCTCACCTTGAGCCTTTGGCTCTAGGTGATCTAAAAACAGGGGCGCTCCTGTTACATGGGTAAGTTACCAGTACTATTGGTCATTTATCCTGACAACATCCAGTCAGTCGTAATGCTAACCCGCAACCCTGAGCGCCAAGGATGGCACCCATTACATGTACTAAAATTTCAAAGTCTTTGGTATGACCCGATGAGGACGCTCTTCCACTATACCACCAACGCTGCACTAAGACTACTAATCATCTAATGAGCATGCATTAAGATTGGAACTCTTTTCTGAGAAACCTCTCTAGTTATAATAATTTGATTATTCTCCTCGAGCGTGGATTAAAAGTAGTTATACATTAGCGGCGGCGTCTATCGAGTGTGGGTCTTATTGCCACTCCGCTCGAAAGTTCTACAAATGACCTAATTCCTTTATATATCAGAAAATATGTTTCTTACAATGGTATGATTGTAAAATAATTTACATCAAAATAATAATTTATGACTTATGAGTCTCGCAGTCATGACTGGTAAAATGCCCTGATATCTACGTTACGAAATCGACAAAGCTTATGGTAATACTCTTCCCAGTACAGCTATGAAGTTTATGTACATCGTTTTTGTGGCGATTGGTTTGACAATCGCCACAATGCTAACAGAAACAACAACAACGAAAAATATTTACATAGTCGGTTTTGAACAATCGGTTTCCTTACTGCAAACTAATTTACTCACATCCGTTATAGTTCCATCATTGATACAGAGACGTGAATAATGATGTCAGTGCTACTTTGGTACCGGATTGTTACTAATATTTGAATTTTATCGAGACATTATCTACATAGAGTTAAAATATGTAAATATCATCTTCGTCATGATTGGGCAGATAATAAATATCATTGCGCGTTCTGCCTTGCAAATAACGGCAAATAACTTGATGATACTCAAATCTGGAAATTCCAAAAGGTTCTATAAATAGCTCGCGAGACTGGTGTTCTTAAATCTCAATATTATAAACGCTTTATTTTGTAGTTGTTTAAATATATGAAAGCGTCTAGATGATAAGACTGGTTTACAAAGGTTTAAAGGACACACGATGTCAGTGTATACACGTCTGCACGTTCTAGAGTCAATTAGCAATCAATGCTGAAAGTGTAGCCTAATTTAGTTTGGAGATCAAGCATTATAATATATGCCTATATTTTTATAAATTGAACAGTTTGGCAAATAGTGAAATTGTGCTTTTTGAGCATGTTTTGAGTTTGTTTTTTGCAATCACATTATTCGAAGCAGATTAACAACCTCAGCGACATATAAATACACTGTGTTTATATGTCTCTGATAACCCTCAATCATGCAATGTAAGGGACTAAATTGAACAGACCTGTTTAATACCGGACATCATTGAAACAAACACCAAACTAATGGATACTGTTTTCTCTCCTTTCTTGATAATTTAGTCATTTCTAAAGTGTAATTGCTTTGGAAGATTGTTGTGTGGAGTACTGGTGTGAGAAAACCTGGAAATGCATGAGTAGGTGAACTGGCCGCCGTGATATAACTGAGAAATTGTTAAAAACGGCGTTAAACCCCAATCAATCAATCAATCTAAAGTGTAAAAAATATTTTATCTTAATATGGCCTAGCGACCTGGTGATAAACATGTGATTACCCGAACAATTTAGATTACAAATAGCCATTCTAATGTGCTAAAACTAGATTTTTCATAACTTTGGAATGGCCTAATTTTGAACACATCATGACCAATTTCAGAACCTAACTAAAAAATCACCAAGACAACATTCTGGCAACCTAACATTATTCTACTGTCAAAAGATGCAGGGTTGATACATTCTCAAATATACCCGCACCAGAGTCATCGCAAGCCCTACACCGATATACTGCTTGTTACTTTGCAGGATTTTCCATACGATCGCCACTACAGCAAAATGTAAATATCCAATGCCATTACGAAAACAGTTTTAATCCTATTTCGAAACAGATGAAAGAGTAACGTAAGTATCATATGTTTTTCTTATTCATTAAGGCATATTTTTCATAGTTGAAATGATATTCATACTTTAAACTCAGAACAAGTTTAAAATCATCAATATATAACTATAATTAAGACACTTCTCAGTTTCGCAAAGTTCGTAGTCCAGGTAACGTAGGTATCATCGCTATTCATACCTAACTCTACATATTAATTGATAAATAAGTCTCAACAATGAACTATTTAATGATAATGTAATTAAAATAGTAATTGAATCTAATCTTTTAAAGTCGTTAAGAAGAGTGTGTTAATCCTATAGTGAAAGAGATGAAATTGTAACGTAAATATCGTTATTTTGTCATATTCATTTATGCATGTTTTTGCTAAGAAAACTATTTTTTTTATATACTTCAATTATAAACCCAGAACAAGTTTAAAATCATTAACATGGAACTTCAATTAACTAGCTTAACATTTTCACCCAATTTTGTATATACGTAGTCCAGGTAACGTATGTTTCATCACTTTTCATACTGCTCAGACACGTCAGCCATGAACTATTTGTCCTTTTCAGATAATTTAAACAACCTTTTTGATTTCCCTGTTTGCTGCGGTACTTCTAATTTCTTTAAAATACTGTCCCTGTTCATCCAAAGAACATCCTCTCTCTTCAGCCACTTGTACAATTCCTTCGCCTTTTCCATGAAACTAACTTGGCAGTCGCCCGCCCTCATCAATATATATTTCTTCAACTTTTCCAACGTAAATTCTGTTTTCATATATTGCTGACACGAAATCGCCTTCTAAACGATCATCAAATACTTGTGAGGTTTTCGTGATTTGTTAAACGATTGTATTTGTTTCATTCGTGTTCGTGTCATGGTCAGTATTCACACCATCGCCAGCAGTCTGAACTTGGTTTTCTACTGACTTTGCACATTTGGTGACTTTTTCTGCGATCATGCAGTTTTCGTCCGTCCGTCACAAAACTTGGCAGATGAGCAAAGTTGGCAATATCATGATGTTACCTTGGTTTTAAATAGCAAAGTTTCTTTTTTGCGACTAACGCCTATGCGTGTAATTTCACTGTGTTCCGTTCCGGCTTTATCTTGAGTGCGGAAAAGACGGACTGTTTTCTCTCACATGCCTCTTTATCAACAAAAACGAAATAAACCTCCTACATGGTTGATTTGTTCGCCCAATTATAAAAATCCTCTTCATCCGCCATTCGTTTTGTTGTGCCCCCTAGACCGTCACAAGCACTCTTGCCGTGACCGGCTTCGAACTAGTTCCACCTGGCGCCACATCCATGCAGGGTTGTATGGTAAGCAAGCACGTGGAAAATATACCGATTTCTATATTGGCTTGACTGTCCAGTAGTGAACCATTTGCAAATTCGAAACATTTTTTAGCTCACCTGAGCTTTGCTCAAGGCGAGTTATTGTGATCGCCTTTTGTCCGGCGTCCTTCGTGCGTCAATTTCTTCTCCTCAGTAACCAGTTGGTCAATTTGGATGAAACTTCACAGAAAGCATCCTCTCAATGACCTCACCAGAATTCCTTCCAATTTTTGGGATCCATGGCAACGAAACCGAAAAAACTTCAAAATTCTTCAAATCCCAAACTGGTTGGCAGATTTTCAAATAATTTTGTAGAAATGTTCCTTGGATGACCCTCTATCAGATTCCTTCAAGCCATGTTGATTGGTCGAAAAACATGGCCGCCAGGGGGGCGGGGCTATTTTGCCTTATATGGCTATAGTGAAAACTTAAAAAATCTTCTCCTCCGAAAGTGTCAGGCCGATTTTCAAATAATTTTGTAGAAATGTTCCTTGGGTGACCCTCTATCAGATTCCTTCAAGCCATGTTGATTGGTCGAAAAACATGGCCGCCAGGGGGGCGGGGCTATAGTGAAAACTTAAAAAATCTTCTCCTTCATAAGTGTCAGGCCGATTTTCAAATAATTTTGTAGAAATGTTCCTTAAGTGACCCACTATCAGATTCCTTCAAGCCATATTGATTGGTCGAAAACCATGTCCGCCAGTGGGCAGGGCTAGTTTGCCTTATATGGCTATAGTGAAAACTTAAAAAATCTTCTCCTCAAAAAGTGTCTAGCCGATTTTCAAATAATTTTGTAGAAATGTTCCTAGGGTGACCCTCTATTAGATTCCTTCAAGCCAAGTTGATTGGTCGGAAACTATGGCTGCCAGGGGGCGGGGCTTATATAGCTAAAGTGAAGAAAAAATCGGGTGAGCGATTCCAGGGCCATCATGGCCCTCTTGTCTTGATTTCTGGTATGATTTGATCGAAAATGTTGCCACTGTGCTCGCAGAATGGTGCATTGTGTTCGAAACAACAACATAACTCTTGTGTTGCAGAGTGTCGTTCTTCCGGAAATATACGACAACATGAATTCTTCATGTGAAACCTCTGTCTCTACTACCATTGTTTTCTTCATCTTGGTTTCTAATTCTACCACGCCTTGAACTTGACATTTGTCTTCTCAGTAGAAGTAGTCTCGACAAACAAATTTGCATTAGTGTCTTTATGCATGCATATGTTTTCAGGGTTTTCACTTACTTTGATGCATCATTTTCTCATTGCTTGAACTTTAAAGCCATGTTTTTTTTGTGTTTCAGACATTGGCACGAATTTCTTGAGATGAAACGCGCCAATAACATATATTTCGGTCGCAACCTACAAAATGTTGCAAGAGACACTTTTAATTCTGGATTCTCTGCCAAATAAAATTGATGCAGATTTTGCATATAATCTGTTAGAACCTTTGTCTGCCGACCCTGTTAACGTCACTTTTTCCTGGTTGATCTCGGCAATTATCTTCTCTACCAAGAAACTCCTTAATCTTCTTTGATACTATCTTTGAAATGCTCCTCCTTTTCTCCACATTAGATCGAAGAATTTTGGACTTCGATGTTGATAATGATCTTCGTGATAATCCTATGGTCTTGCTAATGCCCTTCATGCATCGGTACTTTTTAGCAACTTGTCCCGCTACCATTTTGTGTATGTCTTTGCATCCTTTCATTTCTTCAACTAACACATTTGTTAATAACAGTTTCCTAAATACCGTTTTTTTACGGCGTGGTGTCAGCTTTAATTGTTCAGTTTCTCTTTTTGCCTGGCTTTTCGGGGACATGTTCAATGCGGTTGCAATTGGAACTTTATCTGTCAACTTCTTAGCCATAGCTTTCTTCATTCTCTCAACTTGCTTCGACTTTGTGCGAAACTTTCTTTCTAAATCATTCCTTTACTGTTTAAGTTGAACAATTGCCTTATATGCTTTGGCTAAAGCACGAGCCCTTTGCTTTCTTTGCACCACTCGCTCGTCCAGCCATATGTACTGCTGGCAATCGTACAATCATTTTATCATTTACAGGAGAGTTCCTTGTACTATCATTTCCAGAGTCCCCTTTACTGCCAAATCCACTTCATGACGGTTCTTCGTCGCTTGATTCTCGAACATGCAGTAGTTCCTTCTTCCTAGTTCGTGAAAGCCGGTTTCGCATTTTCATCTTCTTATTTCTTTCATATAGTTTTCTACTACTCAACTCTTTGGCTGGGACGTAGTACCCTCTTACTCGTTGACGTTCTTTTCGTAAGAACTCTTCTCCCAGTTTATCTTTCTTGTGCTGCCTATACTCCCTTTGTAGTTCGGCCCTAGACTTCCCCATCCTACAAAGATATATGAAATATGCTTAAGTAACATAAGTATGATACATTCGTTACCACCGACTAATGACATGTACTGCCCTTTCAATAGCATACGTATTTAAATAAATTAAAAAAGCAAACACTGGAAGGCGTGTTTTTACATCCCTTTTGTTAAATTGTCAAGTTACATATTAGAAAAAGTTGAACATTCGCTTTTATCTATAATAACTTGCACAACTGACTTACACAATATATCTATCGGTTCAGTCAAAGTACATTTACATTAATATATTTGTATAAAAATTAGTTTTTCGTAGAAAAACAAGTCCTTATTGTTCATAACATTCCATTTCAATGTTTATTTAGTAAGAAAAAGGCAGTAAAATGTGACCACATTGTATATGATACCTACGTTACATGCAGTAACGTAGGTATCTTCATTTGTATTTGGCCTTTTGTTTACAATGGAATCTTATAGTGCATACCTGGCAACTTATTTATCAAAATAGATCTACATGTCATGTGTATATTAAAAAATAATAATTTCAGAAATACGCTGTATAATAATTCAACTTACGTGGTGGGTTTTGAAGTCAGAAAACTGCAGATCTTCATATCGTCGTAAAAGTGTTTTTCTGACCCTCTAGTTTATGTTTCAAAAGGGCGGGTGTAATTTGAATGACGTCAATGGTAAGGCGATGACGTAATAGCTTTACAGAGCAGCTCGTACTGAAATATTTTCGAACTATCGGTGACGTAAGTATCTTTTTAGCATTTATGGTTATGTTGTATATTATTTCAGTCATTGATGTTTAAGAAGGGCACCGCAAAGCGGATGCATCCTCTCGGTATTAAATTTTAAAATATGGCTAAAAATATGGCCAGACCTGGATATTAATGTTATTTGTCCTTGCCTTTATCAAATTGTTATTAATGTTATGTACCAGAGAACTAAGTGTAATTTGTCCTTGTCTCCGCATTTTGCCTTTGCCAAATGACCCCGCCTTTGCCCATTTACAATCAATAGGCTTCTAGATCTTGCCATATATCCTCGAGCATCCATAATTCGTGAGTGTAAGGCTTCAAAGACAAAACATGCAGAAGGCTTATTGAATGATACGAGATGTCATGGTTTATCTGAAAGATTTATTTATTTCCTCCAAGTTTCGAGCAAAAAATCCTTTGAAAACTAATAATTCACAACCAAAAAAATCTTGAATGCACATGTGTTCAACTAGTCCGAAGCCGAAATTGTTATCCAATTTTCGTGACGTCATTATTTTGGAACTTTGCAGTTTCAAAAAAGGCCACACACAAAAAAAAAAAAAAATGTTTTAAAAGGGCCAATATGTCGTAACATATTGAAAACTAAAAAACTGCAGCAATTAAACATTTTACATATTTTAAACAAATTAATTTGAAATTAAATTATCCTTGATTTAAATATGAACTTTTTTTGTTCTAATTACTCAACTTTGAATTTTCGTTAAGCTTATTTTCCTTTCTTATTTGGTATCCCACTGTGTCAACCTGAATGGTCTGCATGGATATTTGGTACCCTGTAAGCATCATATAGTTATATCATCACAAAGATCAATACAGATTTCAAAATTGCCATATTTCTGATGGGGTATTAGTTAAAATTGTCTAGTCATTTTACATCTCTATGCATAAGCACTTTTAGGAATGTGAAATGCAATGAAAAATTGCATTTACCTAACTAAGTCAAACAAATCACATGACCCTGGCCGCCATTTTGCCACATATCACAAAGCTGCTTTGGACAACATTAAAAACATCCATGCAAAACTATGCAATTGATATATATCTATTGTACACATTGTAATTTGTAAAATCATTAAGAGTAATTTGCCTTTTTAAAACAATGTTTTCAAAGAGCAATTTTTCCTTTTGCAACAGTGTTTTCAAATGTATTCTGTTGCTGATGCATCTGACCCTGGGACAGAGTTACAATAAGTGTTTATTGATTTGACCTGTTATATTAGCTATCAGGACATTTGTGACATCTTATTAATTGATTATTTGAAAAGAAGAAACAAAAACTTGCACAGACAAATGTAAATTGTTTCAATCAATTTCTCATGTTCCCACTTTTATATATGGCGGTCGTTTGCATCCAAATAACAAGTTATTTTATATCTCGTCAAATAACGTTATAGCCTCGAGATTTTTTAAGATCTGATTTATATGGAAATGGAATAACAAAGTAAACCCCAATTACAATTTTCAGATCCTGGTACAGTTTGAAGAAAACAAGAAGACGCAAGACACACCTACAGAGTTTCTGCAGTTGTCTGTAAGTAGTAAATGTAATTGGTAAAATAATTATTCCTAAGAAAAATTAAATACCAAGACAGACTTAGTTTAGTTTATAAAGGAGACAGGAAAATGTAGATGGACTTTTGGCATCAGCTTTGTCTCAAAACTTTAAACATGCAACATTATCAGCAAACAAACATAGGTTATACTAGTACGGCATGCACTTTGTCAATTTGACAACAACACTGTGTGGTTACAGGTTTAGATTATGATCTCAATGAAAAGGCATTCGTTAAATTGCTTTGAGTCTGCATGTGGGTGCATGGTCCATGGTGATGGATTAATATTAAAGTACTGTCAAATAAAAGATATACATGTATATGTAAAGTATTTACGCTGAACCTTGTTTGATGTAAAACATAAAAGATAAATTATTCTACATGAAACCATCACTGGATTTATTATGAAAATTTGTTATACCATAACTTTCATTATATACTAATTATAAGTATAGCATTGACTATTGACCTTGTATAATACCTTACAGACCTGTGATGCTCAGTGTGAAGCTGAACTGCCTCAAGAGAACATCCATATTGACACAATGGAGCAACAAGAACAAGAAACTTACATTACTGATGAGCCGGATCAGGTTGATATAAATAATTATAACATATCTTTAACCATATCCCTCATTTAGACGCTTAATGACGCCTCTGCAACAGACAGCTTTTTGAAAATATAGTGCTCGAAACAAGCAATTTCTCCTTTTGCAACAATGTTTTCCTCTTTTAGTCAAAGGTTATCCATTCAGTTATAGTTATTTTCAGACACATTTTTAAAAACTGTGACAAAAGGAACATTTTTTCTTTTTGTCACAATGTTATCAATTTTATTCAATAATTCATCTTTCATTATAGAGATTTTCCTTGTTTTTTCTCAGGTTTTAACCCTTTCCCTCATACGGCAATTCTGCAGTAGACGACGTATTTTGTCAAAAAATAGAAAATCTCCATAATTGAATGGATAACCGATGGCAAAAAGTGGAAAACATTGTGGCAAAAGGAGAAATTGCACGTTTTGTGCAATTTTTTCTTTTGTCACTATGTTTTCAAAAAGCCGTCTGCTGCAGAGGTGTCAGAAAGCGTCTATATGAGGGAAAGGGTTAACCTTTTAACTCATATAGACACATTTTGACGCCTCTGCAGCAGACACATTTTTAAAAACAGTGTGATAAAAGGAACAATTTTTCTTTTTGTCAAAATGTTATCAAATTTGTTCAATAATTCAACTTTCATTATAGAGATTTTCCTTGTTTTTTGCCAGGCTTTAACCTTTTAACTCATATAGACACATTTTGACGCCTGAAGCAGACACATTTCTATAAACAGTGTGACAAAAGGAACAAGTTTTCTTTTTGTCACAATGTTATCAAATTTATTCAATATGTCATTTTTTTCATTACAGAGATGTTCCTTGTTTTTTTCCGAGACTTTCTCAAAATCTCTGTTGCATACTTGTTGCAGAACTGTTGTTATCGGGAAAGGTGAAAAGAATACTGACGATGATTTTTTTATTGAATTTAATATTTTTTATGGCATTTTCAGGAAGCTAAAAAGTGTAGGTGTGACAAGTACAGTGTGAAAACAACAGTGAAGGGCACTCAGGTGAACAGACGGCCGCCACCACCTCCTCGTACTGTTACCAAGTCTAAAGGTGTATATTGTAAACTACACTTATTACTGTAATTATGTAAATGTTTGATTAATTTACTCTTTGAGTTTTTTTATTCTCCAACAGCTCATGGTGTAACATTTCGTCAGTCATAGTGTTTCACAAAATGCTATATAATACAACTTATAGTTCTTCACCATCATGCAAGTTAATTATCATCATTCACTCCTGGTCAAATGTGACCCACTTGAATAAAGGTATTGAGAGTGATCACAAATCAAAATAATATTTCATTTTTGTTCTACTGAAATTGGCAATCAACAATGCCATTTGGCATTCAATCAGAAATGAGTATGGAAATGTACAAGCATGTTATGTTTTCAGGCACAGAGACCTTGCTGAAGCACCACATCACATTTTCTACTTATTGCCAGAGTGATGTAGAAGGAGTCGACGTACTAGCCTCAGCACTATTGCCTGTCCCAACTGTCACATCAACGCCTAGAATGAATAGCAAGCTGGTACTGGCAGCTGATTCACCTCTTAACCAGTCCTTTATGTCTACATCCACCTGGGCATTTGAAGATAACGAAAAAGACTCTGACTTTGAACCAGATTCATCATTCCATAGCGAGTCAGAAGATGATGATCAACAATGGTAAGACCACTTAGACCCGATTCATTTATTAGGCTGTGATGCCTATTTTAAAAAACATTTGAGTTATATCATGGCAACAACACAGACCTTAATGTAACTGTTTATCAAACGACTTTTCCTCTGGTCAATTGAGATGAAATTTCATAACAGCATCCTCTCTTAAATTCCTTTAAATTTTCAGGAGACAGGGCTGTATTTTCTAGGTACAAAAATCTTGGTAACACTAGAAACCTCATGAGCTCACCTGTGCACCATGCATCCGATCTTCATGAAAGTTTATCAGAACATTCATCTCCATCAAATCTTGGACAAGGTCGAAAACTAGGTCACTAGGTCAAATTGAAGGGAATTCTTGTTAACACTCTAGAGCTCCCAATTTTTGCTTCATCAGTTTGAACTTTTGTCCGAATGTTTGTCTTAAAGATATCTAGGTCAAGTTCGAATATGGGTCATATGAAGTCAGAAACTAGGTCACTAGGCCAAATTGAAGGAAAATCGTATTAACACTGTAGAAGCTGCATTTTTTTGCTACAGCAGCTTGAAATTTGGTCAATATGTTTGTCTGAATTATATCTGGGTCAAGTTCAAATATGGGTCATATTGGATCAGAAACTAGATCAAATTGAAGGGAAAACTTGTTTACACTCTGAACACTGCATTTTTTTAACTTGAGCATGTTCAAACTTTATCAGAATGTTTGTCTTGATGATATGTAGGCAAAGTTCGAATATTGGTCATATCTGTTCAAAAAGTAGGTCACTAGGCCAAATTAAAGGAAAATGTAGCAACACTGTAGAAGCCACATGTTTGGCTTCAGCAGGTTCAAATTAAGGCACTAGACCAAATTTGAAAAAAAATTCTTGTTAAACCTAGAAACAGCAATTTTGACTTGAACATGTTGAAATTTTGTCATATAAAAAATTTACAGCAGAAGATTTATGAATAACGGTTCTTATGCCCACTTTATTACCAGTTAAACCTTGATGTGTCTGCCACTTTACAGGACTTTTAGTTCACAAACTTTTTTTCATGTTTCAGTACCAGCCCTAGAGAGCAGAGGAAGTTTGTAGTTTTTGAGGCAAACCTTTTATCGCTCTTCCAAACATGTACGATGTGTCACCATCCAACAGAGGCAGCAGTCTGTCAAGAACAGGGCTCTTACATTGCAGTGCGTCAAACCTGTTCATGTGGCTATAAGAAACGATGGGAGAAACAACTTTTGAATGTCGGAACGTTGTTTTTTGTTGTTTTTTAAGTAAATAACGTTATTTACATTCGGGAAATATTTTAAAAGTCTCTTTATACTAGAAAAAATGAAAGACGGGACATTTTGGTATATTTTTGACTTATTTCAACTATAATGAAAACTTGTAAAATGCATATTAGTCCGAATACAAGTTTCTTTTCTTCTATGTTCGATTCATTTACGGGTTTCGTCCGATCACAAGACAAGGATCAGCACCATGATTTTGTCGTTCCAGACATTTTCCAGCTTACATATAACGAGCAAAGTTTGACTGTAAATTTCACTCCAGGTGAATATTCCTTTTTGTATAATTACTTCAAAAATGAACCGGATTTTTATATTGTGAAAAAGGAAGTACAACACGGAGCCATCTTCAAATCTGATACAGAAGGAATTACGGCGACTCTATATGAAACCACTAGTGTTTTACACATCCAAGGTATGTCATCTTTGAAATGGTTTAAAATGTTTTCCATGGAAGTTCAAAACTTACGCGACATAGACAAAAGTCTGACAAACTGCAAAGTTGTTCAAACCCAACCTCTGCATTCTACACCCAAAAAACCGGAGACATATTTTAGCGTTTCAATGTGTAATCATTGCGATAGTGCGGAAACCATTCAAAAACTCTCTCGCAGTCTGATGAAATTGACAAAAGAAGTTGAGTTTTTAAAAATAAAACTGCCTAGTAACAGTCCAAAGAAAACTGATATACATGTACATTCAATTACTACACAAACTATGCCTCTTGAACAAAAAACACCAGTTATGCAAATTGCTTCAGTAATGACACAGACTATGGAAGTAAAGCAGAATAGTAAATTGACTGATTGTGAAGGCCTTCCCGTCGAAAAGAAAGGTTATTCCTATGTTTACACAAACAAAACGTGAACATTCAAAAACAACAATACCAATACGTTCCACAACTATTAAAAAAAGTGCCCAAACATGTGAAAGGGAGTTAAATTGTACTCTTATCATCGGAAGTTCAATATTACAGCGGGTTCGAACTCGAGGACTCCATACAAATGTGAACATACGTACACACAGAGGAGCACATGTTACATCTATCAAAGAAAAGATAAAACAAATGAAATTATGTAACTACAGTTCAGTAATAGTTCAAGTTGGTGGAAATGATGTCGCAAACGGCAGAGATGTAGAGGCCATTGAAAATGACTTTGCACAAATTATACAAGATGTGAAAACAAGATCTCCCAAAACGAAAATATATCTGGCTGAGGTTATTCCGCGTATTGATGCAGACGTCTCTGAACTTAATCACATCATCGGATACGTATGTAATGAATATGGAGCTACACTTATTAAAACACATCAGAAGTTTAAGCTCCGATCTTATCAATACTGGAAGGACGGTATACACCTATCAGATAAAGGTACGGCTACTCTACTTAAGATCTACAACAACTGTGTAGCCATCATCAAACATCCTGTTGGCAACACAAATGTGAGAAAACCATGTTTCTTCTGTGGCGAAGAAGGACACTTATCAACAACATGCCGCCATGGTGCTAAGATAGCATGTTTCAAATGTGGGAAACTTGGACACAAAGTAAAGAACTGTAAACAATAGGACATCGGCAATGTATGTAAAGCCGAAACAGCTGTCCTACCACGAAACTCATATTCTGTATTAAACATAATTTGTAGTGAATGTAACAAACTTGTATGTGACTGCTCAAAAGTAAGCAGGTCGACGTTCGATTTATATCACAATCAACAATTTCAAGATACGGCAGGTAAATTAGAAACACGCTGTTGTCAATCAAATCAACATCTCTCACTTACATCTTTAAATGACAATACACTCGATTATCCTTCTGAACTTCAATCTGCAAAAGGGAGCTTAAATAAAACTCTTCAAAACATCCACAACAACCAATTTGGTCATAACTTGAAAGGTAGCAATACTTTAGGTTTAAATAAAAAAGGCATTCGAATTAGTAACCTCAATATTTGTCACTTATTACCCAAACTAGATGAAATAAAATTGATTTTGCACGACGAAAAATCGGTCGATATTTTAGGTTTGTGTGAAACTTTTTTGAGTGATAATGTTTCGGATGCGTTTCTCGAGATAAATGGTTATAGGACAGAAAGGAAGGATCGCAAAGGCAAGTCAGGCGGAGGCTTATTGCTATATATTTCTAATAAGCTAACGTATAGCCGTAGATATGATTTAGAGGTTGGTAATATCGAAACCATCTGGGTTGACATTTCATTGCAACATTCTAAATCCATACTTTTATGTTCATCATACCGCACACCATCTTCCGATATTCGGTGGGTAGATTGTCTTCAAAAAGAACTAAATAAAGCTTCGCAATGTGATGACATTGAAATTATATTGTGTGGTGATTTTAATATTGATCTTAACAAGGATCCACCCTCTTATTGGTCAAACTCCCTTGAAGAATTTAATATGACGCAAATGATATCGACACCTACTCGAGTTACGGACAGGAGTTCCACTTTAATCGACCATCTATACACAAATAAGCCTGAACGTATTATTGAAATAGCTGTTCCTTCCCTAGCACTTTCTGATCACTATCCAATCTGTTTTACGCGGAAAATTCATATTAGTGATAAAAAGATAGTACATACTGAAATCCAATATCGCGATTTTCGAAATTTTGATGAAAATGTATTTTTAACTGACTTGAATTCAGTGAATTTTGATTCTCTTATAAACACAGATACATTAAATGAGGCTCTTCAATTGTTCTATGATTTGTTTTTTGGAATTCTTAACCAGCATTCAAAAGTTAAGTCAAAAAGGGTCAAGCTACAGCATAAGCCGAAATGGATTTCACCGGAAATAAATGAGGCAAGATATAAAAGGGATAGTTTTCACAAATTAAAAGATATGGATAGTTTTAAAGTTTGGCGTAACAAGGTCCGATCGTTAATCAGAAATGCAAAACGAAAATACTATTCCGATGCTATTGCTCAAATTAAAAACACTACTGATATATGGAAATATATGAAAGAGCTAAATCCGAAGACAGGGACAAATATGCCAAATGTGTTAATGTCTGAAAATGAAAAGGTTGAAACTCCCGAGGATATAGCTAATATGTTTAATTCTTATTTTACAAGCGTGTCATTCAAAAATGAATCATTCCAAAGAACTAGCAAAATAACATTGAACAATCTTCAAACATTCATGAACACAAAACTTCCAATTGATACTTACTTCCAATTAAAATGCATGAACATGAAGTATACAGATTACTTTCTAAATTGGATATTAATAAATCCGCTGGGGTTGACACTCTTGGGCCAAACTTATTGAAAATTGCCGCCCATGTAATATGCAAACCTGTTGCTTATTTAATAAATCGAAGCATAATTGAAGGCACTTTTCCAGACAAATTAAAAATTGCAAAAGTAACGCCCATTTTTAAAAAAGGGAAAAAGTCTGACCCTGGAAATTATAGACCTATTTCTATTCTTCCTACACTATCTAAAATATATGAAAAGCATGTTGCATCACAAATCTATGAATTCCTTGTCAACTTTGAGTTGCTTCATATAGGACAGTCAGGATTTAGAAAACAACATTCTTGCCAAACAGCTCTGACAAAGATGACAGAATTATGGCTCAAAGAAATGGACAAAGGGAACCTTACAGGAATTTTATTTTTAGATTTTAGTAAAGCGTTTGATCTAGTCAACCATAATACACTTCTGGAAAAACTTAAATTATACAAATTTGACAATAGATCAATACTTTGGATTAAATCTTATCTTGAAAAAAGGATACAACGTGTTCAAATTGGGAGCATTAGTTCAAAATGTCTCCCTATATTGTCTGGCGTTCCTCAAGGCTCTGTGCTAGGTCCTCTACTTTTCTTAATGTATGTGAATGACCTATCTCTGCATGTCACACTATCTTCTTTAGATTTATTTGCTGATGATGCAACCCTTCAAAAGTCTTCCCCATATTTGTATACAATTGAAAGGGATATTTCTACAGACGTTAAAAACATCCAACGCTGGTGTAATGAAAACAGTATGGTGATCAATGTTTCAAAAACTAAAAGTATGCTCTTAGCAACAAATCAAAAATTGACAAAACTTCCCGCAAAATCATTGAATATATCAATGAATAGTATTCCTGTAGATTGTGTAAAGAATCATAAACTTTTAGGCATAAATATAGATAACAATCTTTCCTATGTCAAACACGTAGACAGTGTATGTCACTCAATTACTTCAAAAACCGCTCTTCTTAGACGGATTAAACCTTACCTTTCAATACAATATCGGAAAATGTATTATAATGCATATATTCTGCCTGTCATTGATTATTGTTTAACTATTTGGGGTAATGCACCAAAAGTACAACTTAATAGAATCCTCAAACTTCAAAAGTCTGCTGCACGAATAATTCTAGATAAACCCTATGACTCGCCATCCAAACCATTATTTGAGGAATTGGAATGGTTGGATGTTTATGAAAGACTAGAATACAATAAATCAATATTGATATACAAAGCTATGAATGGACAAACACCTGGATATATAACCGATATGTTTTCTTCACAGTCAACCAATACTTACCATTTACGCTCGGTTTCAAATAATAACCTTTCTTGTCCGAAACCATCTACAGAACTATTAAAAAAAAGCCTACACTTTTCTGGTGTACATATATGGAATGCCATACCTTCAAACATTAGGTTCCTTTCAAATCTTACAAAATTTAAGTGTGCAATTTTAAAGCACATTGTTTCAAAACGTCATCTTCTGTAAATCACGAGTCTTTCTTTCATTATTATAGTACTCACAAGTTAAAAAAATTAATTAATTGTTTCATCATTGTATGTTTCTTTATGATAGCTATTAAGATGGCCTCATTGTAAAATAGCCAATGGCTAAATGAGTCACCATCTATAAATAAAGTATTATTATTATTATTATTATTATTATTATGGGAATCGCAACCCAAAGTAAATGACGTTCCTGCTGGAAACATTCTTTTAAGTGCTGCAATCCTTTTTACGGGTTGTTCACCATCAAAAGTGCTCCGCATTTTCAGTTTTTTAAATCTTTTTTAGCGATCAGTATTGACACGTTCTTCCTACACCAACGAACTGTTTTGTGGCCTGCTGTGGAAAGGGTGTAGAATCTCCAGAGCAAGAATCTTCTCAATGTACTACGACAACGGGAAGATGAGCTGGTTGTTTCCGGAGACGGTCGTGCAGACAGCCCAGGACACTGCAACATTTGGCGTATACTCTATGATAGACATGATTACTGGCAAGGTCATTGCCTTGGAACTTGTGCAGGTAAATTATTATTGATTGTTTCTTGTGTCAAGGAGTTCCTATGCATCCTTTGGTCCAGCTTTGTTGACACATTTCCAATGTTCAAATTAATTCTGGATATGACATTTTTAGCTCACCTGAGCAGGAAGTGCTGAAGGTGAGTTATAGTGATAGCCCGGTGTCCGGCATCTCGTCATTTCCTAAATAATTTAATAACAATGTTCCTTGATTCTATGATGCATGGCAGAATATGCATTGTTAACTTGTATGCATATAATGTAAAAGTAATACTATAAATAAAACACATAGCTTGACATATTCAGTTTATTAATACTAGAACTTAGCTAGAAAGGCTGTAATCTGTGTCTATCAATATATTTCCTCATTATTTTGAGATTGTTTTTAAAAATTTGAAATAATGAGGAAATATATTGGTAGACACAGCTAACAGCCTTTCTAGCTATGTTCTATTATTAATATAGTGCCCACATTCAACAAATTCTATTATTTTGAATATTGATATTTTTCAGTCAAATGAGGTCAAGTCCAGTTATCATATGGAATTGGAAGGCCTTAGGCGTATCACAGACCGATTGCATAAAGAGGGTCTCTCGTTTGGGGAAATCATCACAGACAGACATCTGCAAATCCAGAAGTGGATAAGAGAAACTCTTCCAGGGACTGTCCATTCCTATGATGTCTGGCATGTTGCAAAAGGTATAATGATTAGTCAATTCTGTTTGTCCGAATTTCATATTGCAACTAGTTCACTCAAAAATACATATTTGCTCCATGAATTAATTCCCAGTTGCAATGTGGGGGCATCTGAGTTAATAGACACATCCTATAGTTTACAGGGAAATTTAAATAGGAATGAAGATATTATTGTTTGGGTATCCGTTTATTTTACAGGTATTTAAAACCTATTAAATTGAATAACACCTTAATTTACTGTTAGCAATGCTCTGGAAATGATGAACTTAGTAAAATTATACACTAAGTTTTTTTTTGTTACAGCGGTCAAGAAGAAACTTCTGGCGCTGGCCAAGGAGCGTGACTGTGGATTAAGAGCGTCACCAACCATCTGTACTGGTCAGCAGCATCCTCCTGTGATGACGATGGGGAAATGATCAAGGCAAAATGGTCATCTGTAGTCAACCATGTCCAGAATATACACGAACACAGTGGCAACTCTAAGTTCCCTGCCTGTCAACATGGCCCATTGGAGCCAAGGGACTGGATTAAACCAGGGTATGCTTTATACATGTTTCTCAACCTGGCACAGAATCTAGATACTTGAATTTACTTGTTCAAAGTCCTTCTATTATGCCAGCATCCACCATTAGTATTTTCACTAAAAGTCCTGCTATATAGGGATGTTTGTATACAATAGCCATTGGCCATCACTTAGTTTTCCACACCTGTAACTTATTAATTTCCCATATCTAAATACTTTGGCTTTAGGTGTTAGTTAATTGTTTTATGGACTGATGTGATTCAGAGCAGGACTAAGGTTTATAGAAAATATTTCTCTTAACCCATTCCCACATCACACATTTGCGGCAGCAACTTACAAAACAACTGGTTAAAAATATGAATAACCTCTATGAATGAACAGTAAAAGTAAGTAATATTTCTATCTATAGTTGAAAATATTGTACTCTATGAATGAACAGTAAAAGTAAGTAATATTTCTATCTATAGTTGAAAATATTGTAGCAAAAGGAGAAATTCCGCGTTATGAGTAATTTCTCTTTTGTCCACAATGTTTTCAAATGTCATCTGCTGCAGAGGGGTCAGAAACCATATGTATGTGGGAAAGGGTTAAATGTAAGTAAAAATAACACACATGACATGCTTTATGTTCAATATATTTGAGATTGATGTAATTTATAAAGGTATTATTTTACAGGTTCCAAAGCAGCAGTAGAATTCGAAGATATTCTTCTCAAAAACCGCCTGTGTAAGGACATAACAAAATTATCTACAGGTTTTCAAACTTCAACCTTGGAATCATTTCATAGTGTCATTAATCAATTCGCCCCCAAAATGTGTGGTTATTCTTATCATGGGCAAATGTGTAGACAATTTATTGCAGCCATGCATTTCAACGAAAACATTAAAAGAGCAAAATTAGTTGGAGAGGATGGCATGGAACAGTTGAAAGTGGTTTTCCCAAAGTATAAGAGAAATGATGAGTTGAGTGTTAGAATACTGAGTGAAGGCATGACATTTAGGTATGTGGAGAAACTCTTAGGTAAAATGCTGGAGCTTGTGGGAGAGCAAAACTCAGTTTCGACACCGGCACCAGCACCACTGACTTCAGGGAAAAGAAAGCCCACAAAGTCAGAGGCTCGAGAACTCATTCTCAACGAGATACAAAAAGTTAAAATATTGACAATTTTTGAAAACATCTATAAAAACAAGAAAATGTGTCCATGGAACACGGATGCCCCGGTTGTTAACTATATTTTAAAACGGACGGACGAACAGTTGGTCCAACCTCAAATTGATACAATTTTTTAAACAATGATATGTTGATTGTCATTTGTGTGAAGTTTCATAATGATAGGACATCAGGTTCACTAAAATCTAACTTGACCAAAAACTTTAACCTGAGAATGGAATGGACGAACAGACAGACGAACGGACGGACGAACAGTTGGTCCAACCTCAAATTGATACAATTTTTTAAACAATGATATGTTGATTGTCATTTGTGTGAAGTTTCATAATGATAGGACATCAGGTTGACTAAAATCTAACTTGACCAAAAACTTTAACCTGAGAATGGAATGGACGAACAGACAGACGAACAGACGGACGAACAGTTGGTCCAACCTCAAATTGATACAATTTTTTAAAGAATGATATGTTAATAGTCATTTGTGTGAAGTTTCATCATGATCGGACATCAGCTTCACTAAAATCTAACTTGACCAAAAACTTTAACCTGGGAATGGACGAACAGACAGACGAACAGACAGATGAACAGTTGGTCCAACCTCAAATTGATACAATTTTTTAAACAATGATATGTTGATTGTCATTTGTGTGAAGTTTCATAATGATAGGACATCAGGTTCACTAAAATCTAACTTGACCAAAAACTTTAACCTGAGCGGGACGGACGAACGGACGAACGGACGGACGGACTAACAGACCGGAAAACTATATGCCCCTCATACTTCGTATGCCGGGGCATAATAAGATTAATTATCAAATATAGTTGAAATACATGGTGACAAAAGGAGAACTTGCTCATTATGAGCACTTGCTCCTTTTACAATAATGTTTGCTGCAGTGGCATTTTAAGGGGCATGTAGTGAAAATAAAAACATTTAGATAAATAAGTTAATTATCAAATGTAGTTGAAAACATTGTGACAAAAGGAGAACTTTCTCATTATGAGCACTTGCTCCTTTTACAACAATGTTTGCAAAAGTCGTTTGCTGGAGTGGCTTTTTAATGGGCATGTAGTGAAAATAAAAACATCTAGATAAATAAGTTAATTATCAAATGTAGTTGAAAACATAGTGACAAAAGGAGAACTTGCCCCTTTTACAACAATGTTTGCAAATATCATTTGCTGCAGTGGCAATGATTTTGTGTACATATCTATAATTTAAACTGCTTCAACGCTTGCAGGCTCATTTTGAAAACATGACAGACATCTGAAAACATTCAGGCAAATATATAGAAAAACTCTATAATTGGGAGAGATATGTATACATAATTGAAAACATGTGGCAAAAGTAAGAATTGAATTATTTTAGCAATTTGGCCTTTTGTCATGTTTTCAAAGGAAGTTTGCAGGTGGCAATGTGTTAACAATAGTGACAGTAGCATTGTAGTTCGTGTCAACTGTATAAAACACCAAATAAAAACAATTAAATATAAATAATAAAATGAGCAATACAAATTAAATTCTCAAATCATTGTGTTTATTTAGAAATGTGTTTAGTTAAATGACATAGTTAAACCACCAGCACATTCTTCTAGGATGGACTGGTAAATCCTGTGTACTGCTGAGAGGGAAACTCTTGGCGTATTTTGACCACGACACAAGATGGGATGACAACACGTACTTCCTTTCCAAGATAGCCCCATCACCATCTTACAAGTTGTCTGTAGGCAACATAGCGATTTCTCCTGCAATAAAAATCAAAAGAACATATGTGCCAGTGCATGAGAAGAGGTACAAGTTGGCATTTCTAAACAGTAGGTTTGGATTATCTTGACAACCTGATAAGTCTTGTCAGAATCTACACAGCTTGTGTAAGTAATATGTGAACAGTGTATATGAGTCATCCCGCGAGAAAATCAACATTATGGCCTGTCCGTAATGTATCGACCAAGATCAGTTTGTGCAGACTGATCCGAGCTGACACATTCCATCTCAGGGGGAAAGAGTAATAATTCATGAAACAGACAATCGACAGCTGGCGCCTCTAGCAAAATACTTTTGAAATCAGTTTCTCCTTTTGCCACATTGTTTGAACTCCACATTTATAATTCATCTCTCATTTATGGAGATATTTCATGTTTTTCAAGTCAGTTGCTGCATATGTGTTGTATAAATAAGTATAGGGGCTGCTAGCTACTTATGCACACTAAATAATATGACTTGAGTGAGGTAAAAATGCTGTTACTTTACTTTTATTTTCCTGCTTAGATTCCCCATATTGTTGTCTGTATTGCACGTAGGCTGTCTCCAGGACATACCTATTTAGACAGACTGCCTCAAAACCAGGATGCTGTGTGATGCAGGCAATGCCTCCTCCATCATCGTTGAATGCATCAATTTTCTCCTTGATGCAATCAACCTCTTCGCAGCACTTACATTCACGCTCTGTAGACATGTGCAAGCAGAAATTGCATGTGCACCTGTAACAAATATATATCTTTATTAGCCTAATTAGAGAGCTTGCAATAGCAAAGGATCAGAAACAGCAGGACACTGTTTTGCCATGCAATTTCACATGTGGATAGTGTCTCTTCTTTTGTTATGCAAATTAATTAAAGTTGCAGAACTTTGCCTGGAAAAGTTGTCAAGTTATGAGCCAAGAACAAGGTAATTTTTTACTTTAATGCAATTCATGTGACATTGAGAACTAAAAAGATATATATATAACACATGCCACACTTTCTACACATTTCTAAAAGGATTTTATTTGCCTAAAGCTGTATAAAAGACCCAGTTGCAATATATACATATCAAAAAAAAATTCAAGCAAAATAACTAGATAGATGTAGTACTTAGGCATTGTGTCATATCTATTGCATTATTGAGGTTGGAATGTACATTGTAGTTTGTTCACTTGTACAGTTTGCCAAATTAGCAGAGGTCCTATGGTCTCTAACAAGTAACTGTTGGTTCGGACAAGTTAAAAGAATTCTTTTGCCAGTGTAAATTTACACATAACGGTGAATTGTAGTGATTCCTAGGTCTTCATGAACAATGATATATACCCGGTATTTACCGTAGACAAAGGACCACATGCTAATTAATAATAGAAAATACCCCTTAAGTAAGAAATAATAGTAACATAAACGAGTAGGAAAATTAAAAGTTTCTGAAATGTTTTGACCTACCAGTCGCTGTTTCCCATCCGTTGGTCACTTTCCTGAACACTTTCAGGTTGCAGATTTGCAATCTCCCTTGCTAAAGGCTCAAACTGGTAAGGAGCAACTTCAGTTTGGTTTTCACCGTCAGAAGAGCTTTCACCCGAAAAAGAACTATTTGGCGAAATGTCATCAGTGTTGTATAGTGAAGCCATTTTTCATAGAGTAATTTAAGTGACGTCATAAACCGATAATTACCATCGGTAATTTCCGGACATATTTCCGTCAGTTTCCGTAAAGGTGCGTTACTTGGCGGTGATTTATGGCCGTTGGACAGGTAAGCAATCGGATATTTTCGGAAATTTTTCCACCAATCGTTACAACTTATTTATTCCGTGATATTTTTCGCCAATCGGACCTGTCATTAAATAGTATCTTTAAAAAATCCTCTTCCCCGAAAGTGTCGGGCCGATTTTCAAATAATTTTGTAGAAATGTTCCTTGTGTGACCCTTTATTAGATTCCTTCAAGAAATGTTGATTAGTTGAAAAACATGGCCGCCAGGGGGCGGGGCTATTATGCTTTATATAGCTATAGTGAAAACTTAAAAAATCATCTTCTCCGAAAGTGTTCAGCTGATTTTCAAATAATTTTGTAGAAATGTTCATTGGGTGACCCTCTATCAGATTCCTTCAAGCCATGTTGATTGGTCTGAAAACATGGCGGCGGGGCTATTTTGCCTTATATGGCTATAGTGAAAACTTAAAATATCCTCTCCTCCGAAAGTGTCATGCTGATATTCAAATAATTTAGCAGAAACATTCCTTGGGTGACACTCTACAAGATTCCTTTAAACCATGGTCGTTGGTCAAAATCATGGCCACCAGGGGGCAGGGCTGTTTGGAGATTTGATTTTTGCCTTATGGCCGTGGAGCGATACTGCTCTTGTTAATGAAACATGACGCAGTCTACGCCGCTGACAGAGCCCTATCTCCGGTTTTTCTACGGAGTTTGATTAGTGGTTCAAACACTTCGATGAACCTTTTCTCAAAATGTATTAATATCGCCGACAGCCGGAGCATTATCAAAACTGGATTTTGAGAACAGGTTCGTCGAAGTGTTTGAAAACACTAGACCATTAATCAAACTCCTATAAAAACCCGGAGATAGGACATTGCGGCGTAGACTGCGCCATGTCTCATTAAAAAGGGTGAAGAAATAAATAAGTTACCATTGTTTTTACATTCTTAACAAGAGCAATTATTGCTGTCTGACCATGCAAATATGACGTCAAGAGTCACGTGGTATACACACACTGATGTTGAAACTTTATCAGAATGTATGTCTTAATGATATGTAGGTCAAATTTGAATATGGGTCGTGTTGGGTAAAAAAGTAGGTAACTAGGTCAATATGAAGGAACATATTGTTTACACTCTAGAGCCTAGAGGCCGCAATTTTTGCTTCAGCAGTCAGAATGTTTGTCCTAATGATATCTAGGTCAAGTTCGAATATGGGTCATATTGAGTAAGACACATGGTCTTTAGGCCAAATTGAGGAAAATATTGTACAAACTTCGGAGACCGCATTTTGTCTTTGAGCAAGTTGAAACTTTATCTGAATGTTTGTCTTTATGATATCATTTTAAATCTTTGATGGAATAATTGTCTTGATGTGTTTTGCATTAGAACCACATTTCATTATTCAGGTAAGCGATCTAGGGCCATCATGGACCTGTTGTTTAAGTTTCCACTATAGCCATATAAGGAAAAAAAGAACCGTTTTTTGACCAATCAACAATGCTTGAAGGCATCTTATAGAGGGTCACCCAAGGAACACTTCTACAAAATAATTTGAAAAGCGACCAATCAGTTTGAGAAAAGAAGAATTTTAAAGTTTTTTAGTTCACCTGTGCACGAAGTGCTCAAGGTTAGTTATTGTGATCACATTTTGTCCGGCGTTGTGTGTCACCAACAATTACCTTATAAACACTCTATAGGCTACATTTTGCATCAGATCTTCATGAAAGTTTATTAGAACATTCATCTCCATCAAATCTTGGACAAGATCGAAACTGGGCCATATGTCAACAACTAGGTTACTAGGTCAAATTAAAGGAACATATTGTTAACACTGGAGGCCACATTTTAAACTTTGAGCATGTTGAAACTATCAGATTGTTTGTCTAAATGATATGTAGGTCAAGTTCGAATATGGGTCATGTTGGGTCAAAAGGTTGGTCACTAGGTCAAATTGAAGGACAATCTTGTTAACACTAAAGGCCACATTCCCCCCCCCCCCCCCCGCAGTATGACATTTTGTCAGAACGATTGTCTTTATAATATATAGGTCACGTTTGAAGGGTCAAAAACTAGGTCACTAGGTCAAATTGAAGGACAATCTTGTTAACACTAAAGGCCGCATTCCCTCCCCCCGCAGTATGGAATTTTGTCAGAATGATTGTCTTTATAATATCTAGGTCAAGTTTGAATAAGGGTCATATTGGGTCAGAAATTAGGTCACTAGGCCACATTGAAAGGAACTCTTCTTAACACTGTAAAAGCCGCATATTTTGCTTCAGTAGCTTAACATTTGGTCAGAATGTTTATCTTAATACTATCTAGGCCAAGTTTGTATATAGGTCATACCGGGTCGAAAACAAGGTCACTATGCCAAATTGAAGGAAAATATTGTTAACAATCTGGAGGCCGCATTTTTAGCTTCAGCAGCTTTTAATGTTGTCAGAATATTTGTCTGAATGATATCTAGGTTTAGTTTGAATATGGATCATATTGGGTCAGAAATTAGGTCACTAGGCCAAATTGAAGGGAAATCTTGTAACACTGGATGCTGCATTTTCAACTTGCGCATTTTGAAAAATCTTATCACAATGTTTGTCTTGATGATATTTAGGTCAAGTTCGAATATGGGTCATATTGGATCAGAAACTAGGTCATTTGAATGGAAATCTTGTGAGCACTGTAGCAGCCGAATTTTTAGATTCAGCATCTTCAAATTTGATCAGAATGTTTGTCTTAATGATTTATAAATCAAGTTCAAATATAGGTTATACTGTGTTTAATACTAGGTCACTAGGCCAAATTAAACGAAACATTTTGTTAAAACTCCGGAGGTCGCATTTTTACTTTGAGCAAGTTGAAACTTTGTCAGAATGATTGACTTGATGATATCCAGTCCATATTCGATATGGGTCATAGCAGGTAAAAACAAGACATGGAAATTCCATGAAACCAGGTTTTCTATAATGGAAGGTGTTTGATTAAGAATTAACAGATCTGTCAAATCTTTCTGTTAATAGTTAATCAAAGCTAATAATTCAAGTAACAGGGAATCAGTTCAACTGATGTCTATTTGTTGTCACTGTGACCTTGACCTTGAAGCTAGAGACAAAAGTTGTGCATGTTACACATCATATTGATATAGTTCATATTTGTGCCAAGTTATTTGAAAATATCTCTATGCATGACACAGTTATGGTCCGGACAAGAAATGTTCAATTAAAGTATATTTCTTATCACTGTGACCTTGACCTTGAATCTACAGGTTTTTTTTTTTTTTGAATTCGGCACATCGTCTTGATATGGTGCATGCTTGTGCCAAGTTATTTGATAATATCTCTATGCATGGCAAAGTTATGGTCCGGACAAGGAAAGTTGACGCCCGCCCGCACGCCGACTTCGCCCAACTAATAACCAGATTTTTCCTTCAGAAAACCTGGTTAAAAATATAGGTCACTAGATCAAATGATGGAAAATCTTAACACTCCGGAGGTTGCATTTTAAGTCTTTGTCAGAATAATTGTCTAATTGGCATTTAATTTTAACTGTTATTCATGTGTCATTTGTTCTTTTACCCGAACTTGTAATGATCTATACAATTTCTTTCACAAGAAATACATGTGTGTCTATGCTACAGTTTTGTGTTCCCAAACAAATTAAGTGCCTTCAGCGCTTTGATTTAAATGACTAATCATTTCTTCCTTTTGTTTTACCCAGTGTTTACGAGACGCATTTTGACAAAAGTTTGAGGTTCCTTTCATAAAAGGATATCTTGTAGTATATATTATTTGGAAATGAGAAAACCTTGATAACTGTTTTATCTAGAAATTACCAATCTATACAATATTTATCCAAAAGTATTTCCAAGGAGTTCTAAAAGTTCAAGGTCAAAAACTAGGTCAACTTAAATGGACATTTTTAACTTGAGCATGTCAAAATGTTATCAGAATGCTTGTCTTGATGTTTGAATATGAGTCAAAAAGTAGGTCACTACGTCAAATTGAAGGAAAATCTTGTTAACACTCTAGAGGCCGCAATCTTTGCTTCAGCAGTTTGAAATTGTATCAGAATGTTTTTCTTGATGATATGTAGGTCAATTCAAATATATTCGAAACTAGGTCACTATGCCACATTGAAAGGAAATCTTGTTAACACTGGAGGCAGCAGTTCGAATGTTGTTCATGTCTGTTCAAAAACCAGGTCACTATGCCAAATTAAAGTGAAATATTTTTACGCTGTAGAAGCCGCATGCTTTGCTTCAGCAGCTTAAAATATGTTCAGAATATTTATCTTTATAATATCTAGGCCAAGTTCGAATATGGGTCTCACCTATGTTATATATAAACAACAACGATTTGATATGGATTCTTGGATGTTAAAGGAATGGAACAGACCCCATGATTTGCTAATATACGTACGTGTATATCTATTTATTAACCCTTTCCCTCATATAGACGCTTTCTGACTCCTCTGCAGCAGACGGCTTCTTGAAAACATAGTGACAAAAGAAGAAATTGCACAAAACGTGCAATTTCTCCTTTTGCCACAATGTTTTCCACTTTTTGTCATAGGTTATCCATTCAATTATAGAGATTTTCTATATTTTGACAAAATATGTTCAAAGTCGTCTGCTGCGGAATTGTCGTATGAGGGAATGGGTTAAGTGCTATATCGGACAGATTTACCACCCTATTATGGCTCAGAAGAGTAAATACGGAGTATTCAGTACTTTCATCGGAATTATTAGTAATATTTCTAAATTTATGAGATCATTTGAGTTTCAGTGAAAGGTCACCACAGATTCATACTGATGCAACAAGAGAACATAATACCAACATCAATGGACTGAAATTATTAGACTTCTTGGACGTTATACTCAATAAACAAAGCACAACAATATATTTCAGTGATTTCACTGGTTTCAAAAGAAATGGTATTTCACCAGAACGATAACAGGCATTGATCGATCTATGAATCAAATGAAGGTACAATCACTGTTACATTGTACAAGTCCACTTCCAAATTGCATGTTCAATGTAGAAATTCACGGATGTGGATAGATGACCTCATAGAAAAGTGTAGGATGGAATCCGACGTTCAAAATAAAAGCTCACTTAACTTTTCCTTTACACCACAAATTACATCGACGCCATGTGGAAATGGCGAAAACATTTTCCATGAAAGAGATGTCGGTTAACTATCTTAGTTATTAATAACTCTACGTGAAGAAGTTATTCTTTTGCGTGAAACAGTTGAAGATTTAGAAAAATCGAAAACAATGCCGGCTTCAAAATCAATTGCAGTTGAGACAGAATCTAAACTAACCACAGTTTCAACGGAAACAACTTCTGGATTTACCAAACAAATCCAAACACAATCTAAAGCAGTTCAAACACTTAAATTGAATTATAATATTCAACCTGAGAAGAAGAGTAATCAAACAGAAGACACGTTTACTTATATCAATAGAAATAATTCAAAGCATACTTCGTTCAAGAAACCAAACACATTGTGTAAAAAATAGAACAAAAAATAAACATTAATTATAGGCAGTTCAATGAATACGAATACGATCTCGTGGACTCACAGAAGATGTACACGTGTATTCCATAAGAGGGGCACAGCTGTAGCATATCAGGAAAGAACTGAGTGAAATACTTTGATCATGTCATTATTCAAGGAGGGGTAAATGACGTCAATAAACGCCGTGATATTGAAGCCGTGGAAAACGATTTTGTCGAGATTATCGAGGAAATACACAGGAAATCACCCAAAACTGAAATTTATTTTTCTGACGAAACCCCAAGATATGATACTGATGCACAGGAAATTAACTCTGTGATACGCGATCTATGCCTTACATACAGAGTGAATCTTATCTAAACAACCCAGTACATTCGATCAGTGAAACAATACTGGCGAGACGGTCCAACTTTCCGATCGTTGTACATCAGATCTCCTTAGAACTAATGATAGATATGTGCCAATACTAAAAGATAGGATACTGAATGATAAGTGATTTTACTGTGGTGAGCGTAGTGACTACACACAAGAACCGCAACTGTCGCTTCCAAAAATCAAATTAGAAATTCGGCTATGATGTCAATGCCGAACCAGATGCCATATACATATGGAACAATTTTTAAATGTTAACGTTTCTTTGCACAAGTGTTATGTTTCAAAATGTCTTTGTACAGAAAAGTACATGAAATCTAATCAGTGTCATTACAATAAAGAAAATCCGATTTCAAATACAGAAATTGTTTGCCCATCTCAAGTAATAGGAAATCAATCATTTTTAAATAATTGTAAGTCAGAAGCTACGGTTTCAAATTTAGATGTATCGTTTTCTATTAACAAAAGTAACAATGAAATTACCTCAAATTCATGACAATTTAAATTACCGAAAAAAGTATTAAAGATTGCGAAGCTGAACAATTTGTCATATATCAAACAAATTCGATGAAATTAATCTTCTACTATATGAACAACACAGCTTAGACATTTTAGGCCTATATGAAACATTTTTAGATATTAAAACTCATGTTTCTCTTCTGTCTATAAATAATTATACGTTTGAAAGGAATGATCGACAGGGGAGGTCTGGAGGCGGGATTTTTATTTGTATATCAAATTGACTAACATTGAAAGCATTTGGTTGGAAATACGTCTACCGCATACTAAACCATGTATTACATGCTTTATATACCGACCTCCGTCTGAAAATATAGACTGGTTCGAAAAGTTGAACAAAGAAATAGAAATAGCAGCTTCGGACTCTCAAACAGAATTAATTATGTTAGGTGACTTTAATAGACCTTTTCAAAAATGTTTCACAACACTGGACATATATGGTGAACTATACAACTAAACACAACTCATAAAAACACCAACACGAATAACTGACAAAAGTCACACATTACTTAATCACAGTTATACCAACAAACCAGAACATGTTGTTGGTGTTAACGTACCTGTTTATGCTATTTCGGTCCATTATCCTGTTTGTCTGACGCGGAATATTTCAAAGGAAAAAAACGGGTGGACGACATATTGAAATTGAGTATCGTGATTTTAAACGATTTGATGAAAACTCTTTTCAAGCAGAACTTACAGGTATGCCGTTCGATAATGTAATTGCAACAAACGTCCCATCCGAAGCTCTTCATATATGGTATACACTTTTTAATAAACTGTTTGATAACCACGCAAAGTTAAAGAACAAAATGGTTAAATTAAGATTTAAACCAAAGTGGCGGTCTGCACAAATAAATGATTACAGAAAAAAAGGGACATGTGACACACTCGAAAAGATTTTGCGAACTACAAAATATGGAGAAATAAAGTTACTTCACTTATTCAACAAGAAAAGACAAATTATTACAAACAAGCAACTGAAAAAAGTAAAATTTATTGCAACATCTTGAAATATATGAATGAATTGAACCCAAAACATAAGACAGCATTACCAAAGTCGCAAAAGGTTAATGACTACGAACAAGAGTCATGTACACAAATGGCAGAAATATTTAATATAATACACACTTTAGCCACATTACAGATAAGTTCAATTTTTCAAATATTTCTCCAAACTTTCAGAAATTAACATGTTCATTTCAAGTAAATCACTCCAGTTGATGACTATTCTCTCCTTTGCGTTCTTAGTAAATTAAACATAAACAAGTCATCAGGAATAGATAACATAGGGCCAAAACTACTTAAACTTGCGGCACCATATATTTCAAAGTCATTAATTTGCATATTTAATTTAAGTATAAAGACAGGTATTTTTTCCCCGATTCGTTGAAATCAGCCAATGTAACACCTTTTTTTCAAAGCTGGTGATAAAAGTGACCCAAACAATTATAGACCTATATCTGTCCTTCCAGCTTCATCAAAAATATTTGAAAAACTTATTTGTTTGCAGTTGAAAAAACTTCATAGATGACCATAAACTGCTGCACGTAGAAGTCAGGTTTCCGTAAAATCCATTATTGTCGACATGCTACATGATATGGATGAAGGAAATACAACACAAATAAAGCGAAAGAATATTTCATCCTTTGTCAGCACTAGTCACTACGACTGAGAAGGTTATGAAATGGATGGAAATATAGTTTGCCCGAAATATAAGCAATAATGAACCATAATAGGCAATCGTCACGTGCATTACATAGAACTGTGATTTTTAATGTCAAGGTAACACGATATCGTGCAACGCGGGTAAAATATATTGTTCATTCTATAATTTCTCCAGGCATCAATGAATTAAAATTTGCTGGGTATCATTAGGGACTTGTTGTCCTCGGAATGTCTATAAATGTCTCCCGTATATCTTTGGACTCTATTTATTGCAAAAACATCTAGTCTTTCAACGGTGTTCTTATTGTTATGTCATAAGACACTAACTTAACATGTGAAATCCATAAAACTCATTTGATCAAACTGTTCGTTACTTGGATTACAATATTAATGGACATGGATGATATTTCGCACAGAATGTGACGGAAGCTGTAGATAAACTTGACGACTCATTATCCGGACGAAATCAGTCGGGGACCGATGCAGTGAAATCGACAAAAGAGAGGTCCCGGAAAGAACCAGCAACCCCGCCGAAAACTGTCAGTAACATACAGGCACAGAAAACACCGAACATCGAGATTACTTTTTTGAACGGGGTCTTATTTTTAAAGAATACAAACACGAGGACTGAAGAACAACACTGACATTTACTCGCGTAATTGGGCATCTGTTAAGTGTCGTAGTAGGAAACAACATATATCATGATACAATCTGGCGTTCCCAAAGCATCGATCCTCCGACATCTGCTATTTGTAATTTATAAAATCGACTTTGTTTATGGATGTGACAACAATAACATTGATCTGTATTCCGATGACGCAACATTGTAAAACTCAGGCAAAAATTCATCTGACAATCAAATCACGCTAGAAATTAAACTGAGCAATATTAGAAAGTTGTGTAAAGGTGAGAACATAGCGATAAATCCTTCGAAAACGATAAGCATGTATATGCTTATTGGAAGAGCCAACGAACATTTAATCATAAAATATCAGGGATTCATATTGACCTAACACTCCCCTGGAACACTGAAGTGACGTAAGTCAGCAACACAATTAATATCAAAATATCATTGCTTAAACGAATATCTTACTTCATCTCTTATGACTTGATAGCGATTAGGAAAAACCTAAAAAAGATTCATCAGCTTCAAAAACGAGCCGCAAGATCAAATTCCGACTGTATTCTACAATCAATGGGTTGGCTTGATTTTGACAAAAGATGTCGTTACCATGCTCCGGTTCTCGTTCATAAAACATTTAAAAGCATGACGCCGTATACTCCGAGATCACAAACGCACAATGATCGTACTCTATCCTATATACAAACTATGGCAAAAATACATTAACCTTCTATGGAATGCCTGTTTGGAATGATTTACCATTGAAAGTTCGTGATATCATCAACAATAAGACTTTCGAAACTATTGTGAAATACCCCTTACTACAAACAAAAGATTGACTTTAATCTGACAACTACTTAATTCAATAACCTGTTGAAAGTCAAAGTGTATTGTTTACAATTACATTTCTGATTGTTAATACATTTATAGACATACGCTGAACAGACTATTTTGTTTAGTATTTCATATTTCAATCAATCATTTCATGTTCTCATCCTTCAATTACCATCTTATGTACAATGTATCGTTCTTATAATACCCTTATTCAAATTATTATGTAATTCCCTTTTCAAGGTCAGATGCCAGATAAGTCAAAGGCAATTCATTTCTTACATACTTAATGTGCTATCTTCGCTGAATGAAGATTTTATTATTAATTTTATTACTATTATTATTCAGTAATAGCGATTCTTAAGCAGATGAGTCGAGTCATTTTTTGTTCTTAATGGATAGGCGTACAGAGAAGACTCGAACGAGCCTGAACATCAAAACAATCTAATCAGATTTGTCATAAATGCAAATTCTGATGAAAGCCTAATATTGTAGCTAAAATATATGTGCGCCGATGTAAATTGGTATGATTCGGTTACGGAGTCAATAAGACCACTAATCTTGGTTCAATAAATGCCATTCGAGGTCGAGGAGAACTCGACTTCTTGGAATAATCTGATCCGGATGAATATCTATGATCTACGCCTTACTTCAAGCCCGTGTAAATGTCAAATAAAAGAGTGTGGGAGTAAAACTAATGTTATTAGAATGAATTATGTTTCGCCGGAGGCTTTCTCTATGGATATTCTGTATGTAGGCGGTGCGCGAAGCCTCTTGACTCTGCATATGCACGGGCTCGCATGAGACTCCACTGTTCTCACATTCATGAATTTCTTAACTGTGTAGGTTCCGATCATTCTGCCATCCGCTAAGCGGACTGCGCAGGCTGATCTGGATCGATACATTACGCAGATGCCATAATGTTGGTTTTCTCGCGGGACGGCTCATATGCGATCCAAAAATGATTCAATTTATTATCAATGTATGTAGAAATAAGGTTTTAAGGTTACAGCAGCACAAAGCTGGTAGTTGTGAGAGCCATGTGTAGTATGAATATATGGATGATTTGACACGGCAGTTAACTGAAAGCACTCCTTGCTTATTTTCCAATACGGACTTATCTAAAACGTAAGATCAACTATATAGTGATCGTGAGGACACGAATGACTTGGTTGTCTTCATCTGTATATTATTTGACATGGTTTTAAAGAAGTCAAGTTGGAATTGTTTCAACCATGGATTTTAATTGCAGGTAATTTTCTATTTACTAGTTGTATACCTGCAGTAGTGCAGTCGTTTTTTAAAAGTGAATTTCAGTTCAAGTAAATTACTTCCTTTTTGTATCCCTTTTATAATCGGCTCACAAAATGCCAAAAACTCATTTAACTTGATTAAGAATATAGGCGAGCAATTTTCGATTTGTAAACCCTTCAAACCTTTGCAAAATGATCATTTAGATGGTGGTTTTCATTGTTCAAATTATCGTTAGAAGTCCGTCCTGTAGACATCGCCTTTCAGTATATACCTATTTTATTCAAAATACTTGTTTTACAAGTTCGCGATATTGATATCAACGTTTGAGGATTTCCCGTACACGACATGTTTAATCCATATAGTTAGGTTAAATTATTGAAAGCTTATAGAATAAGGGAAACTTCCTGGTGTGTATTTTAATCATAAACCGTTTCTTGCAATCCTCAAAGTTGCATTCATATTCTGATAACTCACGAGTTTAAAGTATTGAATAAATTAAGGAATAATTTACTTTCTTTCCACCGTCTATTATCGACCAGAATACGAGTAAGTAAATAAACAGAACAAGTGTTAGTTAAGACTGAATATCTAAATAAGATTATATACACATCATATAAAACCCTCATTTATTTCGTCTAGCATAGTCTTCTGGTCCTCATCGAGTTAAATTACTAAGTGATCATGCACCATCACAAAAAGTGTCCTCTTTGTCACAAAAATACAGAACTTCGGCATCTTTTGATAGAATGGCAATTACTATTTAATTGTCCTTAAATATTACTCGGCTTAAAGTTATAAGTTCATGTCCGTTCTCCAGAGCCTTGCCTGATACAAGGAGTATTAGACGGGGAAAATGGAATATCCTGGTCACACTTCTATAGATGCATGTCGATCGGGATAATCCCTGGCTTCAAAGCCCATAAGGCCGAGTTTCGTGTGATGTAGCCACCTTATCAAGCATTCCGCAAAACTTGTAATCTTACCATTTTAGAGAGGCCATAGTAAGACACCATGTATGTCCGGTCAGTCGTCGTAACTACCATGGCGACGAAGTTAGTAACCCTTATCTCCCAACAACGTTTGCTAATCACGGTATATCCGATTTGAGCAACATTTAAGAACAATGTAGAGCAAGATTAGCCTGCACTTTCGTGCATTCTATTCATGATCATTTTGGCTGCATTTCGAATATGAATATGTAGCACAAGCAATTCCATAAATATATACAAAAAATTACTGCTTCTTAATACGATCTCTGTCAGTTATTTGTCCAATTTTGACAATTATTTTTTGGGTGTTTAACGTCGATTCAACAAACAGGCAAATCAAGGCGGCCAGTTCACCTATCCTGGCTTTGTCACATCAGTACTCCACCCAATAGACTTAACAAGCAATTGGCTGCCTCTTCTATATAGACGGTTAGCCCATTTGTGGAAGACAAATGACACTCGTCACAGTGACTTTTGTCAAACATCAGAACGACTGTTGGCCGAGTTTATATTCTAACTCATAATCCCAGGATTGACAGCAGGTGTCGTTACCGACTGAGCTACCGGGACTCGGCGCACGTTTGACAAACACGACCAGATGTCGCATTTTCTCATGTATTAGTAATATATTTAAACACGTGTTTAAAACATATTTAAAATTCTAATTATTTAGTATTCTTGCAAATTGAACACAAACGTGTGACCTAATTTCCAAAACGTTATCTTAATAAGCGACAAGTTGGGCTATATGTAACAGCCTGTGCTGGAAATCAACCGTAGAATACTATCGAGTTGAATACGGGTTTGGGAAAGACATGATAATGCGAATTAGTCGCCGTTACGTGACTTAAAACGTCGTTCAACCCCAATCAATCAACTAAATGATAAATGCATATTCAGGTGAAGGTAGTGGAAGACAGTGATGCAGAGGTAGAGTATTGGCATCTCGTACCAAAGGTCCCTGGTTCGAGTCCCGTGATGAGCGATTTCTGCCTATGAGATGTCCACAAAACCGGCACGAGTATTGGTTAAGTCTCAAGGAAGACGACATCTAGCGCGATTAATATAGGCTGAAAGCTAGTTTCGCAATCGATGTAAAATAATTCAGTTTAAACTAAGGGGAAGGTTAAATACAAATTAAATGAGCATTGTTCTTTAAAAACCAACCTGTCGAAAACGAAATTCGAAGTCTTATTTGTTTCATTCTTTAGCCAATCTTTCTTTGAAATCAGTGTCATAGTTTTGAACAATTTCTCCTTTTTCCGCGATATTTTTCAAACGCGGAATTAATAATGTCGCGTGCATCCCTCAAATCCAGTGATTTTATTATCTTAATAAAAAGCTTGATCCGTTTCATCATTAATTACAGTAAAATATCAGACGATTTCAGATTCATTTTTGATTGGCATTTATAACAATGAGCTGAAATACAATTTGCATTTCCAAAATTGGATTGAACAATTCCATTGCATTTTTGTGCTGACTTTCCAAATAACATTGAGTTGGATTGATATAATATCGACTGTGAACGTATGATTTTGATTTTGAGAAAACAGTATTAGATAAGGGCGAATTGTCATTGACACGTTTTCATAACACAATAATGCTTTCTGTGATTGAAAAGCATAAGTGTCGTTGCCGACTTTTCTGTTAACCCTTGTCTATATACAACAATTTGATTCAATACACAGGAAAGATCGGAATTTATATTTATTTCGGGAGTTTCAAATAATTAGAAACCAAAGCAACGCTGAAACATAAAATTGTAATAATAAACCCGCTAGCAACGATTAAACTAGCCTATGAAATGAAATTTTAAATAGTTCACTATATTCGGACGCCTTCTGTAATAGCATGAAAGAACTTAGACAATATTCTGTTTCTCTGCAGGAATTTCAAATAAATCACGTTTAAATTTAACAAAAAAGAGGATGTTACGCAAAATAAAAATTACAATAACCGAATGTAACGTAACGTCTCCACCAATCATTTAATGATACGTGAAATGTAAAATAACTTGTATCTATCGCGAACTTTTAACCCTTTCCCAAATAAAACGCAAATTTATGTAACTCATTTCCTAACAATCTTTTCAAAAGTCTTTTTTTGCTACGGCGTTTAAAGGCGTCTATATGAGGGCAATGATTGAAGCTGCGCTATTTGTCCAGACAAGCTCAACCGATCTTGTCGTATTATGGTCCCATCAATATGCCCAATGGGAATATTTCCGCACCACACGGAAACCGACATTCGGAAGTTTTTTAATAGCAATTGCGATCATATGACGTTCAACCAACTGCAGCTCTATCACGGACTTTCCTAGTTAATTTACCAATACTACTAGTCCTTTTAACCAGACCCCAGCGAGCAAGTCATCACGATAAATTAACCCCGTGATGTATGACCCGTGCGGGGAACGAAACCCGCGCCCTCCCGCACTCTAGGCGGTAAATCAAATAATATCCTTATATATAGTTGGTGACTAGCCATTATCGTTCTCGTGCAGCTTACGACTCTTTGGTAAACAGGTAAGTTCCTGCTCAGACTGCGTACAGGTGTAGGTCGATCTAGATCTCATCTTGTCACAAAGTCCAGAACGTCAATGTTTGTTTGACATGACTTCATAATGAGTAGCATAATTCGTTAATGTTTGTTTTACCGCAACGCAGTTATTACAGTTCTGTTGACAAAAACACCTGCATGTGCACTCATGCTCAAGTATCAACATAGTAACTGCTTCACAGAAGTTTCTTGACAACTTATTTTACTATTATGCGAACAGTGCACAGCCATATTAGGATACGCTGGCTAACTTGGATCTACACTGGTCTGAATTGCCCTACGGTAGATTTTAAAAGAGTGCAGCTGAAATCTTATAACCAAATTATTGAACAACAAAACACATGTAATTAGCAATATGTTTCCAGCTTTATCGTTTTACAACAGCAAAAAATTTTTTTTAATATTATCTGGGAATGACTCCACATATTTGACAACTTAAGTTGTCAAACTCGTCTACCACAACATATATGGTAAGTAGTGTTACTTGATTTTGCATGAATTCATGCCACGCTAATGGATCTGCTTAAAACTAATAGGGCCTCCTTTAAACCCACGTGTTCATAAAATGTCATAATCCTACGAATATTTAGGACGATTCATCACGTCTGTATAAACTTTCCTTGCGATTTATTTAATCAAAATTGCCATGTATTATTTACTCGGGCATGTCACTGCGGAGACGCATTCATTTGCAAAGCAACATGCAGATTATACCAAATCCTTCTAAAAATAATTGTAATATTTACTATCCAATATAGTGATAAATCAGTTTCGAGTAATTATCTACAAAGACTGTCAATGTTAACAACTTAAAGGGAAATTATGATGATCCCTAAAAATGCACCTAAGTAAAACAAGAACAAAATTTATATTCGTCATAAGAATTTCCTCAGCAATAGTAAACCAACAAATTAGTGCAAGGAGGTTAACGCTCCTTCAAAGATGTCCTTAGATAAAATGGGAAATAACAATTAACACGTAAAATGACAAATCAATTCAACAATGGCGGACCGGCATATTAGTACAAGGAGTGTAGCTTGCCTGGTAGAACATCCCCGGATAAATACGATATCAAACGTCAACTTCAAACGGAAAAAGATGGCTGACTGGTAAATTGCGTAAGCAATACAACTGATTTTTAGCTCACCTATGCACGAAGTGCAAGGTGAGCTATTGTGATCCCATTTTGTCCGGCGTCCGTCCGTCGTCAACATTTGCCACTCTAAAGCTACATTCTTGCATCCAATCTTCATGTAAGTTTATCAAAACATTCATCTTCATCAAATGTTGGACAAGTTCTAAACTGGGCCATATAAGGTCAACAACTAGGTCACTAGGTCAAATTAAAGGGAAATCTTATAAACACTCTGGAAGCCACATTTTCAACTTGAGCATGTTGAAACTTAATCAGCATGTTTGGGTCATGTCTGGTCAAAAAGTAGGTCACTAGGTCAAATTGAAGAAATATATAGGTCAAGTTCGAATTTAGGTCATATTTGGTCAAAAACTAGGTCACTAGGCCAAATTGAAGAGAAATCTTGTTAACACTAGAGACCACATTTTCAACTTGAGCATGTTAAAACTTTATCAGAATGTTTGTTTTGATGATTTGTAGGTTAAGTTCGAACATGGATCATGTTGGGTCAAATTGGAGGAAAATTGTATTGATTTTGTCAGAATGTTTGTCTTAAAGATATCTAGGTCAAGTTCGAATATAGGACATTTGGTAAGAAACTAGATCACTAGGCCGAATTGAAAGAAAATCTTGTTAACTGAATCTAGAAGCTGCTTTTTTTTTGCTTACAGGGGCTTGAAATTTTATCAGATTATTTATCTAAATGATATCTAGGTTAAGTTCGAATAGGGGTCATGCCGGGTTAAAAACTAGGTCACTAGGCCAAATTGAAGGGAAATCTTGTTAACCCTCTGGATACTGCGTTTTTAGCTTGAGAATGTTGAAAGTTTATCAGAATGTTTGTCTTGATGATATGTAAGTCAAGTTCGAACATGGGTCATGTTAGGTAAAAAAAAAAATAGGTCATTAGGTCAAATTTAAGGAAAATCTTGTTAATACTCGGCCGCATTTATTGCTACAGCAGCTTGACATTTGATTAGAATGTTTATCTAAGCAAAGTTCGAATATGGGTCAGGTCGAGTCAAAAACTAGGTCACTTGGCCATATTGAAGGAAAATCTTTGGATGCCACATATTTTGCTTCAGCAGCTTGAAATGTGTCAGAATGTTTGTCGGAATTATATCTAGGTCAAGTTCGAATAGGGGTCATATTTGGTCAGAAACTAGGTCAATAAAGGAAAATATTGTTTAAATTCCGAAGGCCACATTTTTACTTTGAGCAAGTTGAAACTTTGTCAGAATGTTGTCCTGATGATATCTAGTCCATGTTGGAATATTGCTCATATTAGATAACAAAAATATAGATCACTAGGCAAAATGAAAGATCTTGTTAACACTGTGGAGGTTGCATTCAGAAAAAATATTTTGATGTGTTTTGCATTGCAGTACATTGTATAATTCAGGTGAATGAACTAGGGCCACCATGACCCTTTTGTTCTATTTCGTAGGATTTTGTATTCCTTAAATGTCACATTACCATAACAAAATATATTTATAAACTTACAATGACGTTTAATGATCTTCTGTACAAATGAGAAACAGATGTTTACAAGAACTTAAATAACTCGGCTAAGACAAAGCATAACATATGAACCAAGCATATGCAGGAATTCGTAAAAGAAAATAAAACAATCTGAAACCTTACAAACAGCTTTTGAGGAATAACAATTCATCAGAACTTTGCATCGGGAACCAATCCTCATAACTTCATATTTTAACATTGAATACGTCTTCTGTAGATATTTTGTAGGTGGAAAAGGCTTGAAGGTTATGTTTGCGTTTGACTAATAAGTTCTTGTATTTTAATTAATTTGACAGTTTCCTGCGCAATATATGTGACGTATTGATGAAATAAATGGACTTCAATAACTCGGATACATCATTACTAAAAAAATGCAAACCACTTATAGCATTTACAGTTGTTAGTGAATTTTATTTAGCGCCCAAAATTACCTTGATGTCAACTGACCTTAAAACCCCATTCGATCGTTCTTTACCGAAGTGTCAAATAAAATGATTTATTGTTCATATTCAAATATAATTGTGACGTCATCAATAGTACACGCGCCTGATATCAGGAGAAACAAGCTCACGGTTCCTTTTTATACGCCTGTTTTGAAAAAAACGGGACGTATTATGGCGAAGCAATGTCCATCCGTCTGTCTGTATTAGTGGGGTATCCTTTATCGTAAAGCCCTTCCATCCGTCTGTCCGTACTTGTGGGGTATCCTTTATCGTAAAGACCATCCACCGCCCTTATATAAAAACACTTAGATAAATAGGTTTTTTTGTTTGTTTTATAACGGGTATCTTATTTGCATATTAAAGGCATACGCGGGATTTGCCACTGCGCAGTTTTGACGGTATGAGTTATCTCCCTTATACTAATACTGTAGATGCCCATAGATTGATTGGGAGGTTTAACGCCGTTTTAACAATTTCTCAGTTATATCACGGCGGCCAGTTCACCTACTCATGCGTTTCCTGTTTTTTTCACACCCGTTCTCCACACAACAAACTTCCCAAGCAAAGATGCCCATAGAACATACAGTTATGTATTGATTGTGTATGAATGCACTATATTTTGCCGAAAAAGCCGATGTTTGAATAATGGGGGTAGGGTTGTACAATAACGCATATTTTTTTTAAACCCATGGAAACGTATCATTTTTTGGCTATTTATACCTCAGTAAGATATAGAGAAATGTTTATAATTCATTTAGTTTAAATTAGCAATGGTCAATTTTTTTTATTATTACCCTAAAAGTGGAAAGAATTGCAAATTGTGGCCGGTCTGACTTTTTGGCATCATAAATTTATATTTATATAGTATTCTGTACAATTATTGATGCCTTTCCAGCTGCACACACATAGAAGACCAAATTTAACAGGAATTATCTCAAGAAAAGACTTGAAAGTATGCATACAAGCCAACTTGTTGTTATTTAGACTTCCAATAAAATGCTCGAAAATTTGACTAAAGTTGACTAAATCGTCGTTTTTTCGAAATTACTCTTCACAAAAATCTATCTCGGTGACCTATATATATATTTGCATATTAGTTTTTGCATTTGGAAGATGAATACATAGTCCAAAGTACAATAGCTCATCAACGGTGTATGTATTTAGTAGCATATGCCTTTAATGCTATTCATTCCGTAAAAGGGGGATAATTATGGAATGAATAGCATACTTGTAGGTTGCAACCCACACATTTCAAACAAAAGAAATAACTCCAGAAATACACTCCATGAGTTCGTCCAGCTGTCTGTCTGTCCGGCCTACTCCCTCCTACACCGTTTAAGATATTGATGCCAAACTTGGTAGAAATAATCATCAGCATATGATATTGTGTGCGCTCAAAAAGGGGTAACTTCTTATCTATTTCCAAGAGTTATGCCCCTTTTTAGACTTTAAAAATGTTGTCCGGCCTACTCGTCCTATACCGTATAAGACATGATATTGTGTGCGCCCAAAACGGAGGTAACTCCGTACCTATTTCCTAGAGTTATGCCCCTTTTTAGACTTAATTTTTAATACAGATATTATTTTGAAAATTCATATTTGTGTTAAGTATCATAAGACAACATCACATACCAAGTCTCATAAATGTGACATTTATTTTGACAAAATAATTCCCCTTTTTTAGACTTGTAAAATTTCCGAAAATTCATACTTCCTTAAATATCTTTTGCTTCAAAACTTATATATTATTAAATCATCAAATATTATTAAATCATCTGAAGCCAACTTGATAACCAAGTCCCGTTACTGACACTTTCGTTTTCGACAAATTATTACCATTTTTATAAACGCGTTTTGCGTTAGTCGACAAACTCAACTTCAGACAACTAATTCAGCAGCCAACAAATGATTACAACTCCACCATTGACTTAACTTTTACAAATTTCTCCAATGAAGAGGGTGCAAAAGGAACTTGTGAAACCTATTACTCAGATCATAAACTAATCTGGATATCATTGAAATGCTAACTCTGCTTAAATACTGAACAAATATATAATACTAATTTACGGAATTTGTGACACTTCTCTGGATACTAAGGATTCAAAATTATGATCAAAACATTGAGATATAGATAAATGGATAACCAAAATAGTGTTAATTTATCAAGAAAATTGCCAAACCTTTTGTGACACAGCATTTCAACCATAATTGTACTGCTACTACATGTGACACTACAATTGTTCAGCATTTAGAATCTTCAGACTGCCCATAACCTGACCTGCATCTAAACACTGGTATATACTTTAGTCTGTTAACATATTGTTAAATTGGGCCAATCTACCAAAAATGTTGTTTTTATCCTTTTCTGCACTCTAGAGGCCACATTTGTTAAGTGATGTATGTGTTAATGTTTTAACTTTGAATGCATGCTTACAAATCATACAATCAATGAGTATCTTAAAAGGCATCACTCAAATCATTTTTTTTTTTACAAATTATGACACTTATGACAAGTTTGCAGAGACATATTTCATCTTTGTATTAATTGGTCACTCAATCGCGTTTAAAATAAATTAAGATAATTTTACATTTCTTTTCACTCTGATTCTTAACAATACAAGAAGTGAAAACCAAGATCGTTCAATAAAGAATTGGCTTACAGCCCAACATTTAATATTGCATTGTTCATTAAATATATTAAACATAATACAGTTGTTATTGTTCAAAATCTGTAACCAGTATTTTAGTTCTCTTTCATTATTATATATCACGGGCCGAGCCCCGGTAGCAACGGGGGCTGTCAATCCAGGGGTTGTGAGTACGAATCTCGGTTCGGCCAACTTTCTTTCCGACGATTGGCAAAAGTGGCTAAGTCTATGTGGAAAAGAAGGCAGTTGCTTGGGAAGATTGTTGTGTGGAGTACTGGTGTGAGAAAACCAGGAAATGTATGAGACGTTGAACTGGCCGCCGTGATCTAACTCAGAAATTGTTAAAAACGGCGTTAAACCCCAAATTATTCAATGAATCAATTATATATCACGGATATCGACTAAGCTCACCAGTTACGGTCATATTAGGTGTTTGTGGACGAACACCAAGAATGGGCTAACATAATCTGTCAATGATACGCCGCTTTGTTTATAAGGTTTTCTCCTTTCATTGTCCGTTCTTCTGTTGATCGAAGTGTGTCCGACATAAGGTGTTACATATTTGATACTATACCATCATCCATGTGATCACGTTATTGCCATCTTGCAATATGTATTCTAAAGCATCTACCGTCAGAGGTCGTCCGTATCACGGAAAGGTTGACAACACTATTTATATACTTACTATGAGAAACATGTTGTCGTAAATTTGTTTATAAGGTTACCTCAGCCGAGTAGATTTTTGGTGACTAAAAAATTAAGGGTTATTGCAAAAACAGAACGAACGACATAGTGGTGTTATAACAATCAATTTGTGTCACAATATTCACAAGGGTGTTATAAAAAGCAATTTGTGTCACGGTATTCACAAGGGTGTTATAAAACGCAGTATGTGTCACACAGTATTCACAAGGGTGTTATACAAAGCAATATGTGTCAGTATTTCACAATTAGCTATATACACTTGTGAGTTGTATATCTTGTGTCCCTCGTGTCTGTATATAATGTGTGTTGTGGTTGATATATGTGAGAACAGTACATTTGAGTTTTCATATGGGAATGTGTAGACTAAATCTGACTAATTTAACATACTTTCTGGTTGCGTTATAGTGACTAGTTCAGCTTTTGCCACGCTTAATTTTATTTATTCAAATGTTCTCATTATTGAGACAGATTGTATACTATTTCATGAGCAAAATAAGTTAAGACATAACTTTTGCAAACCACCGTTTTACATCCATCTGTTTCCGTGAAGGTAATGGGCTACTGAATATGGTGACCGTCATCACTATTAAAAGCTGCTCCTTGTGAGTCGATCGCTAATATTCAGAGCCCGGACTGTTAACTGAGGAATGACTAATTCAAAAAGAACCTTATTCAGTTTATTGTATTTATCTATATTTAGAGTCTCTCTTTGACGGTCACTTTATTATTTATAAGTAGGGATGCATATTTAAGATAATATTATTATCTTAGAAAACTGCATGTTTTTCAGAGTTAAAATTTATTCCAGTTAAAAAAAAAAAAAAGTGCGAATTAGGCTTTTAAACCAGTAGACTATTGATTGCATTTAGCTGGAGTCCTTCATCTTAAATTGTTTGACTGTTAGCATAATAACAGCTGAAATGTATAAAACCAATTAGACAAAATTAATCAAAAAATGTTTTGTATCTTCATTTAATTTTATTAACGCTGTTCTCTCTTCTCGGTTCAAACCAAGAAACTGTTCACAAGTCTTTGTGATAATTTTAGAAAGGCGTTATTGTAGCTTGCTTCAAGATGTCAATATAACTGTTTGGAGCAAACCGTACGTGGTAAGAAATGCCTCATGTGTGTAACTCAGCAGTAAAAAATAAAGATACATTATAGATGTTTCGTACCAGACTGTTATCATGATCTATGGTCGTAATAACACCTATCTAATTACTTTCCTGCAAAACAATGGGCCTTTGTTTAATCTAGAATCTATATTAAGATACCATAACAAGATTAGCGAATTGTTTTTATTAGTGTACAAGCGTTGATTTTCCAGTAATGGCAATAATATCTCATCCCAGAAACAATTCTACATTAGTTCAAAGTACATCGGAAGATAACCATATGAACCTTGTCGTACAAGATTGACGGTAACCCTTAAAGGTGCACGGACGTTATACCAATAGTTTTTCACGTATAACACTATGTTTCAGTAGATACGTACATCCAGTACTCTACTGTACACATACAACATCACAAATTTGGTCTGGCAATGTCCGACAATTGGCCACAAAAGGTTTAATGAAACTGCTAACACAGTTGTCCGTTTGGATCCGATATAATGGATACGCATGTGAATATGTTTCTCCTCTTGTTAGCTACACTCTCTGTATGTGAGTAGAGCTTATGTCATGGAGAATTGTCTGTGCGCGCGTAAACATTTGATTGAAATGACTTCTTCTCTGTAACCATTGGGCCGTTTTCCATATGAAAAACTCGTTGGTCGATTTCCATATGATGTTGAAGGAATATGTTTTGGCTGACACGTCTATAAAATTCCTTTAATCCATGTTGATAGGTCGAAAAACACGGCCGCCAGCGAGCGGGGCTGTTTTGCATTAAATGGCTTTAGAGGAAACTTCAAGTTTGCGGCCGACATTCAAATAATTCTTGGGTGACCAGGTATATTTCTTCATTAAGTATTTATTGTTCGAAAAACAAGGCTACCAAATGGCTGGCTGTTTTGCCTAATACGGCTTTAGTGAAAACATTTCAAAACAATTCTCCTCGAAAAGTGTTTGGCCGATTTTAAATAATTTGATAGAAATGTTCCTTGAGTGACCCCCAATCATATACCTTCAAACCATGTTGATTGGTCGAAAAACATGGCGACTGGGGTGTGAGTCTGTGTTGTCTTATATTTCTATGGTAATATGTTGTATGCCTATTGTAGTGACTGGCAATCTATTTGTCCAAAATACGCCAACCTTGATTCAATCAGTATCACTCGCTTGAAATGACTGGTATTGTATGTGCATGTTATAGTTTGCTTACCATAAAATAATTTTTATATCAAATACTTGGCTTGTGTCGTTCCCACATTTAATAAGGTTACAGCAGATGCCTTTGGAACCCGCTTTAGTAAAAGAATGTTCAAATAAATACATGTATCGCCTACCATCTAGATCAACACGTGAAGGCCGGACGATATAGAAGAGATCAATTTATGTTACTTAATACAGGACAGGCGAAACAACCCATTGAATGAATGAATGGTGTTTTAAGGCTCGTCGACAACTAAGGCCATTTTGGGCGCTTAATAATTCACTTACTGTAAATGATAAAATAATTAAAATTGAAACATAAACATCCAACCTTCACGAACCATTATTAAAACATCCTTCTCTATCAAATCCAATTACGATTGAAAACGTAAGTCATAAGGTCGAATTTTAGAGATGCCACATTTTTCAAAAAGATTGGATGAACATGTAGTCCAAGAGTTCTTTTACAGAATGTATGTTAATGTGTGTGTGTGTGTGTGTGATCCAGTTAATGAATTGATTTATTAAAACATTGCACGCCCCTTCTGGCCGTGCTGCTTTTGGAGAATAAACTTCCGTTTTCACTAATTTTCAGAAACCATTGTATACGATATCACGCAAAGTTCGCACTTGTTCATATATTCCATTTTAGGATCACTCATTTCTGGTAATAAATTAAAGCACATAGCTTTGAATCTATGTATTTGTTGCATCCATTCGTTGACGGTCACGGAATGATCACCCGTATGCAATAATTTCACTAACACGAATTTTGCTCTGCCACAGTATCAGAATATATGGAAGTGAACTGTTATTGTTTTATGTGGAAAAGCACCTAAGAAATATTGCTGTGTAAAAAGTGAATGAAATTAAAATTAAATCCAGATAACTTATATATAGGATCTGACATGAAATGACAACGAATGTCTGATTCTTTTTATCACATGACGAAACAAACACCCAAAGACAATCGGGTTTGCCAAAGCTATTTTAATTTCGTCAGTAAACCGTATAAAAATGCCACAAATAATTATGCCGAAATCATATTCAGCTTAGTTTATTAAAAGTAATAATAAATAATACTCATGAGATATAATATCTATCACATAAATTGACTTATGAGGCGTATTTCGATAAAATTGTACTTAACGTTTACGATATTTCTAGATGAAATTTACGTGTTTTGGCGCCAAAGTTACTAACGTATGATGTCTGACGTCACAATCTTGTATTTTCACCGCGTGTAGATACGGAATTTTAATCCGTCGTGTCTGAACTGCGCATGTCAATCTGCATGTATTTCCACCGGAATATGTACATGCATATAATAAAATGTTTTATTACATGCCTGTACATTATCCGGTGGAAATACATGCAGATTGACATGCGAACTACACCACGACAGATTGAAATTCTACATGTGGTGTAAATGCAAGATTGTGACGTCAGACAGTGCGCAGACTGCTTTCAGCGAGGTTCCCGTTTTGAATCTGCGCTACGTAGTAAAATATGCAGACAAACTACTATTTAGGAAAATTGATTCTATTGTATGTATCGAAAACCTTGCGTCAAATTTAATAAAACCCCGCAAGTAAAGATTATGTTGTCATTTTCTCCCACAAAACAATGGAAATTTAATTTGATAATGTTATTGGGCGGGACTTACGTATTAGCATACTTTTTAGGGGCGTGGCCTAAGTATTGTAGTAAATATTCACCCGCCATTCATCTTTTCATTTCAAGATTACAAAATTATATCCCCAATAAAAAATATATTGAATCTGTATATTTGTTAGTTTTTTCGCTCTTCATAGATCGTAGGTATATAATAAAAGGAATATTACGTTGCGGCAGCGATAAATGTGTTCGTATTGCACGACTCGTAGCGTGGGAAAATCGATATCTTACTCGACCCTCGGTCTCGTAAGATATCGATTTTTCCACGCTACTTGTAGTGCAATACAAACCCTTTTATCGCTCCCGCAACGTAATATTCCGTATGTATCTAATCCTTTACACAAGAAATTATTGTAAAAGAAAGTGAGGGTTATATCCTCTTTTAGCATTCGTACTGTTCCTTATTTTGCCATTCTCGATGTCGACCTTTACACTATTGCCGAAATAAATTAATCTGAAATTCCACCATGGACACTTTATAGCCCTACATATTTATACGACCTTGCGTCAGACAAAAAGGCCAAATCAGAACCAATTTGTTTAGATATAAGTATAACGAGATTTAACACTGCTGTTATAACTTTGAACGGATATATACATATGTTTCCAAGGACGACAAAGCAGTTGCTGCAGCAGCTGTACCTGATGCGGATGCTTTTATATCTCGACTACCAAATGATTCATCAATATTTTCAGCAGAACTGAAAGCCATTAACACCGTATTCAATCTGAAGAATACTGTGAATATATTAAGTTTACAGATTCATTATCGGCCAACCAGTCCCTTTGTAACTAAAGGATAAACCATCAATTGATAAATTATATGCTTGCTAAACTGTCCATCATATGCTTAAACAGCAAAGTATTTTCTTGTTGGATCTCCAGTCATATGGGTATCCGAGTAATGGAGAAGGCAGATCAGGTTGCAAAGTTTGCTTTTACTAGAGAAGTTTTGTCGTTTAAATTGCCTTTTACTGATTTTAACCCTTAGTTAATATTTGTATACATGGTGTGTTGCAAATTTCATGGATCGACCCACTTAACAAAAGTAATAAATTGTGGTAAATAAAAACAAATCTTGGTCAATGATCCCTTTCATCAAGGACATGCCGCCGTCAAGAAATAATACTTTCAAGATTGGGCGGGCATACGTGGCTGAAACATACGTTTTTATTGAGAGAAGTGTATTCCCTTCTTTGCCCCTATCTCCATTAGACATGTATTTATTGATTTTGTTGACGTTGCTTCTGTTCGTTATACATATTTTAAGGTTAAACGTATTGAAAGAAATACTTGAATTGGTGAGACCAGAATGTATTTTTGATTTCCTGCAGGAAATTAATATTTTAATCTCCATTATTAATTATGTTTATGGATCCTTTGATTTATTATGCAGTATTTTGTTTAGTTAATCTATTATTAATCATATATATTTGGGGTTTTTTATGTCATATTTAACTAGAATGATTAATTTTCATTCCATTCATTTAAAAAAATATAAATTACCCTTTACAATGATAAAATCCCATAGTCATTCATTCATTGATTAAAGAAATGGTTGATGACAGAAACACGACTATCGCAATATTTTCTCTATTATTTAATAAGTAATTCGAACATATGGGAAAGATTGCTATTTCTAACATTGTAGCCTGAAATTTATTTCATAAAGTTGCTTCACGACTTTGACGAGTCTAGTATAAACGAAAACTATTTAATAAATTCCAACAATATCTTCGTAGAAGAGGCGAATTTATTTCATAAAGTTGCTTCACGACTTTGACGAGTCTAGTATAAACGAAAACTATTTAATAAATTCCAACAATATCTTCGTAGAAGAGGCGAATTATTCTTCCCTCTGGCAATTATCTGTTCCGTTGAAGTTGATACCTGTTTAAAACAAGAGGGCCATGATGGCGGCCCTAGTTCGCTCACCTTAATTATACAATGTACTGCAATGAAAAACACATCAAGACACTTATTCTGAATGCAACCTCCACAGTGTTAACAAGATTTACCTTTATTATGCCTAGTGATCTATCTTGTTTTACCTGATATGACCCATATTCCAACATGGACTAGATATCATCAAAACAACATTCTGACAAAGTCTCTGACCCAATATGACCATATTCGAACTTGACCTAGATATAATTCAGACATAATTTCAAGCTGTTGAAACAAACAAAAAACGGCATCCAAAGTGTTAACAAGATTGTCCTTCAATTTGGCCTAGTGACCTTGGCTTGGCTTAGATATCATTTAGATAAACATCCCCATCAAATGTCAAGCTGCTGTAGCAAAAAGTACGTCTTCTACAGAGTTAACAATATTTTCCTTCAATTTGTCCTAGTGACCTAGTTTCTGACCCAATATGTCCCATATTCGAACTTGACCTAGATATCTTTAAGACAAACATTCTGACAACATTTGAAACTCTGAAGCAAAAATGTGGCCTCTGGAGTGTTAACAAGATTTTCCTTCAATTTGACCTAGTGACCTACTTTTGATCCAACATGACCCATGTTCGAACTTGACTTACATATCATCAAGGCAAACATTCTGTTAAAGTGTCATCATGCTCAAGTTAAAAATGCAGTATCCAGAGTGTTAACAAGATTTCCCTTCAATTTTACCTAGTGACCTAGTTTGTTTTTAACCAGGCACGACCCATATTTGAACTTGTCCTAGATATCGTTTAGATAAACATTCTGACCAAATTTTAAGCTACTGTAGCCAAAAAAGCGGCTTCTACAGAGTTAACAAGAATTTACTTCAATGTGACCTAGATTCTGTCCCAATATGACCCATATTCAAACTTGACCTGGATATCAAGACAAACATTCTGATGAGGTTTCAACATGCTCAAGCTGAAAATGTGGCCTCTAGATTGTTAACAAGATTTCCCTTCAATTTGGCCTAGTGACCTTGTTTTTGACCAAATATGACCTATATTCGAACTTGACCTAAAAATAATTGAAGACAAACATTCTGACAAAATTTCAAACTGCTGAAGCAAAAATTGCAGCCTCTGGAGTGTTAACAAGATTCCCTTCAATTTGACCTAGTGACCTAGTTTTTGACCCGACATGACCCATGTTCGAACTTGTTGAAAAATGTGGCCTCCAGAGTGTTAACAAGATATCCCTTCAATTTGATCTAGTGACCTAGTTTTTGACCTCATATGACGCAGTTTCGAACTTGGCCAAGATTTGATGGAGATGAATGTTCATGAAGATTGGATGCAAAATGTAGCCTTTGGAGTGTTAACAAGCCGAAATGTTGACGACGCACGACGGACGGACGCCGGACAAAATGTGATCATAATTGCTCTACTTGCAATTCGAGCATAGTCGAGCTAAAAAGCAACATTAATGCACACAAGACGAAATCGCTCTGATTTTAAGCACCCCTACACGTTGTCGCAAAAGTAGTAGTGATTCATACCAAACAATGTGAAATATGTGGAAATGTGTAGTATAGTATTTTCATCAAACATTATATTAAAAACAAAGAAGAGAAACACATTAAAAAATGTTGTACGTTATTTTACGAACCCAGTACTGTGTGCTCATTGCTCGTCATACCACACATCGTTTGTGCTGATATTTAGCAATGAATGAATGGATAATGAATTAACTATTTAAGTTTAGTATGCCAATAAAAGCCCTCTTCTGGTCATGTTACAATAAAAACATTCATAAATAAATACACAATACAAGACAATCTCAGCTTAACCTAATAATGATTTCTTTATTATAATTATTATCTATTTGAGCGAAAACGTGAGATAAAACATATGCTCAAAACATTAATTAAGAAAGCATCAACTATAAGTATACCAATTAAGTCTATGTTGGGGGTAAATATCCCAGGAAAAATGAGTGAAAGAGTCGTCTGATATGTTTAGCTGATAATAAATTGAGAAAACTGCACTCTTTTTAATCTTTGAGATGTATTCGTGATAGTCATTTCCTTCTCGTTTACTATATTTTCACAAAGAAGATAGGATGGTTTAAGCTCAGGTTACAAATGTACGGACGATAAAGTATGTGCTGTCATTTGTTTTATGACATGTATGATAATGTCCTTTAACTTCATTTACTGTAAAATGATCTGTCCACATGATAGTCAGGCCTTTATGTAGTATAGACTGCATTAAACGCAACACAAACGTCAATTCCAGCAAGTGTTACGACTCCAGTATACTTATTAGTGGATACACATGTTGATATCTCTTAATGCGTGTTGAAGCACACGTCGGGTAGGAATTTGAAAAAAGCAGACACGTTTAACCATACAGCCGCGTGCAATAGATTCAATAACAAGTCACGCGTGCGTATATAATTTAGAAACATAATACAATTGTTACATGTTGTTAAAATGTCTCGTTGATTTGTCTTAATGTTGTTTGATGTCGCAATCTTTCGGCGTTTGTTTGGTAAATTACAAGTGCATGTACTACCGGTCTTATTTATATATAGACCGATGCATCAGACGAATTGCTATCCGAATACGCCAAGAAATGAAACCAAAACTATCCATTTTATCTCACAGGTGGTATACGAGTCGAGCTTATGTCACCGTAACATTCAATATTGTTCGACATAGCATTCACTATCTTATTCGATTGTTCAACTATTGTCAACAAATTGTATCAATTTGGACGAGTTTTAAAATTACAATACAAGTAATGGTTTCACGGAAAATATCATAAGGGATTCGGCTCAAATATAAAATAGCATCATGTCATTGAATCAAACATGTCTTGTTGGGCGTTCGAGATTTGCACATCCGGAGTATTTATTTAGAGTGGGCGAGCGAAGGAAGGCTCTGTTGATATTAAGCGACTATGCAAAGACGACCTATGGCCTGCACGGCTCAGTAAAATACACAGTAATACACAGGTATACTTATAATTTGTATTCAGGAATGGTGAGTGAACAATTTACAGTACTGAACTTTGTCGACGGCGCGGATGCGGCCGCTAGCTTTACAATATCGGTTCCAGGAATCAAAGAGTTCATATCGGTAAACTGGAGAACCAAGCAAGAACATTATTACACAACATATAAATGTGGAGCCATGAAATATTATATTTCCTTCTACGTCACTACCGCGCTTTTGATTAAAGCTATTTCTATTTAAAGGTCATTCATCAGGAAGGAGAATGGTGCTTTTACATACATTGATTGCCTGAGACCGGGATAAATATAGCAATGCGGAAACTAGAAACATAAGCTTTCTGTACTTGTAAGGTCCACTTGCTAAACACCAGACGAACCTTGGTCGTCGTGCATGCGAAAACTATTTTATTCCAACAACTTCTCTGTAAAATACTAAGCCATTTTGGATGAAACTTCATAGGTAGCATCCTCTCCAAAGTTTCTTAAATTGGTGGGGGTTCAACATTCTGGTTTTCATTGCAACCAAAAAGAAACGATTTAAAAGTGTGTGAAGTTGGCAGAGCATTAGACATTAGACATTCAAAAAATAATATAATATAATAATAATTTTGATTATCGAATGTCTAATTAGACATTCAGAAAAAATCCCAAATTTTAAATATCGAATGTCTAATTAGACATTAGATTAGACATTCGCAAATTACAAGATCTATGACCCAAATTCGTTGGAGGTCATTGTACATTCAAAACAAGATGTGTTTGTGAAACACTGATGCCCCCGAATGGCAACATCTAGGTCAAAGGTCAATGTCGCCAGGTCAAAGATATTGGTACTGAAAGGTCATGTCACAAGGAATACACATGTGAAATATGGTAGCCGTACCTGTTATGGTTCAAAAGTAGTGGTCAAGGTTAAAGTTTTTTCGAGAATGGCAACATCTAGGTCAAAGGTCAAGGTCGCAAGGTGAACAATTTTGGTACTGACAGAAAGGTCATGTCACAAGGAATACACATGTGAAATATGGTAGCCGTACCTGTTATGGTTCAAAAGTAGTGGTCAAGGTTAAAGTTTTGTTCGAGAATGGCAACATCTAGGTCAAAGGTCAAGGTCAGGTAGCAAAGTGAACAATTATGGTACTGACAGAAAGGTCATGTCACAAGGTATACACATATGGTAGCCGTACCTGTTATGGTTCAAAAGTAGTGGTCAAGGTAAGTTTTTTTCGAGAATGGCAACATCTAGGTCAAAGGTTAAGGTCGCAAGGTTAACAATCTTTTCGAGAATGGCAACATTTAGGTCAAAGTGAAAAATGTTGGTACTTACAGAAAGGTCATGTCACAAGGTATACACATATGAAATATGGTAGCCATACCTGTTATGGTTCAAAAGTAGTGGTGATGGTTAAAGTTTTTATCGAGAATGGCAACATCTAGGTCAAAGGTCAACGTCGCAAGGTGAACTATTTTGGTACTGACAGAAAGGTCATGTCACAAGGTATACACATGTGAAATATGGTAGCCTTACCTATTATGGTTCAAAAGTAATGGCCAAGGTTAAAGATTTTTTCGAGAATGGCAACATCTATGTCAAAGGTCAAGGTCGCAAGGTCAAAGATTGTGGTACTGACAGAAAGGTCACGTCACAAGGAATACACATGTGAAATATGGTAGCCGTACCTGTTATGGTTCAAAAGTAGTGGTCAAGGTTAAAGGTTTTTTTCGAGAATGGCAACATCTAGGTCAAAGGTCAAGGTAGCAAGGTCAAAGATTTTGGTAATGACAGAAAGGTCATGTCACAAGGAATACACATGTGAAATATGGTAGCCGTACCTGTTATGGTTCAAAAGGAGTGGTCAAGGTTAAAGTTTTTTTCGTGCAGACAGACAGACAGACAGACGTGCAGACAGGCCAAAAACTAGATGCCCACCGAATCGGTGATTCCAAGGGCATAAACAGAATGTCTAATTGGTCAATAAGACATTAGACACTCAATAAGACATTCACAAATTAAGGGATTTAGGTACCAAATTCGTCGGAGGTCATTGTACATGCAAAAAACGAATGTCTAAATTGGTCAGTTAGACATTAGACATTCGCGAATTACGATATTTAGGTTTCAAATTCGTCGTAGGTCAACGTACAATCAAAAAACGAATGCCTATTGGTCAGTTAGACATTAAACATTGGATTAGACATTCGCAAATTAATAGATTTAGGTACGAAATTCGTCGGAGGTCATTGTACATGCAAAAAACGAATGTCTAATTGGTAAGTTAGACATTAGACATTCGATTATACATTCGCAAATACTATAATTAGGTTCCAAATTCGTCAGAGATCATTGTACATTAAAAAAAACGAATGTCTAATTGGTCAGTTAGACATTAGACATTCGATTAGACATTCGCAAATTACCAAACTTAGTTTTCAAATTCCTCGGAGGTCATTGGTCATTCAAAAAACGAATGTCTAATTGGTCAGTTAGACATTCGATTAGACATTCGCGAATTACAAGATCTATAACCCAAATTCATCGGAGGTCATTGTACATTCAAAAAACGAATGTCTAATTGGTCAGTTAGACATTAGACATTCGATTAGACATTCGCAAATTAAGAGATTTAAGTACGAAATTCATCGGAGGTCATTGTACTTCCAAAACACGAATGTCTAATTGGTCAGTTAGACATTAGACATTCGATTAGACATTCGAAAAAATATCTTATTAATAAAATGAATCCATCGTTAACTCCAATATATTGATAACTCGAACGTATCGATATTTCGAACATTCCGATGTCTCGAACATACCGATAGCTCGAACATATCGATATCTCGAATACATTGATCTAACACATACATCCAATTCGAAAACATTGATAACTTGAACATATCGATATCTAGAACATATTGATATCTCGAACATACCGATAGCTCGAACAAATCGATATCTCTAACATATTAATTACATGATATGTTCGAGTTATCAATATATTCGAGTTAACGATGCATTCATTTTATTAATAAGATTATTTTTTTCGAGCTATCGGTATGTTCGATATGTTCGTGATATCGATATGTTCCAGTTATCAATATGTTCAAGTTAAATACATTAGTTTTATCAATGCATTTGAGATATCGATGTGTTCGAGTTATCGATATGTTCGAGTTATCGGTATGTGCGAGATATCGGTGTGTTCCAGTTATCAATATATTCGAGATAACAATGCATTCATTTTATTTATAAATATTTTTTTTCGAGCTATCGGTATGTTCGAGATATCGATATGTTCGAGTTATAAATTTGTTCAAGTTAAAAACATTCGTTTTTTCAATGTTTTCGAGATATCGATGTGTTCGAGATATCGATATGTTCGAGTTATCAATATATTCGAGTTATAAATGTGTTCAAGTTAAAAACATTCGTTTCATCAATGTATTCGAGATATCCATGTGTTCTAGTTTTCGGTATGTTCGAGTTATCGTTATGTTCGAGATATTGGTATGTTCGAGTTATCAATATATTCGAGTTAAAGATGCATTCATGTAATAAGTATGTTAGAGATATCAATTTGTTCGAGCTATCGGTATGTTCGAGATATCGGTATATTCGAGTTATCGATATGTTTGAGGTATCCAAGTCTCTTAATTCACGAATGTCTAATCGAATGTCTAATGTCTAACTAACGAATTTTTGCATGTACAATGACCTCCGACGAATTTGGAACCTTAATCTCTTAATTTGCGAATGTCTAATCGAATGTCTAACTGACCAATTAGACATTCGTTTTTTGAATGTACAATGACCTCCGACGAATTTGGGTTATAGATCTTGTAATTTTCGAATGTCTAATCGAATGTCTAATGTCTAACTGACCAATTCGTTTGTTTAATGTACATTGATCTCTGATGAATTTGGTACCTAAATCTCTTAATTTGCGAATGTCTAATGTCTAACTGACCAATTAGACATTCGTTTTTTGAATATACAATGATCTCTGACGAATTTGGAACCTAAGTATAGTAATTTGGGAATGTCTAATCGAATGTCTAATGTCTAACTGACCAATTAGACATTCGTTTTTTGCTTGTACAATGACCTCCGACGAATTTGGTACCTACATCTCTTAATTTGCGAATGTCTAATCGAATGTCTAATGTCTAACTGACCAATTATACATTCGTTTTTTTATTGTACTTTGACCTACGACGAATTTGGAACCTAAATATCGTAATTCGCGAATGTCTAATCGAATGTCTAATGTCTAACTGACCAATTAGACATTCGTTTTTTGCATGTACAATGCCCTCCGACGAATTTGGTACCTAAATCCCTTAATTTGCGAATGTCTAATCGAATGTCTAATGTCTAACTGACCAATTAGACATTCGGTTTTTTTTAATGTACAATGACCTCCGACGAATTTGGGTTATAGATCTTGTAATTTGCGAATGTCTAATCGAATGTCTAATGTCTAATTAGACATTCGATATTTAAAATTTGCGAATGTCTAATCGAATAGCTAATTAGACATTCGATCTTTTTTTTTTTTTTTTTTAATATCTGACCTTACTCGTCGGCCGATTTTGAAATTATTATGAAACATTCTACTTTGGTGACACTATCAGATTCTTCTCATACGCAACTGTTGGCCGATCTCCAATTAAGTTTATAGAAATGTGCCTTAGGTTTCCCTCTTTGCGGTTCCTTCAAGCAACCGTGATTGACCGAAAAACATGACCGCCAGGGGATTGAGCTTTTTTGCCTTGGGCTGTTTTGCCTTTTAGGACTTTAGTGATTTACTTTTTTTTTCTTATGACAGTGAAGCGATTCTTGCCGCCTCTGGCCTCTTGCTGTCGTAATCAATTCAGAGTGTTAACCCTTTATCGATTTCAGAGGTATGCTTTACCCGAACTTAATGTTCTTACTTGGTTGTTTAATTTACCGACACAAACCTTTAACGCTTTGATTGCTGGAATCGATATATAGCCAGGCTAGCCGGTGCATCTATCCTAATAGTGTTGAGTTTTCACATTAACATTTTATCTTGATATTACTAGAATTGGCTTTGGGTTCAATGAGAGCAATTTTTGACAAAGAAATTTCAACAACTCGGCATTGAAAGTGCTTATTTGTCGTCCATAGACTTCTTCATATGATATAATCATATATTTCAAATGTTATATGTGGAATGACCAATCAAAATAATATTTTATTTGAATTGTCTATGACGTTTTTCTGTGAAACCAATGGTTTAAATCACAGGATTATTAAAACGTCGTCAGTAGTAGGAAATTATTTACCTGAAATAACTGTGGTAAAGATGGTTTATCCACCCTAATCCTTTGCGGCTTACGACAAATCTGTAGCAGACGACTTTTAACATAAATAGTTATCAGTATAACAAATTTCAATATATGAAATTAAAATTATAAAATAGGATTAAAAACATTGTGGCAAAATGAAAAAATTAGTCATACTGAGCAACGTCTCCTTTTGCAATAATAAATTCGAAAGAAATCTGCTGAAAAGGTGTCCGAAAGCGTCATGCTAAAGGATAAAGGCTTAATTCATAGAAACGTAATAAATAAACAGGATCGTGTCGTATTAAAGGCATAGACTAATCTGGATTTCCCTGCATAAAGCAATAGGATTTAGAAGACCAATATAAAGCAGCATGCGTGGTAAATCTAATCTCGTCTGTAATACTAAACTCAGATGACAGACTATTCATTCCAAATCCGTATGTCAATAGGCAGTCTCGCCGTCACAAATCCGATTTTACTGCACCCGTACAGACGGGATTCAATGATATGAGTGAGTGTTATAAAAACTGATATAACTGTATAACTGTATAATGGTGTATTTATTGTATTTGAAGATGTTGTAGAAAAGTTTGTTTCCTATAAGTAGGTCAGTCACTAAGTAAGTCAAACTTTTATTTTACTGACACATGTGTATAACAAACAGTTAACACAAGATATTAGTGAAAAGGAAACGGGCCCCATTAACCTATATCTCACTGTTAAGAGAAATGATATTTACTCAGTGTGAACATTTCACTATTCAAACGGATAAGCATATTGTATACAAATGTTGTATAAACGAATATCTATTGTATCAAAAATCATGTGTATGTGTCAAGTAAGACAAAACTATGACACAAGATAACGTAACACATTACACAGATTAGCTCGACAGCTTACTAGACTTGTAACTAAACGTTTCAGTCATCTCTACGTTTAATATCCACTTCCATTTTAAACCACACTTGACCGATTAAACAGTATTGTTCTATCTTTCATCGTTTGTAGCTTCGTACGGGAGACAATGAAACAATGTTTAATGGGACAAAACTAGATCAGCCGCGTCTGGCCATATGGGGGTATTCTTTTATCTGCGGACAATGCATATTCACTTGAGCTTGTACGTCAGCTATTCGATTCTGTCAAACCGGAATTAAATTTTAATTATTTAATTTATGTTTTAAACTTACTCGTTTTTTGCTCCAAGACAGTTTTATTATGTTCCTTTGACATTCCCTGCCTTGTTTTTGTTTATTCATTGTACTAACTTCTTTTTTGCTTCTCGTTGTTTACATTTACTCAGATATGCTATCTTTATGTTACTGTATGTATCACAGCTGTTATGTTTAAACTAGTTGTCTTATTGTTTAAGTTTAGATTTCAAATGTTATTTATATACATGTGTTTGTTTAAGCGCCCAATATGACCTTTGTTGTCGACGGTCTTTAAAACACTATCCATTCATTTTCTGTACATACGCAATTTCATATTATCTCTGAGGTTGGCATAAATGTCTTACAGACACGCTACATTAGAATTGCTTTAGTAACTTACCAAACAGCTTTTACATATATAACTCGCCAATTATGACCAGTAAATACATACCAAAGACAGTCGTCAACTCTGTTGACCAACCAGCTTGTATTAAGAGAAGCAAGTACAACAATAACCAAACAACGCCAAGGTATTCTATACTGGACGTTTATTTAGCAGCCGGGTCTTATGTCTGATTGTATTGCGTCCGTAAGTCGGCTTTTTTTTCCAAATAACTTATCGTCTGTAACTACTTGGTCAGTTTGGATCAAACTACGTCGTATATAGTATCTTTTTAATGTTCTATCTTAAATCCGGATATGTATGTCCATGCGAAATTCTTTTTCCATGGCAACGAAAGGAAAAACAATTTAAAAACCGTCTTCTCTTATACTGGTTTGGCTATTTTCAAATATTTTGTAGAAAAACAGCTTTGATACAAACATTTCATCAAATGAGTGGCCATAGGTACAGCTAAGCCCGACCGGCACATAGTGTCCGTAAACAATATCGAACTACTTAAACCATGGTCGGTCTTCAAATATGTGCATGGTGATCAAAGTTTGTACTGACCGCAAGGAGAGAATAATTGGAAACCACTAGGAGAATGGTTAATTCTATTTAAAATGTCATTATACCGTTAAACATGACATATTTTCAAATGAGATGAATGTTCTACAGAAAGGAAAATATTTACAAATTTTAACCGGTGACAATTCTGTTTGCTAAAGTCCGCCTCTGTGGTGTGGTAGTAGAGCGTCCGCCTCGGGTGAATGAGGTCGCTTGTTCGATCCCAGGCCGGGTCATACCGAATACTTTAAAAATTGTGGGTCTATTATCACGACTGATTGGCTGGCGTCAGGACAAACAGACCAGTAGTTCTTGTAACTTACCCAGGAATCTGTAATATTGTTGAAAGCGGTGTAAAATACCAAACATTCATTTAAACAATCTGGGTTTTTTTCCCTTCAAATGGCCACATTTCTTATATTATAGGCAATCAACAAAGAATTATCCCCTGTTGAAAGCAGTGTATACTATCTAAGGTAACTGTCAGATCTGAGAAAGGTGGACGAGTGGGCAGAAAGTATGAGAGGGATGGGAGAGACAGCTTTACAGACAGAAATATTTTGCAAACAGATGACAGACTTTTCTGGTGTATATACTATGAAGTTATTCCGTTTGTTAATGAACCAACTCATTACATATATAAGTTAGCATTCATAAATGACAACAAATCTGACCAAATATTAGAAAAAGACGGCGTTAAACAGTTTGCAGAAGGTTCACATTGAATTAATGAGAGAACAAGATTAATGACCCATAATAATCAATTTCTTCTATTTCTTAATTTATTTACTTCTCTGTCTCGTCCTTTATCTTTTCTTTAGAAGTTGTCAATTCTAACGAGTAGTCATGTAAACATCTACATTACTGCCTATGCAATTTGAAAATCTGAAAACGAATTAAAAAATTACCATGATTAACCTGTCTTTAGTAAACAGCCCGAAAATGACACTGTATATACATCTGTAGGTCATAATTATACATATACAACATCAGATAACCTTTGCGAACAATGTTGACTAATACAAGCCTGCTAAATAGTGCAGTCTACTGTTGGGCTATTTATAGTTCATTATCAATTCATTAATTCTTAGCCAGAGACTGCAACATGGACCTACTAGATCTAGTTCATTATTATAGATGAAGCTATCATAATATTGTCCTTGTAAATAGAACTGTCGCATGTTGAATACATTACAAGGTCAGTTAACATAGGACACTATACTCCAAGAGAAAGTTGATGCAATGCATCAATGTCGCCGGAAATCCATACTGCAGTGATGCATAACACTTACATTATAGTAGTTGAAAAAACAGTTATCAACTAAGTGGCACATTGGAACATTAGGGGTGGGTCAAGTGAAAATGTATCATAACTTGCTTTTTTTTTTTGTCAACAAAGTGAATGTCCTTCATTGAAATATAGTTATGCTGCGAAAGAAATATTGCTGTGTCAGATATACAGCAGTCTAGAAACTGTGTTTCTGGCTCCATATGACAGGGTATGGGATCTTTTCTGTCTAAGTCCAGACAACCACCATCTTGTCACAGCAGGTTTTGGGTCATGAATCAAGGCAACATCAGCAACTTTAATCTCATCAAAATATCAAGTATTTCAGCACCAAGTCTACATCTCCAGTCATATTATATTCTGTTCATTGTGGAAAAAGCACTCTCACATGATGCATTAGCCAAATAACACATAGAACCAACCCCCAAATAATACATATGCATGGTGTTCTGGTGAAGATTTCATCGATAAATGAGATTTAAGCTAATGTTCAAAAGTTAAGTATGAAAATAATAAATATATTTTCTAGCACTGTACACTGTGGGGCCTTGATTAAAGCCAAATGAAGAAAAGTAATTCATGAAAACTGATGACCTATTGTTTTTTAATTGGAAACAGGAATCTAGAGTATCATTCTCGATTCCTGCTTGGAATGCTTGGAATCATTTTAAATGATTTTCCTGCTAGTATCGGATGTTTTGAAAACTAGTATAAATGTGGACATATAAATCGTACACTGCCGTTTCAGTGACTGACCTAAATCGGTGACCTTGTTATTTTGCACATGCCCTTCAATTTAAAGAGTTCTATGGTATCAAGGTTTTTTGTGGTCTCAAGTGTAAACATATTAACATGGAAATTGTTTTCTTGGATAGGTCACAGCCCTTTTTATCATGTAGAGGGTGTGCTTTAAGTGCAAAAACATCCATTTATTCTATCTCCGTAGTGAACACAACTTTGGGAAACCCAAAATAAACACGTGACCAATCCAGCCAATCGTATTTGCGATATGTAAATTAAAACTAATTTTAGACTTCCGAAAGTCCAAATGTATGCGGTAAACGTCATCAATATTGGGTTCGTTGAATAGGCATGCGCACGAGACATGTACCTCAGTATAGCTAATAGGGACTGTTTTGTCTTCATAAATAAAACAAAACAAAAACATAACTGCGAGTCAAAATAAAGAAACTGCACATTCTTAAAACATCGGAATATTTATTAAATTTTAGATGTGTCATAACTTAGTGTTTTTAAACAAACGCAATTGTAATATGTTCAAGACATTTAAATATGTTTTTTTCTAATAATAACTCGTCCTCCCATGTCATTTCCGAAAACCTATTAAAACTCCGGCGGCTTATAACGGACAATGTTGTGTATTATTCACTTGTCTTATCGTTTTACACGGAGCTCCACAGTGTGCCCCATGTTTTTACAAACCTTTCTGTAGAGCACATTCTTATTGAGTGTACTGATGTTGAACACTATCGTGACCGGTTTGTTAAGTCTGTAAAACGGGAATTTATTTTTGATTTTCTTCAAGAAATTAATATTTTTACAAAAATATAAATATATTTTAACTTATTAGTTGTATAATGTTCGTATGACATTTCCTGACTTTTTTCTATTTGTTCATTATACTAACTTGTTTTTTGATTCTCGTTTTTCGCATTTAATCATATATTTGTATGATTAAGTTAGCTATCTCCTTCATTATGTTAAACATACTTGACTCATTGTTAAAGTTTACATTTTAAAATGTGTTTTTTTTTTATGTATAGTTGTTAATGTTTTGCTACAGAGCCTAAATTGACCAATGAACTCGACTGACCTTCAGACCTCATTCATTCATTCGTGTTTCACGGAGAGTTGCAGACAATTTGAACGACAACAATTCAGCAAGACATTAAGTATGCGGGGGCTGGATAGTTAGCATTACGATGGAAGCACCAGTGTTAGTATATAAACTTACCAAGGAAATGCCTTGATATGACTGAAATGCTTTTTAAATCGGCGTTAAGTACTATATATATATATATATATATATATATATATATATATATATATATATATATATACACACACAATTGTAAAGTTGTAACAGTCTGTAGCTATAGGCTCTTTCTAATTTAGCTCAATATCAATTTGTTGGGTTTGCACATTAAAAGCGAATGGTGAATATGGAATACTGCATTCCGTTTTCAAAAAATATATTTTAACACGTTTGACAAAGCAGTCATTTTCTTCATATGTTTTATATATTTTCAAAAAGGCCCAATGGGACGACCTCAAAATGACTCACTAAATTGTGATGTTGAGAGTTTCCCCGTTGTGTACCGGTATGAGATCTTAGTGTGCAATATAGGCGTTGGTTTTTCTTTGTGTAAAAATATATAGATTTTCTTGATTTCTCTAAGTAATATGTATTGTGTCTATACAATAAGTTTAAAATACCATGTTTTCCTTAAATGTTTTCCTATTTTTTTTTCAATTCAAATACCCCTTCCACCATTTGACATTACTACTTGCGCTTTTGTGTGAGTCCATACAGTTTAAAGAGATGACATATCTTGTATTAATTCGCTTCATTTTGTCATGTTAACCTCTTCGCTAGTAATTATTCAAACGTGTTTTTAACGGATACAATGTGTCAATTTGTGTCGGTGATGGAGAACAAAAACAGACAGACGCGGGTAATAAATCAAACAGCAAGGCATCAGTTATTTTAACATTCTGTAAAATCCATTGTAAGCTATACTTTCGTATCAGATATTGGATAACTCGTTTCAGGTTTTTTATGGCAAACCCGTTACAGCTGGAGGTTTCAATACAAACAGATAAAAAACAACATTTCAACTTAAAACGAAATTGCATGTTATACCGGTAGCATGGATTTTCGTATTGTTTATCGTTATCACTGTCGGAAAAAAACCAAGGTCCGGCTAACATTTGCCTGACATTCCTTTAGCATTAAATATTTCTGTGAAAAAACACTTATTGAATTATCAACCGCAGACAGCGTTGTAAAACATTGTGGAACAAGAGGACACCTAAACATTTAAATGACGTTTAAACAATAGTATTCACATCTGATATTCCGATTAAAATGAACATGTTCATTTATTTACCAAACGAAACAATATACTAATACCGATTTGGAGTATCAAATTTTGCACACGGTATTTCCGTGTATTCTATTTTTGTGTTATAAGCCAGGTTTTTTTTTACGATAAAGTTAAACGTTACTACGAATAGACAATACGCCAAAATGTGACAGTAAAGATCATTATAGTTATGACCTCACGATATGTTCATATATAGATATCCGTTAACTTCAAATACAATGCATTTTGCAGTATGTTTATGTCACTTTACACAAGACCACAGCCATGTAACTTCAGAAGTAAGTCATATTTCTTATTTCAGGAGATTTACGCTTGATTTTTGTCGACAAAAACCAGATTGTAAAGATTGAAAATGGAGACTATTTATTTGTTACTTAATTGACCGCACATAAATTAATGGAAATGAATATATCGTCTAACATTTGTTTAAGATGGATGCTTTTTTCCTGGTAATAAATAGGAGTAAACAAAGATATGCTTTGTGAGAATGGAATTGTGTTGCCTTAGTCGGTTCATCCAATCTTCATTCCGGACGAATATGTTTCAAATGTTTTTTACCTCAAACTGCTGCAGCAACTCAATACATCGATCTTGAAAAATGTACCTTTTAGGACGTTGTGTTAGAATACCGGTAATCATTACATGTTCATCTGGTCTCATAAACAATAAAAACTTCTTCTGTATTTGATTTTTACATTTCTCGCTAATGATGTACAAACAACATGAAGCAATGATCTCGGTCGTATAAAATGTACATTTATTTATCTTCCGAGCGAGGTAAAAATTGGTCTGACGCTTTTGAAGTAAGAGAACTGAATGAAACTTGGCTTTTTTCAAAAGGTCAAAGAAAATAATTACTCATTTTGTTGAGAGTGTTAACTCTAACATATGTTCGATTTAAGACCATTATATTATCGTAATTAACGTCAACAAGGCAACAAGGCAACCGGTCTTGATGGTTTGGGGCCAAAAATAGTTTCCGCGACAGTTATAACTAAAGCACTGACTCATATTTTATTATTTCTACCTCAGGAAAAGAACACATGTTACTTGCTTTCAAATTCTCAAATTAAGAAAACTTTGCCAATGGAGACAATGGTGCTATATGTTAAAACTTTTGTACAGCCACTTTTTGACTACTGTGCTACACTTTGGGGAAACAATTCCAATGAAAACTGCACACAAATGTTTATACTACTAAAGAAAATTGCAAAGAAAATTCTTAAAGAATCTTGTGATTTTCCAAATGAATGCATATTAAAAGAACAAAATGACTGTGTGTACATAAATAAGAAGGCCTCGAGGACGAGTAGTCGTTGACTGAAAAAGTTACCTTTTCAATAATTGTTAGTATGATTATTAAACACTTTAAGCGGTTCTAAAAATCTTGAAAAGTATAAGAACTTATACACTGGAAAAGAGTAACACAATATTATCAATAAAATAGAACGTGTTTTCTTTAAACCGTTTATGTTGTAACCTCACCACTAGATTGTAACGTTTAAGGATACGACTGCTACTCATATAAATAACTATTTGAATTCTATCATTTATCAATAAAACCACAAAACAGACAATTTAAGATTTGCATGCAATAGCACGTCATTTCATGTTTCCCCTATTAAAGTCAACATTGGACACCTTTGCAGCAATTTACTTTTAAAACAATGAGATAAGGGTTAAATCGCTGAAGACATGAGTTTTCTCTTTTTCTCAAAATGATATTAGCTTGGCATCTTAATTATATCATACCTTAACAAAGGATGAAATTTAATCCAATATTTACAAATAAGACACATTTAAAATTGTCAAGGACGAAATAATTTTGTACGAAAGACCCGATTCGTGACCTACATTCTTCTTCGCAGAGGTGTCGTTCTTGAAACTCTCTTTATAGGCAGAGAGTGTTCGTTCAAAGTCCTTTTTCTATTAAAACCAGTTTTATCTCGGTTTGTTCTTTTCTTCATTTGTTTTGAACCAAATAAACATTTTAAATCAATCACCTGTAATTTACTATTTGTAAGTGAGTGTAAAGAGCTGCTCTCTGCAAAGGAGATTGATCTACGCAGTTGGTATTCGCGAGTCACGCGATCAACAGTTTTAGCTTAGAAACAGTTCATATTTTAGATATACATGGATAAACATTATAAAATGAATTCCTCACAAATCAAGACATCTCTTTGAACATGAAAATAACATTCAGTAAATTAAGATTGCTATTTTAAAGGAGAATTCGACGTGAATTTTACTTGATATTGACACATAACAGTCTGCTTGCTGCAAGTCTCATGGGGACGGTTTTGTCTTCGTAAATAAAACCCCCAAAAAAGAGATGCGAGTCAAAATAAAGAAACTACTAATACTTAAAACATCGGAATATTGATTTCATTTTAGATGTGTCATAACTTAGTGTTTTTAAACAAACGCAATTGTAATATGTTCAAGACATTTAAATTTGTTTTTTTCTAATAATAACTCCTCCTCCCATGTGATTTCCGAAAACCTATTAAAAATAGAAGTCGCGGGCTTCTGCCCGGCGACTAATGATAATTATCGTTTACGACAATCTCAATCAAAAACAAAGAAGTAAAATTAACCTTTACTCAGACGGCTCGTACTGGATTTGTCATTTTGATTTTACAAATGTTGGCAGAAACACCGAGCACAACGTCATAATAAAGCACGGATTAATCTGTGTCAAAATAAGCACAACCCCCACAATATATGTTCTGCCGATTCCGATCTAGACCTTTGTGAAAATGTATATATCATTAGTGTGCACATTCATTTTCATTGGCTCAAAATCATCCGAATTTAGAACGAGAAATCAAATTGACGAAACCAAGTGACCGTTGTCTAGTCCGTTTTGATATCAACGGGTCTTGAGCTGCCTATCAATTAAATGATGGAACCGAATGTCTGTAAATTGTCCGGATACTAAGTAAAATATTTGCAGGATATAAGTGTCTCATAAATCAGAAATGGCTGACCCATTGAAAAAGGCATGACATTATAATGCACTCTGCGCTTTACCTTTCAGTATTAAATCTGTGATTTTTAAAAAAAAGTACATCGCATAGGTCAAATGTGATTACACTTTAAGCCTGTCTGTTTAAAATGGTGTGCTGACAGTATTGATGTTGAAACACTAGTACTGCAGGACACGCAATGTCAATCAATTGCCAGACGATACATATTAAACAGACAGATGACAAATAACAAATATAACACTTAATTGCGTACGTCTGTCTATATGTTTACAAAGCAAACTAATTTATACAGATTCAAAATTATCTAAGGTTTCACCAATATCTGTTATTGGGTATGTTACGTCACTTGACGGCAATAGATGTCCATCGGTCGTCGTATGTAACCTCAGGCCGATTTTGACCAAACTTTCTTCGGTGAGGTGAGAATTTCAGAATTGATATAATGATTTAAGTCTATGCAAAACACTGGGTGGCATGGCATTTTACAGGTAATTTTAAAACAAAAATCATACTTCAAATGAATAATTTTTTCGAGATTTTGTTTGCCAATATTGTCCAAACTTAACAGGAATGTTCCCTAGTTGATAGTCTGTCAGACGTTTTAAATTAAATTCCACGGTAATCTTTGGTTATCATGGAAACGGAAAGAATCACTTTAAAAATGTTCTCCCCTTAAAGCAGTGACCCGATTCGAAAGTAAGTTGGCACCAATTTACCTTTAATGAAATGAGTACATCCTGATCGAAAGGCTGGAATATGCATGCTGATGGATAAACAAGAAATATCTTTAAAAAGATAAACGGCGATCACTATGAGAAAACTCTAAGAAATGGAATATGTGCATATTATTTGATCTTTTATCTTACTTAATAGAATGACAGAAAACAATAACGTTAAATATGTAATATTTGGTTTATAAATGTTTTAGTTCATATAAATATTTTGGTTTTGATATAAATGAGAGAGGAAAAAAGCTTGCCTCTGCCGGGAAGCGAACCACAGAACGTTCACTTGACAATCCAAATCAACATCCATTACACTAGCGCGACTTGACGATGTACCATTCAAGGCCGGGAATAAGTCACATGACTGGAGATACCGCAAGACTCCCAAGAGGTGTACAAGTTTCAATTGACGATAAATAACTGAAAACATATCATATTTCAAATATAATTAATATTTTGCTCTCAAATATTATATTTTATACGTCTTCACTGATTTTTTTCACTGAAATTTATTTTTTAAGGAAAACAATTAAAGGTTAGTATGCAGAAAATTTCATTTTAAGACTTCTCTTATTAGTGCCCCTCGAAGGATCGCCAACTCAACTATGAACCAATCAAAACGTTTCATTTCCTTTATTTCTTCGACATTATTCATTAAATACAACATTTAATTGGTCTACAATCTAGATCATTTGTTTAACATCTAGGTCAAAACCCAAGTTAATCAGAAAAAAAGGTGTCGGTCGGTAAACGTGTGACGTATTCCAAATAATAAGATGGACGCCGTAAATGAGCGTTCACTTGGTATCGCATTGAGATACATCCTGAATGAATCTCACTATTTATATTTTATATTTTATATGCAATTATGTGAGAGCGACTTAATCTGGTGTGTTTCGACATTTTGATGAATGCTGAAACCTGTCAAAAACACTAGAGTTGGTTTGTTTACACTAAATAAAATATGTCTGTCAGATCGATCATACCACCTATCCCCTGCCGGTAGTGGAGGGTGGATGGGTCAGGGTAGAATACGCCGGCTGTCCGTCCTACAAGGGGTAAAAGTCACCTGATGGGGATTTCCACTCCATGTATCGTGTTCTCTTGTTGGACTCCGTGGCGGTTAGGGGCCGCGGGTGAGTGACGAAATGAAGACTTAACATGGATCTTCAAAACAAAAAACGCACACGTACTCAAATGGACTCCGATATCGACAAAGCTAATGGCAACACTTCAAACCATTCATTTCCTCGCTTTCTATTAATTGAATCTAACTTAGCTGAACAGCCTATATCTTGCGTTTCACCGGGAGTTGAGAAGAAAGCACATGCCGACAAACTTGTTTCAACATCTCTGCCAAATGCTCCGTCCATACTACTCTTAAAACGTCGAAAGGAAGATTGAAATGCCCAGATCTAGTAGGACTTTCTGAGGAGAAAATTGCTGCTAAATTGGCCGACCAACACGGACAATATCAAGAGACCAACAAATACCTTGGAACTTACTTTTAACACAGCTATTTTGCCAAGGTCTTTAAAAATTAGATACTTGAATGTCCCAGTTGATATGTACATCCCTAACCCATTTCAATGGTACAATTGTTACGAGTTTGGGCATCACGAAAGATAATGTCGAAAAGCTACAGACACAAAACTATACCGTCGTTGCACGGCATTATGTTCAGAACATGATGAAAATGTGAATGACTGTAAACAGTCACTTACATGTCCAAACTGTGGTGGTGAGCATTATTCTACATCCCGCCCCTGCTTTGTGAGGAAACTTGAGAAAGAAACTGTTACCATTAAATGCAAAGAAGGTCTTTCTTTTCCCGAGATGAAAACAATTGTTGAAGCCCGCTTTAATTTGACCACTTTATATTCTAATGTCATCCAATGCAACTCTATTAAGCCCGTTGAAAAGAAAGATGCTATTACGCAGACTGATGTAGCTGTTCAAACTTAACCTATTAAAGTTATTGAACCAATTACAGTTGTCACTGAAAACTAAAAGTCTAGCCCCAAAACATCCACTTCTAGCTCAAAAGAAACTCAAAAGAGTCAGAGATCTCATAAAAACAAAAGGTCAAATTAAATGGTTGAGTCGGATCGTATTCCCAAAGGATCCGATGACCCAATTTAAACCCATAACCATTTCCAGTGAAGACATTGAAGTAGAAGGTATTATTGTAGATAATAATAAGCAAGGTAAAATTATAAGATTGACAAAATGATTAGATCCATACATCCCATTCTGTGTTCTGACTTACTCATATGTACAATGATAATGAGAAACACTATTTTAAAAGGTAATTGTCGAGGTTTAAATTCTAATGTTGAAGAATTATCCTTACTTATCGATGAATATATACCAGTTGAAATTTGCTTACAAGAAACACTCGTGAAATATTCTGACAAATTGACACTCTTGTATCACTCTTGTTACCACATAGCCTTTCGGGCTGATGACCGTTCTTGTGGTGGGGTTGCTGTAGTTGTAAACAACTTACTCCCTCATAAGCTAACAAATCTTGATTCAACATTGCAACTGCTGTTAAAGTTTCTAGTGACTTTTTTTTTCATTGTATCTACCACCAAGTATGCCGCTAGATATAGATTACAAATCACCTTATCTTTCAACTCCCCACACCCTTTATTTTTAATGGGGGATTTCAATTGCAAAAATACATTGTGGGGATGTAACGACACCAATATAAAGGGTCGAAATGTTTTATTTTTAAACAAGATCTTTGTCTTTTAAATGAAAAATCATATACAAACTTGCATCCTGCTACTGGTTCTTAATCATCTCGTGACCTTGCTGTTTGTAGCCCTGATATATTTGTTGATTTCTCATGGAAGGCTGCTGACGATCTTTATGGAAGTTATCATTCCCTTTAATTATCACTAAAACTGATAGGAACGTCCGAGACGATGGAGGCATCACACAAAGCGAACTGGAACTTATTCCAGATGAAATGTGAGCAATCCATTACTCTGGATGCTTTCTTTTATTGTGATAATTCTACACAACCTTTTACTTCATAAATTTATCAGTCAGCTCAATTAGCAAGACCCCGAACTTTGACAACTCCAGATGCTTCACCTTGGACTCTTAATAGTCCATCATTCATTTATGATCTTGCGATTAAGGCCTGCTTGTTTTATTGGGGTTTTACGCCGATTTAAACATCATTTCAGTTATATCACTGCGACAGTTCACTTATTCATGATCCCTGGATAAACAAACCAGTACTGGGCTAGAAAATGTGCCTTGCCTAAGGGCACTCCACCATGACCAACGCGTCGCGATTGAAGATCGAACACGGGACACCCGGTTTCAAATCCCCGACGCTAACCACTCGACCACACAGATTCCTGATAAAAAGGCCTGCAAAGATGATATTGTTTATAAATCCAAGTATATAGGAATTGAAAATACATATTGTAACTTTAAGCGTATTTATACAGATGGTTCTAAGGATGGTAAAAGTGCTGATGGCGATGTGATAACATTTCGATTACAAGATAATGCTTCTATATGTTCTGCCGAGTTAAATTCATTTGCCTTGGACCATATTGAATCAGAAGGTTAATGGCGATAATCTTTTTTTACTGACTCATCGTCTACTATGCAGGCACTTCAGAGTGACAAAATAGAGAACCCTATTATTGTTAACCTCCTTTCCAAGCTATTGCGTATTTGTGCAACATCACATGTAGTATTTTGCTGGATCCCTAGTCATATGGGCATTCTCGGCAATGAAACTGTTGCCCGGGATCACAATCTGCCCTTTCACAAGATATATTAACAAAACAACCAAACAACATCCCTGCTTTCAACTCCTTTATTAATCATTTGAATAGCAGGATCAAGGTAGAACAAGAAATCGTTCTATTAAAAGACCGATCATAACTTCACAATAGAAAGTGGATAACATTTATAAACCTTTAATAAAAACAACGCAATTGTTAAAACCAATTGAATCACAGTTCAACCCTTATTAACTGACATACGTTTTCTTTTTTTCTACACGCATCTTTCTCCACCTCTCATCATGATCGTGATCTCCTCCTTCTAATTTCTTTTTTGTAACATAGAAAACATTTCAAGAATATTGAAATGCATGAAACATAAACACTTTTCGAAAAGGAAGACATATATTTGAAAGATTTAATTGTTGTTTGTATTGTAACATGTACTTATGTATATCTGTGTGAAATAAAAAATAAAAACTCCACATAGTTAAGCCTGTGCTTGGTGAGTGGCTTCCAGCTTTGAAATCCTTTCGTCGTGAAGAAATTGTTCTTGCCCGTTTACGCATTGGGCACAAGTGGTTAACGCATGCATACTTACTGAAAGGAGAGGAAGCTCCACAATATATTCCATGTTTTACTCAACTTTCAGTACAGTACATTCTTTTCGAATGTGCCGATTTCGCCCAATACGTGACAGGTTTTCAAGGATCAAAGTATGCGTCAGCTCTTTAAGTCTGTCAAACCTGAACTTTTATTTCAATTCCTAAGGGAAATTATCATTTTTAATTAGATAATGATGATGTCTTGTCTTGCTTTTGCAAATTAATTGCACATTAATTGCTCTTACTGATCCTGGTTTACATGGCCTCATATACTAATTATGTTGATTTGGTATTACATACCCATTATTGGCTTTGTTATGCCCCCGGAATCACCGATTCGGTGGGCATCTAGTTTTTGGCCTGTCTGCACGTCTGCACGTCTGTCTATCTGTCTGCCCGAAAAAAACTTTAACCTTGACCACTACTTTTGAACCATAACAGGTACGGCTATCATATTTCACATGTGTATTCCTTGTGACATGACCTTTCTGTCAGTACCACACTTTTTGACCTTGCGACATTGAACTTTGACCTAGATGTTGCCATTCTCGAAAAAAACTTTAACCTTGGCCATTACTTTTGAACCATAACAGGTACGGCTACCATATTTCACATGTGTATTCCTTGTGACATGACCTTTCTGTCAGTACCAACATTTTCGACCTTGCGACCTTGACCTTTGACCTAGATGTTGCCATTCTCGAAAAAAACTTTAACCTTGGCCATTACTTTTGAACCATAACAGGTACGGCTACCATATTTCACATGTGTATTTCTTGTGACATGACCTTTCTGTCACTACCAACATTTTTGACCTTGCGACCTTGACCTTTGACCTAGATGTTGCCATTCTCGAAAAAAACTTGAACATTGACCACTTCTTTTGAACCATAACAGGTACGGCTACCATATTTCACATGTGTATACCTTGTGACATGACCTTTCTGTCAGTACCAAAATTGTTCACCTTGCGACCTTGACCTTTGACCTAGATGTTGCCATTCTCGAAACAAACTTTAACCTTGACCACTACTTTTGAACCATAACAGGTACGGCTACCATATTTCACATGTGTATTCCTTGTGACATGACCTTTCTGTCAGTACCAAAATTGTTCACCTTGCGACCTTGACCTTTGACCTAGATGTTGCCATTCTCGAAAAAACTTTAACCTTGACCACTTCTTTTGAACCATAACAGGTACGGCTACCATATTTCACTTGTGACATGACCTTTCTGTCAGTACCAACATTTTTGACCTGGCGACCTTGACCTTTGACCTAGATGTTGCCATTCGGGGCATCAGTGTTTCACAAACACATCTTGTTGTCTAATGTGTTTGCATATATCTTATTTTCATTAGGTATCACATACATCATTTTTAATTACTTTGTCTAATATTCTCGTTGTTCATGTTTCAATATAACATTTTTGTTAATTCATCATTTATAGTTGATAACGAATTTTAAAAATCGCTGAAAATGACCTTAGATGTCGACGAGCCTTAAAATCCCATTCATTCATTCGATCATACCATCCTTAAAAGTACATTTCTTTGATAAGTTATAATTATGAATCTTGGCCTTTATCTAGCTGTTCACATGAATTTAACATTTTCCAGATGTTTTAAAGCCGTGGTCACATCTTACGTAGTTGACCGTAGTGGGGGAATGATCGTAGTTGGTCGTAGTTGAACGTATTAAACGTAGTTGAACGTAGTTACACGTAGATAACCGTAGTTCAACGTAGTAATGAGCGTAGTTTGAACTTATGATTTGCCCGTAGTAAGCACATAATTTGTCAACATGTTCAGAAATTGTTTACGGTTAAGTACGATGTTGTGACCCTACTGTGACCGTTGTTTGAACGTAGTTGACCTTAGTTAACCGTAAATGTTCATAGTACGGATAACTAGGGTCAACTAATAAGAAAGCACAATGACTGTAGCTAACCCGTACTGCGCAGGCACAGCCACACCGTTTTATCGTAGCTTAACGCAGTTGACCCTAATTTAACGTAGTTGCGCGTACTTAGGACGTAGTTTATACGTAGTGTAACGTAGTTACTCGTAGTTAGAGGTAGTGATACCTAGTTAACCCTGGCCACTTTGCTCGTAGTTGAATGTAGTTGACCGTACTTACACGTAGTTCAACCTACTTAGACTTTCTATATTTCCTCTTTTTGCCAATTTTGAACCTACTTCGAACGTACTTCAACCTAGTTGACCGTAGTAACACTACGGCAGACTACGTTTGAAATGAACTACGGTCAACTACGTGCATGACCGTAAATGTGACCATTGCTTTAGTGATAACATTGTGGCAAAAGTAGAAAATGCTCATCATAAGCACTTTTCCTGTTTCCATAATGTTTCAATGTTGTCTGTTGCAGAGGCGTAACAAAGCAGGAAAATGTTATATGCCAGCAGCGAACAACTATAATTTACAAAAACGGATCACCGTCGTTCTACACTGCATTCATCCTGTTCAGTCCTGAAATTTCCTTGGAAACGGAAAACCCTCATTTTGATAATTGTTTCATTGTTTACAAAGTGTTCTACTCAATCTCAAAAATCCACTCCGTTTGTTACGAGTTTTGAAATTTATAATTTAATACTATATTTATTGTGATAAAAAATGAGATGTTCTACAACATCTTGTTTTACCGTCTTCTTTATTTCTCCGTAGTCCTACTTGGTTTAACCTAATTTTATAACTTGATATGTAGTAAAATGTATCAAGGACTTTACCCTTTATAACATAATTTAAATATGCATCAATGACTTTTAATTATCTAGGCATAACTATTAAAAATCTCTTTAAATGAAAGTATGATTTAATCATGTTGCATATTTATGGACAAAAAGAAATTATTCCCAATATGAGCAACTTCTCCTTCGCCACAACTGTTTTAATAGTGATTTGCCGCAGATACGTCTGCGTGTTGTAAAGTTTTTTTCGAATTCTTGTTAACAATATGAAGACAGACCATTGGATGTTTTTAAAATCCAGCTATTGTCTCCTGAGAAACGGAGAAACGTTTTGACTAATGCGCTGAAAATTGTTGTAAAGTTGTGTTTGTATGATAGAGACATAAGCTCATGTAACTATGCTGTACGTATCAATTGGGGTAAAAGGTTGACTTGCTTATGATAAGCGCTTTCTCCTGTTTCCGAACTCTTTCAAAAATCTCCTGCGGCAGAGACCTAAATAAGCGGGGAAGTTAAAAAGCCAGCTGTGAACAATTATAATATACAAAAAGCAAATTATCTTAAGACTTTGGCCTTTCTGTTTCGGATAGAACCATATATTGACATCGTATTTTGAGTGTTTCTAAAATGCATGCAAGTACAAATACAAGTATTCACATATTTGCTTATATGTCTGTTAGTGAGAGCATGACGGAAAGTGGTTCGTATGTGTCTCGCTGCAAAGGCAACGCAAAAAGGAATTAGAAAAAAGGATGTCTCCCAGAATTTACTGCCATATGGTCATCTCCACACTTATGCCAATCATCCTTTAGTTTCGAAGGCTTTGGGTCAAATCATTCTTGAAATATTCAGGTGAAACCAATTTGAATTTGACACTTGAATCATACGTTGACACTTGACAAGGTTACCCGTAATAAGCAGGGGTCATCCTCTCACGGAATCCAATCATCTTGGTAAGTTTAAAGATACGTTCAAATTATTTTTGAGATATTAAACAGAAACTGATTTGACATTGAGAGCACTCATTACCTTGTATTTTGACCCAGTGACCCCTAAAGCAATAGCGACCTCTTCCAATGGAGTCCAATCATCTAATGAATTTTGAAGCTTCTTGATAAAAGTAGTCTTTAGGTTTAAAGCGGAAACATATTTGACATTTACAAGTCCCTGTGACCTGAACGTTTTACTCAATAACCCCCAAAACTATTAAGGCCACAAATTCATGGAGTCAAACAATCATCTTGTGAATTGTGCTGGCTTAATGTCAAAGGATACTTGAGCTATTGAGAGAAACAGATTTGGACTTTACAGCCTCTGTGACATTGACATTTCACTCTAACTCTGATAAGGGTAATTTTCTTCACGTATTGAGCGGAAGCGGATTTGACCTGTTTGGACCCCAGTGATCAGTTATACGAAACACAGTAGGAATCATATGATCTATAATTCCGTTTATCCTATGAAGTTTGAAGACTTTAGGACAAATTGTGTTTAAGGAATGGAGCCGAAATAAAATTGACACTTAGGGTCACTTTGATATTAAACTTTCACTCTGTCAACAAAAACATAATAATCCTATGAAGTTTGGAGACTTTGCGACGTAGGGTTCCTGAGGAATTAATCATAAAAGATTTTGAATTTGACCTCAGATATAAATACCCCAACATCGATAGGGGTCATCTGCTCATTGAGACCAATCATCCCATGAAGTTTGAAGGCTAAGTTTTATAAAAATTGTTACCGAACGGACACATAATGTGTCTCCCCTAAGTAGAGATGGGATTGAGGGGCATAGCTATCTGCATTATCTTCCTGTATAGGAACGCAAATTCTTTATCAAAATGTTCATGAAATATATTACATTTTGCGTGCATTCAAAATCCAGTTAATACAAATACATTATCGAAAGCCGTGTCTGAACAATTAACGAGCTTAATTATAAACAACGATTCTAGTTTCAGTGTGAGAAATGGCCGGGATTCAGAACTGTCATGGATGTATGGTCTTATTAACGGTGAACAGTGCTTTTGAGCTCACCTAAGCACGAAGAGCGACGTGAGCTTTTGTGATCACTCACCGTCCGCAGTCAGTCGTCGTCGTCGTCGTCTGTACGTACGTCTGTTAACAATTTCCTAGAAATGACTTTTCATACTAAACCAATACAAAATAACTTCACAGGATTTTTCTTTACATTGAAATATATAGGGAAAAACCTCGAAAATCTTCTTGTCTGAAACCGAAAGGTCTATAGTTATATAAGGGAACACTTTGAACATTCTCTTGGCTGGAACCAAAAGGCATAGAGCTTAGATTTTGGATAATTTGCCCTCTTTCTGATGCCGCAGCAACCAAAGTTCTCAATGGAATTTAAATATTTGAACAATTTCTAAAGAAGGACACCAAAGAAACATTCCTGTGATGTTTGATTGAGATTAGTCCTGTGGTTAAGGAGGAGATTATGATTAAAGCTAAAAGTTAACCACAGACGGACGACGGACAGAGAGTGATAAGAATAGACCACCTTGGGTCTTGGGCTCAGGTGATCTAAATATGTGATACGGTTATACACGAGAACGGTTTATAATTCAATCAAATGGAAAATACTCTCCCTTGAGTTTTTCAGATAGAATTTTACAATCGTGTATGATTTCGAAAGCTTTCTCGGATGTCTTGTAGAGGGGAATATTCAGCAAATTCGGCCTTGTAATTATCAATTACAGTACTCCATCATGACAGCACCTTAATTGGTGTCGGGAAAAGTGGGCTATATTTAAACGGGTTTTACAATTTATTTCGTATTAAAAAGCGAGCAACTTGCATAATCCTAACAAGTCTATTGGCGTGATGAGTCAGTGCGAAACATTTATTTTGTCATCGAAGGCCGTATCGGTTTATTGGACGTGTGAAACGCCTTGTAAGACTTGTAAATGATTTATTTACTAACACAATAGTTTACATTCGGTGTCTCCCAAGGCGTTTGGATACCTCATTTTACACATTGTATTGGTTGGTTCGTTCACAATAACGATTAGACATGTGTCATTACATTTTTGCAGTGGTTTCTTTCTAAAGATCATGCAGCGATAATATTAGTTCAAATGTGTATGTTTTCATTCTTAAAATAACACACGTACCAAATGTGCCGAGTTCGAATCTCACAATGAGCGGGTTCTGCCTTTGGGATTTTTCCACACAAACGGCGCGAATATTCGTTAACCCTTCAGGAAGCAGACATCGAGCGTGATTAATATAAGATAAAAAAGCTTGTTTCGCAATCGATGAACTCTAAATAAGTATAAATTAAAATGACATTAGCAGAGATCGAATGACGTTTTTTTCTCCCTTATCCCGTTAGCTGCAAACTTTGACTCGGTGTAAGGACAACCCTATACGCGAACGAGTGCACCACATTATATCCTTCTGAACCCTAATTATGCAGAATCTACTATTTGACGGACATGATCGATATTTATTTTAAATCCAGACATACCGCACTAGGGGTTTTGTTTATATGTCTGCCTACAAGTGTCAAGGTCACACTTAGAGATCAAAGATCAAATGAGTCCTGTCCGGGCCGGATCTTAACCATGCATAATAGGATTTCCCACCAAGACATTTGGCACAAACGTTCACCATGATGTTGTGCAAATGACCCAGGCCTGTTCCTTAAATGTCAAGGTCACACTTAGAGGTCAATGCTCAAAATAAGAACTGTTTGATAGGACTATATCTTGTCCGACTCGCATATCAAGCATGCATCATAGGATGTCCAAGTTACTGGATATTCATCTTCACAATGATATAGTAAAGTATCGCGCACAAGACCCAGACCTGTACCTTAAAGGTCAATGTCCTACTTATAGGTCAAAGGTTAAAATCAGAAACCATGTATCATAGGATTTCCAAGTTATGTGGCACACATGTTCACTTTGTTAAATATGCCTGAACCTTTCATACACAAAACATACTAAAAATACAGCATGTTAAATTTCAGAATAATGTCTCTAAAATGAAAAGAAATGCTGGGTTATTGTACTTTTGGCATTTTACAACCACTTCGGTATCGCAGAAAGCCCGTAATTAACTAGGCCCTGAATTAAATGCTGGTGAACTCTTTGTCAGTCTGTGTTGCAATTATGTAGCACAATGTGACAAAACCTTTTGCGCAGGCTCGACATGTTCCGTGTGGGCATCTAGTTCCAATGTGTTGACCTTTACCTATATATTGAGCTATATCGAACGAATTATCATTGAAAAACTTTCGAAGACATTGTAAGCAGATATGCTGAAACAATTATAAATGTTTTTGTTCAACAGGTACTTAAATATACACCTGCTAGGCATAACAGTCTTTTTTTTTTTTTAGTTTTCGTAAATACAAATTCAGACGCCGGTAGTTTACGCTATTAAATTATTTGTTTTCTGCTTTGTTGGTTATCCAGGCTGTCGAATACTTTTCCTTTCTTTATGAAACGAAACATTTCAATAATTTGAAAACAATATTGTTATGTGTAAATCATACCGGTGTATTTATAAAAAAAAAAGGCCAAAAAAAAGGATGTAAAACGTTCATCTGCAGAAACCGAAATAATTTAATCAGTTTATGTCGTCTGCAAACCGGGTGTTTGTATGTCGTAATACGCAGTTATCAACAATTTCTCAGTTATAACACGGCGTTTCCTAGACAAGATGATAACCCAACACTCATAAGCACCAATGGTGAAAAGCTATTACATTTAGTTTCAAAGTTTCAAAGTACTTGGTATTACCCGGTCAGGTGTAAAACAAGCAATGCGAATCGTTTTGTAACACTTTAATGTTCGTCAATTCTGGTTGGTTAATATATATTCTCTTGGTTTTTTTACAGAAACCATATGAACTATATTTTGATAACTTCGTTGTTCTTTATTAAGCATTAACAACAATTTGGACGATATTATGTTCTACTTCTGTTATGGTAATTGAATATTTCGTGTTCAGACGTTCTACTTCTTTTATGGTAATTGAATATTTCGTGTTCAGACGTTCAATACTTGTAAACTTGATGATGCAGTATTTCTGAATGTTATCTTATTGTGTTGCTTGGAATGTATGTTTTGTGGAGTACTGGTGTGAGAAAGCCAGGAAGCATAAGAGTAGGTGAACTGGCCGCCGTGATATGACTGAAACATTGTTAACGGCGTTAAACCCCAATCAATCATATTGTGATTCCGATTGAAATAAATGCAAGGCTGGGCACGCTCTTTTTCACCTTTCCTCATGGGTAAGTTTAAGTGTTTACCAGCGCGTTAGCCTATGCTATTTATGTACAACTGTATTCATCTTGTATATTGTGCAGTTACTGTTGCTATTACATGACTTTTATGTCACAGCGCACTATGCATATCTACGTAAATTACTTAATGCTCCAATTGAATGCGCAAGGGGAATAATAGACCGAAATAAAACACACGAAGCGATAGTTAACCAATATAAAATTCAACCATATTCAAACATAACTTTTATATTGCATAGACGGAAAATGTGCATTGAAATAATATCCGATAAACGGCGACACAAGTTGACGTTTTCAAAAGATATATGCTTCAAATGCAAATGTCTGAGACAAACATTTTAGATATATGAAATGATGCTTCAAAGTTATATTGCACGCTCTCCACGTAAATAATGTCCGCAATCAATTAGACATATTGAGAGGAAAATCAACCACCATCTCGAAAGTAATCAAATTAGACCAAACCGCAAACAAGGACATTTTCAGTGAGCGGAATACATTATGAGATGTTTATTGGTTACACGATTTGCTGGAAGACGGCGCCTTTGAAGCCTCTATAGTACAGGTATTGTTACAACACTATGGAAAAGAAGAAATTGTCTAAAACTATGCTACTATTTGTAAACATATCAATTCATTTCTATAAAGGCTTTCACGCTGAGTGAGTTTATTTAAAGCGTTTTAGGTAAAAGTTTAAATAACCTCTGTGAAAGACAATACTTCATTTCCTCCCGAAGTGATGAATCGTAGATGAATGGTCGAAACAGTTTAACATTTATCCAGAAGAAAGTCGACACCTCTGTAGCTGCAGCCCTACTTGATATATCACTGTTCTTAAGAGTGCTATTTTAAATTCACGAAATAAACCTATTTAAATTTAGTCTACCTGTACTTATTAATACTTATTAATACTAATTACACTTTTCTCGAATATTATTGCTTTACAAATGTTTATTATGTATATTTTTCAACCACTTGTAAAATGTTATGCATATAAAGAACTTGAACTGTTCTTAAATGGATTCAATCATAATTTCTGTTTATACTCTTAATTGGTCTGTTTGATATTGGTCTTATCGGTAATACCATCGAGTGTATCATTATTGTTCTTTGGCAAGTACTTAAACAATCAAATAGCAATTATTTTCCTGACTCGATACACATTCGAGACGTCAAATCATCCAGCGATTCTATTTGGTTTGATATTAACCAACACAATTCACAATTAGTCACAGAAGAAATAAAATACTTTTTCTTACAAAACTCATGCATTTGGATTTAAAAGAATGGGTGTGAGAATAGTGCACCTCACCATGTATACGCTGCAATTGGTTTTCCTTGCGCCCAGCTTAAAACTACTCAATATATCTTCTAATGCAAATAGGATAAATTTGAGTGAAAGCAACCATAATTAGATTGAATACTGATCCCGACAGTTTGCTATGTAGGCTGGTGTTTGGAAACGCGATCACTTTTATTTTTTTATACTATCTCATTATAAATGTTTTTGATCTGACATGGCAGAAAGCTAACCTGCCGAGAACATTGTTATCTTATCTTAAAATCATTCAAGTGTCACTCATTAAAGGTAACTTAATTTCAACTAAAATGCAACAACAATCAGTTGCAAATGCTGATTGTGTTTGGCACAAGTAATAATCTTCACAAATGAACTCCTGGATTTTTTTAACTGAGATCTGGCAATTTTAAAAAAATTATCGCCTGTCTGATTATAGTGAACAGTAACAATCCGAACCGTAATGAAAATATTTCGAGGACCTGTTCATATATCCAATCAAAACAATAACTCGTTTTTCATGTTTAAAGAGCTTCATTAAAGCTATTTTTTAATTGAACAATTGCTTTCTCAGGTGTTCTTTAAAGAAGACGGTCCATTAATAGCAAAAGTCGAGAACGGTAAAATGAATCGTCAGCTTTAAAAACCTAACTTATATGTTATATCAATGGTTATGAAACACTGTTTTTTATCGTGAAAGTTCTAGTTTTAACGTGTGTACTTCTTTACAATTATGGCGAGTGTCTGTATGAATGCGGCCTTTTTTTACAATTTTCGCTAGTATTTACATACGCTTACATTTTCCAACTCACATACGCCTTTTGACGCCCCTACAGCAGACGACTTTCGAAAACGTTGTGGCAATAGAAGAAATTAACTAATTTTCGAGGTTTGTCATATTTGTGCCCAAATGATTTCAAAGTCGTCTGCTGTAAAAATTGTGTATGTGTGAACGGGTTTTGATGAAAGGATTAATTTTTCATTTAGCTGAATTTCTCATGCTAATGTAATTACCATGAATTATTTATAAAAAAAAACAAGTAGGAAGATTTACTCGTAATGGGGCTAATATGTTAGACGACACAAAATCATACGACTTGTCTTATTTAATTAATAATTTCCCACATACAACAACATCATTTGAAGCAGACGACTTTAAAAGCATTTAGGCTCAAGTATAAAAACGGCCAGTTATTAAAAGTTAGGTACATAGTTGAAAACAGTGCTGCAAAGAGATATATTGCTAATTATGATCAATTTCTTCTCTTGGCATCCTGTTAGTGAATGTCGCCTGCTGTTGATACGTCTATAAGTTTAAAGGGTGAAAGGAGTGGAGGACAATCTTGATATCTCCGTTTTCAATAAAATACACAATCACTTTCGAATAATTTCTCTGGAACAAACTCATTACAAGTACACGTATCCTAAGAAAAATATGCATTCATCGGCCAATCGAAATGTTTGTTCTGAACTGCATTAAATTATTTGTGACAGATTAGTTTAAACAATATTTTATTCACAAGACTTTAACACATATGTTAGCGCCTTAAAGGTTGGAACGTTACGCACACACCTTTTTTTTTTGTGAAGGTCACATTAAAATAGCACGATGATAACTTTTGATACAGTTGCATGCAATTAGTCAAGAATACCCCTTTAACACATATGTAAGCGCCTTAAATGTTGGTCCTTTCCGCGCACACTGTTTTTTAAAAGGTCAACTTGAAATACCACGATAACCTTTGATACAGTTGCTAGTATTTTGTTTAGAATACCCTTTTTTTAAAAGGTCAACTTGAAATACCACGATGATAACATTTAATACAGTTGCACGCAATTTGTTTTGAATGCCCCTTTAACACATAGGTTAGCTCCTTAAAGGTTGGTCCGTTATGCACATACTTTTTTTAAACGTAAAATTAAAGGTAAAATTGGAATACCTTGACGATAACCTTTGATACAGTTGCTCGCAATTAGTTTAGAATACCCTTCTAACACATAGTATATCGCTTTAAAGGTTGGTCCGTTACGCACACACTTTTTTCTAATTTCAAAATGCAGGAAGACACTTAGTGATCACATCTCTATCGTCTGTCTTTACAATTATTGGTCATAACTAGGTTTTAATTTGGCCGATTGATTTCAAAGTTGCAGCACTTCTACATTGTGACAAAGAGAACAATACAATGAACATAACTCTAGCTGGTGTATTTGTATGGTTATCTCCCTTTTCCATGTTTTAGTTTTACCATTTCCCTTGATCAAGGGAACGAAAGGCTTTTACGATCGCAACTGTAGCCTGCTATTTTGTTTATCTCTTTGTTCGACTATTTCAACAATTAATTTCAGATGTATTTATTTCAAACTGTGTTTGTAGGTAGATTGGGATCTGCCGTGTATCAGTGCTCTAAAGCATATTTAATTTTGGAGTTTTCTTAGTCAGGTTATTGTCTTGTCTAGGAGGCGACATGTGCTCCAAGGAACGCTCTTGTTTAAGGCAATTTGTCTATATACAGCAGAGTGGAATTATGCACTCCTGTCTGAAAAAAGCGTTATTTTCAAGTCTTGTCCTTCCCACTTTGAAATTAAGGGATACCATGTAATTAGTTAAAAGTGTTCAACGCATATAGAAATTGAAGGTCTTAATTTCCTTCCGTTGTTAGCTGGTTTTAATTACTCACTGAACATCGTGCTGGGAGGCGGTACTTAAAGTTAATAACACATCTCCGGGAAAATCTGCTACCATCTGTGTCCCAACTGATTATGAACAAATTTAATTTGATCCATTTATTATATCCATAATGCGTGAACAAAAACATTGTTGTTTTCCCCTTAAAGTTGGTTGACTGTCTTCGATAAAAGGATAAAGGTATGAATTGATTAGGCATTTTTAATAGAGAAACCAAAATGATAACATGTTAAAGCGTTAAAATAAGGCTAAGTGGTATAGGTGGAAAAATCAAGAATGGGAAAGTTGCCGGAATTTAGCTTGATTCCATATTCCTGATATCAAAATCACGAAGACATTTTTTTTAAATAAAGGACACTTTAAATTATTTGAACGAGGAAAATGTCGATGTTTACCCCCAGGACAGTTTAATTACAAATTGATCACATGATACGATATTTCATAATTTGCATCTCTTTTTTAATTAATAGGTAATTTCGTCATTTGACATTGTCATTCAACGACTTGCATACTTTGATTAACTACAATAATTGATTGAATGCACTTTTACTTATTAATAGTTTAATTTGTATACATAGTGGATAGTGAACTGTCGGTGTTTCAGAACAGATAAGAAGTGTATTCACCCATACAAGTCGGTCCTTTGTTATTTTTATAAACAAAGACTTTTAGAAACATATGTGCTACACTTATAAGAAGTTAATGTACTTAAAAAAAAAACGAGGAAAGAAAAAAATAGAATTAACCGGTTCAGATGTTAATCAACGTACGTGCTTCCCTATGCAAAAGTATAAATTAAAATAAAAACTGACTTTGGAGAGGTTGAAACCAACTTGCAGATTAATATACATCTCTCAAAGTAAAACCTTTTTAGGTATGTTAGCATCATACGCGCATGACACAGTTTAGCATCACACGAATGCAGCTGATTTATATCTAATCAAAGAATTACTGACTGTATTATATTTTAACGACAGTGCATCTATCACGTTTATCAAAGTATTTAATGTTGTCTTTATTACATTTTAACGACTTTCGTTATAGACAAATGAGAAACGCCTACGGCTAAGTCGTTTAGATGAAGGAAATATTGACATGTTCAAAACCCCTTTTCGACAAACAGGCACATTAGCAGCAAGCTAATCATCAACACTTTGACACAAATGTAGAAATTGTTCAGAATGATTAAAGCTCCTTTTGCAAAAAGTCATCAACTATATTCAATCATTATACTTTAATTATCATAGATTTATTTTCAATGTTGTTATGGTAGTGTTATATTAAGATAACTGAGTTATTATATGAATATAAAGGTAGACAGTCCAACGCCTGCACATCGAGCAGGAAATTACAACTTTCTTATAAACAAGTACCAAACGACTACCCTGTAAGATAAAAATAGGAAGTATATATATCTCAATGACATCGTCCTGTTATATAATACAACAATTGAAGACCAGATATGTTTGTCGCTTAAAAACCCAGTCTTAATTTGTTTCATAATATAATGCTCAGAGTATATAACATCAAATCCGGTGTAAATTAGAAGGAAGAGGTCAATGGTATCTGTTTAGCTAACATGAGACAAATGTGCCCTATAGCAGTAAAGAAAAAACACAAATAAACTGTTCGCTGGCAACACAAACTACTCAATCACAGCACCTTTCCGAATCCGGCCATTAAAGTCCACATACCTCTCCCGTAAATTCAACCATAGATGTGTCCAATTGCGGGCGCTGAATTATCGATTCTCCTTCGTCAGTCTAACCAGATATGTCAAACTGTCTTTGGCTCCCCCTTCCATGTCGATTAGACCTAAGCAAAAACCAAGGTCTCCATATTGGAATGCTCTGTTTAAAGGGCCGAAGGGGTTGGCCTCATTTACAGACAGTTAGAAACGCCATATGTTAACGGAACGAGGTGGCTCTATACAGACAGATATAGAGTTAAGTAGAGTGGATGTAGAGTTAAATGTTTATAAGTGCTATGAGTTGATATGTTGAAATTATCTCCCTGGTCCTAAAAATACGCGAATCCAGTGGCACATGTTTAATAGGAAATATAATGTTTATGTTTATTATTTATATAGCTAAAGGTAATAATACGTTCGAAACTGAGTCAAACGGTACATCACGTTACGCAAATATGATACTTCACGAGGACAATGCATCATCATATTTCAACTTCTTTTGAAGTTTTAATAAATCAGTTGAGCGATATAGGACCGTCATAGTCCTATTGTTCTTGTTTAGGGATTAACTGCACGAGGCCCGATTTGAAGGGATTCAGTGAGCCTTGTGTCATCATAGATATCTACCAATTTCATCGAGATAGGCTCATTTGAATGAAAAACGAGCAGCCGAACCAGTATCCTCAATCTGATATAACCTCGTTTCTACATGAACCTAAGGGTTTTATTGAGCCTTTCCCACGAACAGACGAATATGATAAGATTTTGGTAAAATATGGAACACATCTTAAAAATGAAAGTGGAATAACTAAAACAGCTTAAAACACTGTGGCAAAAGCAGAAATTGCCAATTATTAGCCATTTCTTCTTTTTCGACAATATTTTCAAAAGTTGCCTGCTGCAGAGGCGTCAGAAATATTATGTATGTTGGAGGACATGAAAACGAGATTCAAATCGATTTAAATCAATTTGTTATTATTTCTATTTTCAGTCATGAGTATCAGACGACGGAAATGAACATTACAGCTACTTCCGGTGAAAATGATTCACTTATTCCGATACACGTGAAAACAAGAAACGATAGTGCTTCTGGAGACATTCTATGCGCGTCTGGTGGAGATTGTTTACATATATTTCTTATACCCGCTATATGTTTCTTTGGAATAATAGGGAACATAGTGTCATTCAAAGTGTTTGTGTTCACAAGTTTCAGTAGACGATCTTCTGGTATATTCCTGGCTGCACTCAGCCTCTCGGATACAGGATTTTTATTGTCACTTTTCTTTAGCTGGCTCGGGGGCGGTCAGCTGGGTGTTTATTTCAAATATTCGCTGGTTTACTGTCACTTTATCGTTTACACGCCCTATGTGTGTAGTTTTCTATCCGTGTGGTGTATCGTATTGTTAATGATAGAACGCTTCGTCGTTGTCTGTTTCCCGTTAAAGTTACACATCTGGTGTTCGAGGAAACGATGTTTCGTTACTGTGATCGTAATGACTGTTTTTTCCATGTTATTTTATAGTCACACGTTCATGACATCAGAGATACGGAACAACGAATGCTCTATATCACCGGACTATATTAACGTTGCCATTGTGTTCACATACGTCGATACAGTTGTTACTTTTGTATTTCCAATTATAGTAGTGCTTATTTTAAACATAATCATTATAATCAGCATCAGAAGATTTCGCAAAAGACAGTTGCTAATGACTTGTTTCTATGACGACAAACTCACAAAATCCCCGGCACGCCTTTTATCGACGGCAGAAATACGAATCACTCGGATGTTAATAGTCGTATCTTCGGTTTTTATCGTCACCAACTTGCCGAGCCACGCCATACGAATGTACATTATGATATTTGGAATAGATCTCAACTACGGACATGAAATAATTCATCAGATTCAGTTACTCTCTAACTTGTTGTATTTTTGTAATTTTGCCGTTAACTTCTTGCTATACAGCTCTACCAGTAAGATTTTCCGTAAATTTCTATGTCTAACGCCGAGTCGTGGTTCATCCAGCACGTCCAAAAACGCCAAACAACACACAAAGAGGTGTGTGGCGCATTCGAAGTACCACGCTAACTATAAGGTATTATACATCCGAAAATCATTAAACCACTCCTAAATTCCCCATATCTCGTGTGTGATATACCATTTAGGAGTAATTTTCTATTGAATTGTTACCCTGAAACAGAAGCTGAGTTAGCCTACTTTGCAGCAGTGGACGTGTGCAAACAGTGTGAGGAAATGATTAAATTCATTAAGTGCTAATTCTCTGTTACAAAAACATATTTTCAACTCTTTAATAAAAGTGTACGTTTTACTTAATCGAAAGATTAGAAGTATATGTGGGACAATATTTGAGTCACTAATTATTGTTCGGATTTCAATGTAACATCACAAGACTTATTCATAAAAAGTCTAGTTCGTTACCAAGTTGTGCACAGGTTTTTTTTCCATTTTTGTCTGTTGTTTCTCGGAAAAAGTTTATTGAATATGAGTGAATCTTCTGCATCTTGTGATTGGATATTTTAAAAGAATGCACACTGTTAATCAAGTTGCATTAGTGTGCCTTGGCTTGAAGTTCCTCTTATTATTGAAACATTCAGTCATAGTTATTGACTTATAAACCATGATTTGTTTAGTATAGTATTACATGTTAATTTTTGTTATGTTTTACTAGATCACCAGAGTCGAAGGCTCAGGGTGATCTAATGAGATTGCCCGTAGTCCGTCTGCCGTGCGTTTCAATCTTTTTCTCTGAAACTACTAGTCCGATTTATACAGAAAGTCACAGAAATATTCCCCCAATTGGAGCCCAACAAAGCTGTTCACAAATCAAATATGTAAATTATTTCCGTGAACGACTTTTGTTCCTGCAGCATCAGAAAAGGGCAAAATGGCAAACAATGCTTCTCCTCTGAGTCGGTTTTTCGTTATATAGTCACAACTTTAAAACATTGACCAAAGCCGAAACAAAACAGAGCTAGAAATAGAACAGCATTTAAATGTCTTAACATCTATTTCTAAACGAGTCCAATTTTTTAAAAAGTGTACCTTTTAGTTGTCCTCTACCAACATTGGTCTTACCATTCGACACTGCTGCACGATATGACCAGCAGTGCAGAACACATTAACACGTTATAAGCGCCATCTCCAAAACCACAGGCATATTGATAAACTAATTTGACCAAAACGTTGCTTTAGCTCTATCAAAAGTGTTAACGCCATTATTATATGCAGCCCACTACATGTACAACCACCAGAGCTAAACATTTAAACATTTAAATGATATTTCCGCATAAACAAATGCCCAGATGTTTAAATAAACTAATACAAATGTTGCTTTCGTGGCCCTCTGCAAACCAACACTGATCAAACCGTCCTGCTCCGTTTCACTAGATGGCAAAACAAGCTTAAAATAGATAACTCTTAGAAATGCATAACATACACCCAGAGGCCGGTTTAAAAATTATTTTACACCGATGTTCCTTTTGTGGCCAAAACCAAGATTTCGCTGAACAAGATGACCGCTTACGTTAAACATCTTTACCGAAATGTAACAATATATCTCGGGTGAGCTAAACACGTCAATCGTCAATCTTTTTCATCTTGATCTTAATATGGATTCAATATCCTGCATGCAACATATGAGCGGTGTCCTAATATTGCGACATTTGTGTAAATCCGGAGCTACATTTGCATCTGCGACAATAATCAGACTCTACAAAGTGCAAAGAATCGTCTGAAAAACGTTTCAATTTTGTATCGGTTAGCATTGGTATTCACGCAGATCTTTATCGACACTTTATAGTTTTCCTGGATCACACGGCTCATATGGTATATTTAACCCTTTCCTACTTGCAGACGCATTTGGACGCATCTGCAGCAGACGACGTTTGAAAACAATGTGGCAAAAGGAGAAAGTGCTCATAATGATAAAACTCATTTATGGAGATGTTTCATATTTTTTACCGATATGTTTTCAAAGTCGTCTGCTGCAGATTTGATGTATGTGGGAACGGGTTTAAAGCTCTTTACCTGTCGAAAAAGACGGTTCATTCACTAACTAAAAAATATACATACACGAGGGTTATTTTTGAATTGGAGAAATCATTTTCAATTTATATCTGATAAACAAACAAAAAGGTAAACTGAAGCATTATTATCTAGCAGTTTCTGAACGCTACTCTAAAACTTTTTTAATCCATGTTTAATCATAAAAAAATGGTTTAAATAATATTTTCAGTGTCAACTGCATGTTCTTCATCAATTGTCTACACTTGTTGACGTGAAATGACCCGTTACTGTGAGACCATTCAGCAATGGATTGAATGCAATGGATTACCCTTACCCGATTTAATGTATTTACTGTATCGGCTAAAGACGAATACCGAAACTATTGTGGGAAAAGGCGAAATTGTTCAAAATGATTCAAATTTAATTCTATATGTATTTTAAGTGCTCTGCTTCAATTTGGTTCAATGTGGGAAAGAATTACCCCTATGTTCACAGTTCGTTTGACTGTTGTATGAATAACCTATCTAAAACTGATATATCCAAGTCCAAAATGGCATCACCTCTTTTGACATGCATAGTATTGCTTATATCTCTGATGGAACTCCGAAATGAACTTGCCGCGTTTATAAATTAGATTATAGTCATCCCTAAATGTTTAAAAATTTACACACGGTTCAAAACCCTAATGATGGAAATTGCAGGGTATCAAAGCTCTAATGATTAAAATTGCACGGTATCAAAGCTCCCATGATTGAAAATGCAAGTTATATAAAGATCCAACGTTAAACGACCGAAATTACAAGGTAGGCAGACCCATTGCGGTCAGAAATATAGGGTTTTCAAAACCAAAACAGTTGAAAATCAGGTTTATCACAACCCTAACGACAAAACATACAGGGTAGAGAAAAGAAAAAGGCTAAAAAACAGGGCAATAAAAAAGCAATTATCTAATTAACAAGGAAGTCAAAATCTAAAAGATTACAATTACAACCTAGTCATACGTCATCATGTGTTAATCTCTGTGATCAATCCAAATTGAAAAACAAGATTTTAAGATAGTTTTTTGTACGAATAGCATTCATAAAGAAGTAAACATGTTTCATTGTATGAGGCAACAAGGAATGTGTCTATAACATTATTGTAAACTCTTCCACATACTTTCGGAGAAGAAGTCTTTTTTAGAGTTTTCACTTTTGCCATATAAGGCAAAACAGCTCCGCCTCTTGGTGGCCATGTTTTTCAACCAATCACCATGGCTTGAGGAAATCTGAAAGAGGGTCATCCAAGGAACATTCCTTCAAAACTATCTAGAAATCGGCAACATAATTTCGGAGAAGAAGATTTTTCAAGTTTTCACTATAGCCATTAAAGGCAAAACAGCTCTTCCCCCTAAGGGCTACGTTTTCCATTCAATTAACATGGCTTAAAGGTTTGACTACTTTGTACATTAAACCGTTGGGGTAAGATGACCCAGTTATTTCAATCGTTGCGGTTTTGACAGCTCGGTCGAAAAAGGGTTAATTAATGTTACATCTGCGAGCCTGCATGTCAGTGACTGCTTGGTCTTACCAGAGCCTTCCTTTACTGTTCGCAAATTGAAGCTCTAGATGTATTTGTTTACACACACAACTTAAGTCAAACCGCATGTACAAGTAGAACAGCATCTATGCAACATAGGTTAATACATTCACGGGTACATCAATCAGTCATTGCTCGCCAGCATTAAGTAGTGGTAAACATGAAACTTCTTACGAAAGAAAGAATTTGAAATTCATATTTTCAGACACTTTACGTTATTTTCTTAAATAAGAAGCACCTATAGAAATATTCTATTTGCATCCACACTAGTTTCTTATTACATCCTGGTATGTAAAAAACGAAGATATATCGAGACCCGTTTAAGCATTTCAGGGCTAATAATTTCACAGCGGTCGTTTAGTGCAAATATTAATTCTAAATCACAGTCTAATTGTTGTAAAAAAAGACAAGACCTCATTGAATACAAGTGTATGTTTGTATTTAAAATTACTCATGATGAGTTAACCCTTTCCCACATACAGAACATGTGCAGTAGACGACTTTGAACACATAGTGACGAAAAACAGAAAAATCTCCATAAAAGATAGCTTAATTGTAATATAAAGGTGAAAACATTGCGGCCAAAGGACATAATGTTTTCAAAAGTCGTCTGCTGCTATTACGTCAAAATGTGTCTGCAGGTGGGAAAGGCTTAAGAAAGTAACAGCTTAGAAACAGATGAATTAATCAAACATAAATAAGTATATGCCTTGCTTAACATAATGCAGGAATGAATAAAGAATGGTTATATTACATGTATTAAATGTGTATACGTAAACAGATATTACTTGGCACTCCTGAATAGTTATAACATTTTATTCTAAATTAGGATGTTCGAGATAAAGATCAAATACCGTGAACGAAATGTCCTTAAATAACGTATTTATTTCTACGTAGGAAACACAGTTTCTAATCATGTTCTAATTAATGGTGCGAATCTCGGATGATGAATTTCAGCTTTTTTCTTGTACAAGCTATTATAAAATTTCTCTTTCTGTCCTCTAACGATGGGATATATTTTCTTTTTTAGGACAATGATGTTATATTTGTTATGTATAGAGTGCACACACGTAACTGATTGCATATATGAGCCGTCACGAGAGAACCAACATTGTGGACTCTGCGTAAAGAAAACTCTATACATCTATTCCCCTGAGACAGAATGTGTCGGCCGGTCTGGGTCGATACATAACGCAATCAATAATGTTGGTTTTCTTGTGGAAAAGCTCATATAAGATGTGCGTAAAAATGTTCATCAAATTTCAGATTTCTTCATTTTGACCCCACAAAAAGGGGAAGGAAATGTGACGTTCTCCTAAGTTAGACTTTCTGACCAAATATTGAAAATATCATATGTAAATTAGATATAGAAACGGACAAATTGTAGTGACCATAAATAAGAAACAAAGAGCTTACTTCCTTTGTTAAATTTAGCGCTCTTACCAATTGTGGCAATGATTTTGAAATCGTCTGCGGTTACGTACTTATTTGGTTCTGTAAACATTTAAATGACTATTTTACAGCCGAATTGAGACAGTCGAAGAACAATACGTGCCAGGTAAAACCTGTGTACATGTACATATAAAGTAATTATGACGTTGGGTTGTTGTTGTTTTTTGGTTGGTCTGTCAAACGTATCATGTTGTTAATGACATTGAGTCGAGTTGATGTTATTAAATTGTTAAACAAAAATGTATTAATTCTTTATCTTTGTTCATCCATATTTATATATATTGGTTATATATATATATATTTATTACGTATGTTATAGTTGGTTCCAATATGTTCAATCAGTATTACTCGTTCATTTCTATTCTCAATATGTATAAACTCATTGGTACTATTTTACGTGAAGAGAACTAGTTTGTTATTTTGAGCATACCAACTAACTCGGATCCTACAGGACATTTCCGAGGTTAAATCGTCTAGTTAACGAGTTTCACCTGAATATAGCCCCTTTTGCAGCTGACGAGTAATGTATATGGGAAATGGTAAATTATACTTCTAACGTATAGTTTTTCCATTGAAAACCCCTAGACTGAACAGTACGACTGAGCTACCGGGGATTGGCTTGGCTATAAGACATATCAATTAAGGATGAAACCAGGTATTTGATATCTAACAGAAAAATCCTGAAAAGCTCTCTACCGACGACAATATTTTACACTTTACTTTACTTAAAGCCCCATTAGTTGCCTTTGTCAAACTATGAAGCATTTGACAGATAGAGAAAGAGATATATAGATTTAAATTGACTTAACTATAAATATTTTTTTGTCGATGAACCTTGTTAAATGTATAGAGGTCACATTGTTCAAATCACCTGAGCAAACAGTGCAATCAGTCAATCTACTTAAAGTTGCAAAGAAACTATGGTGAGCGATACAGCTCTATCATGGTCCTCTTGTTCAAACGGAATAGTTCCTCACTGAAGATACAAGAGATATGGGACAAAATAAAGTAAAATGGGGTACATGTACTAGTCCCTTTCACCATAATTAACCCTTTCCATTATATGTCTACATATTATTTTCAAAACGTTTAACATTTCGCCTTTGTAATCGACATTTCATGCGTCGTGAAACAGAAGACACTTGGGAAGCAATTTTCCAGCTTTAAAGGTTTTTGTGTTAGATACTTTGTAGCAGACAACTCTTATTATCAAAGCTTTGAAAGTGCTGGCGGCCTGAGGAAGGTTAGTGAAATAGGGAAAATGTGAAAGGAAATACAAACTGCAGCTTATGTTTATGTATTTTTTGTTAAGAAGTTGAAAGACTATATTAAAAATAGAAAATATTATGAAACTGCAAATTGGAAAACAGGAGGAACTTGTTGGCCCCTATATCGCTCACCTGAGTGCAAGAGCTCACAAGTTTACACATTTATGACATGAAAAATAAAAGGAAGATTTGACAGCAGGTTTAGGCAGAAACATTTTGAAGTTTCTGCCTTATTATATTGAGAAATATGTCAATGATAAATCAATTTCCATTAGTAGGTTCTGTGTGTTTTACAAATTGCACCCACTCGAACAAACTTCGTTGAGGTTAAGTTAAGGAATATTTAATAAAAAATATTTTGAAATCCGAATATTGAAGGCATCATTTCTTGTTTAAGGATGACCAGAGTTGTGGTCGAAACTGATAAGTGTTATGAAGCGTAGTATTGGATAAACAAGAAAATATGTATGCAATTGGAAATAGCAACTAACATAAAGAACACATTAAAAGACATACACTATTACTTACAACAAGACGTACACTTTTAATTACAACTAGTTACAGAACAAGGTGAAGGTAATGAAATAAAAGAAGTTCGACAATGAGCAATATAATGCACTCCAAAATAATGTGTTACTCCTACGCATAGAAAGCATTAATTCATCGTGTATCAGTTATGTATTAATTTGGTCGATTCTTACGGACAGAGTGGAAAGTAGTGAAGTAAGAGTTCAGAAAGATAAGAGTATTCTGAACCCTTGGTCGACCATTTTGAATAGCGTGCTGGTAGGGGATTTGGAAAATGTGTGTTTATGGAGCTCAGGGTTATGTAGCATATCTAGCATACTAGTATGAACCATTATACAGATTTGACAAATGGCCCAGTTTTAGCATATTGGACAGTTTTGAACAAGGCCAAACGAAAATGAGAAACAAATAGAATGACAAAGTTTCAAGTTTTTTCCTATACAAGTATAATATTATGTAAAACAAGTGACCCGGGATGGGGCCATTTTTTACCCAAGTGCTATAATTTGAACAATCTTGTTAGAGGTCAACTAAATGCAGCTACATACCAAATATCAAAAGCCTGGACATTCTACCTTCAGACAAGAAGATTTTTAAAGTTTCTACCTATACAAGTCTTTGTAAAACAAGTGACCCCCGGCTATTATTTGAACAAGATTGGTAGAGGTCCAATAGATGAAGCTACATACCAAATATCAAAGGCCTGTGCCTTCTCCTTTTAGACAATAAGATTTGTAAGGTTTTTTCCCATATGAGTCTATGTAAAATAGGTGATCCCCGGATAGGGGTCATTTTTGACTCATAGTGCAAACTTTAAAATGTCATTGTATTAAGAACATGATTTCTGTGTGCGCTTTAAATAATAAACAGTTATTGAACAACCGCTCCTAAACCAATAGTGCATATTGATACTATCAATTTTTAGTCAAAGATGCAATATATTCAGATGAGCGATATGGGACCATTATGGTCCTATTGTCTTAACTTATCAAACCTCATTCCAGTGAGCAAGACACAATCGAATTGTGTGTGTGTGTGTGTGTATGTGTTATTTTGTGCTTTCATCTGAATGTTTCCCCGTTGCTGGGGATGTACATGTGTGGATGGATTTTCATATTATTGTATTTACTTGTTCATGATAAAAGGGTGTTTCATGTGCAAGACCATTTGTTCGTGATAATAGGGTTGTCAAACTGTAGCTCGAACGTCAAGGTCGCTGTCCAAAGTTTATTTTCAAAACAAGAGAGCCATGATAGCCCGGGGTCGCTCACCTGAATTGTGCAATGTTGTTTATCGTGCCTACCACAATAACACATCAACATGGCTTGAAGGAATCCGTTAAAAGGTTACCTAAGGAACATTTCTACAGCATGATTTGTAAAGTAGTCTATTTAGCTTTATAAGGTTAAACAAATCCGCCATTATTTTCGAACAATCAACATGGCTTGCAGGAATCTAAACGAGGGTCAACCAAGAAACATTTCTACAACATTATTTGAAAATCAGCCACGCTTTCGGAGGAGAAGATTTATTTAAAGTTTTGATTTAATGCATATAAGGCAAACTGCCACGCCTCCTGGTGGCCATGTTCTTCAATCAATCAACATGGCTTGACGGAATCTAATAGACGGTCAGCCAATGTACATTTCTACAAAACCATTTGAAAATCGACTAGATACTTTTAGAGGAGAAGATTTTTAAAGCTTAAATATAGCGATATTAGTCAAAACAGCACCTTGCTTTTTTACCAATCAACATGACTTGAAGGAATCTGATCGAAGGTCACCAAAGGATAATTTCTACCAAAATATTTCAAAATCGACCTTATACTTTCAGAGAAGAAGATTTTTTAAGTTTCCACTATAGCCATATAGGACAAAAAGGCTCCGTCCATCGCCGGGCATGGTTTTTTTCGACCAATCAATCAAATGGCTCGAAGGAATCAAACAAGGAACATTTCTGGAAAATTATTTGAGAATGGACCAACCAGTTTGGGAGAAGAAGAATTTTAAAGTTGTTTTCGTTTGGTTGATTTGAATCCAGAAGTATGCATCGATCCCAAAGCTTTGAAAGATGTGTGGATGCTTTCTGTGTGAAATTTCACCCAAATTGACCTACTGTTTACTGATGAGAAGATGTTGACAGGCGCACGACGGTCATAGGGCGATCACAATAACTCACCTTGAGCACTTCTCCGTGCATATATGTTTTTGTTAGCTCACCTGAGCTTTGCTCAAGGTGAGTTATTGTGATCGCCTTTTGTCCGTCGTCCGTCGTGCGTCAACTTCTTCTCCTCAGTAACCAGTTGGTCAATTGGGATGAAACTTCACAGAAAGCATCCTCTCAATGACCTCACCAGATTTCCTTCAAATTTTTGGGATCCATGCAGAATTCTGGTTTCCATGGCAACGAAATGAAAAAACTTCAAAATTATTCTTCTCCAAAACTGGATGGCAGATTTTCAAATAATTTTGTAGAAATGTTCCTTGGATGACCCACTATCAGATTCCTTAAAGCCATGTGGATTGGTCGAAAAACATGGCCGCCAGAGGGGCGGGGCTATTTTGCCTTATATGGCTATAGAGAAAAATTAAAAATTCTTCTCCTCCGAAAGTGTCAGGCCGATTTTCAGATTTTTTTGTAGAAATGTTCCTTGGATGACCCTCTATCAGATTCCTTCAAGCCATGTTGATTGGTCGAAAAACATGGTCGCCACGGGGGGGGGGGGGGGGGGGGGGGCGGTGCTATTTTGCCTTATATGGCTATAGTGAAAACTTAAAAAATCTTCTTCTCTGAAAGTGTCAGGCCGATTTTCAAATAATTTTGTAGAAATGTTCCTTAAGTGACTCACTTTTAGATCCCTTCAAGCCATGTTGATTGGTCGAAAAACATGGCCGCCAGTGGGCAGGGCTGTTTTGCCTTATATGGCTATAGTGAAAACTTAAAAAATCTTCTCCAAAAGTGTCACGCAGATTTTCAAATAATTTTGTAGAAATGTTACCAAGGGTGACCCTCTATCAGATTCCTTCAAGCCAAGTGTATTGGTCGGAAATTATGGCCGCCAGGGGGCGGGGCTTATATAGCTAAAGTGAACAAAAATATCAGGTGATCGATCCAGGGCCATCATGGCCCTCTTGCTTAAGCATTGATACACTTATTCTACTTGATAACAGGGTTGCCAGGCAGGAGGTAATTTTATCTTTTGTGCAAAATCGCAGAAGAATTGCATAAACTTGTGGAAAGAACTGCAAGCACGGGAGTAGGCTACGTCTGTTAATTACCAAGGCAAATTAAATGCTACCGCCGTTCCATAAAATATATCTACAATACATAGGACAGTAGGTATGAGGGCGGCAGATTAAGAGATGATGAATTGCTAAATGGGTTGACTTGAACGAGAACTTGCAATCAATAAGATATAATATTAAAAGTACGAATAAAAGATGTTGGAACAGACTGAATTTATTTTTCTGAAATAAACACAGTCTCGGTATATTGTTGGTGGAGTGTGATAGTGTGCAGGGCTTCGCGACAGCTTCTTTATATCAAGGCCTTAATAAGGAGATGGCGGACAGCCATGTTTCCTCTCTGAAAAAGGAATACGTTAACAGATATACATCGCAAAAGAGACAAATTTATTGAGGCTATTCGTGAATGGTAACACAATTTACAATAGTTCTTCCTTCCTTTAATTAACGCTTGACGTATTTCTTCTTTTTCTCAATTTATGTTTGACAGTTGCCAGGAAAAAAATCTCATTACCGCTGACAATTGTTACAATGAAATCAAAGAAAATATTCCAAGAAACTTCCGATTCTGGTTTAGGTTGTTATCCTAATGGTAATATATTTTTGAATAGTTCGGAAGGGAAAGGTATATTGATTCCGTTTTTTTAATTTAATAGATTTATTCGAATGATGTGATTACTTTGAGAAGAAACCCGTCCACCCCTGTTGATACGTATGTGTAGGTTCATATATATGTTTTAATCATACAGTCATACAGGAGCAAGTCCCTGTGCAAAGGGGTTGTAACTCAAATAACATTAAAGCAAATATATATCACGTCACTAAAAGAGTATTTCATATTTGGTTTAAGTTGTTTCCCCTGTTTCAGTAGTATCATCAAGTAATTTGAGCTATCCATGTACTAAATCTTGTTTTGAAGCATTATATTTTTAAGTGCATCTGACGGTTTTTAATTGTAAAATGTAGGCTTCTAAATGTGAGTGTCCAGTACTTCTGTTACTGGTATAATAGATCCACAACAATAATAAGGCGGTTATGATATTGGTTTAGCGGTGTTTGTCCATATTTAGGTCAGGGTTGGACAGGTTCGATAACAACTATATGGATATATTAACCTCCATACGGAAATATCAGACGACAAGTTTCACAAAGATTGCATCAAAAGAAATTGTATTTTATATAATGGTGTGTATTGTTGAGATCTACTTTGATAATGCTCCTCATAGTAGGGTGCAGTAACTGTCAATAATGCACAAAGATCCTTTTCACATGCTGCTAAGGACGGACTTGTAACCATACAGTAACGTCACAAATCCGTTGGTGAGCTAATCTGTTACTGTCAGTAAAATGTTAAAGACTGCATTAAAATTACTGTTTAAGTTTCCGCCGCTGAGCTGTAATACTGATGTTATTATAAATGTTACCTATGTATCACCTGATGAATCAACTTCTTATGACGAAAAAGTAGGTAATGGAATTCTTCAGATGCAAAACAATATTGAACATGTAAAACTGAAATATCCCGATATCATGTTTTTACTAATGGGTAATCTTAATGCACGGACTAAAATAATATTTGATTATATACAAGCAGCAGACATTTCACAAATATTTGGGGAGACTAGCTGTAATAATAGTTGTTTCGATCTATCTAGGCAGAATAAGGATATGAGGTGTAATGCATTTGGCAAATCCCTGATACATTTGTGTTGTACACATGACATGCACATTGTAAATAGAAGATTTAATAATTTGTCTGGAAATCTTACCTGTTTTTCTGGAGAGGGAGCATGTGTTGTTATCTATATGATATCATGTGAACAATTATTTAATCATATTACTTATTTTGAGGTTGTAGAAAGAGACGAATCGGACCACCTACCAATTTCATGTAGTTTAAAGTTTAATATACAGGTACCAAAACGAGGCACTGTTGCAGACGGTAATTCGAGCAGGGTTTTTCCTAGGTTTAAATGTCTTTTATAGACAAATTCAGAATTATATCTGAAGGCAGTACACATCACTTGCAGGGCCTTATGAATACAAACATTAACTCTGTTGTACGTGAAATTACCCAAATGTATCATGAAGCGGCGTCTCATATGCGCGTACGATGTTGGTCTATTAATACCTTACCAAGCCAAAGTCAACCTTCATGGTGGGACGATGAATGTGATACACTAAAACACAGTAAATAAATATATGGCGTCACGTAGGTTTGGAACAACAAATGAGTTTGAATTTTACAAAGGAAGGAAAACTGTTTTTAAAGATAACATTAGTTTTCATTTTAATGAGCGAAGAAAATAAGTCGAAAATAGTAAAAATGTTAATTTAAAAGTTATGGAAAACATAATAGAACAAAACTAAATCGAACCGGTATCAATATTTCTGAGAATGAATGGTTTCATAAATTTCATAAGTTCAGTGTAGAGATTGGTAGACATAATAAGGTGCCTTTAGAACTACGTATCTGTTCGCATTGTAATCAAAATTATGATTTACAAACTGTCGAGTGTGAATACCATGTATTGTTTTAGTGTGGTAAATTTACAGATATACGTTAAATAATAATCTGCAAGGATTCTTTAACATCCTTAACTCATCTTATGAGAATGTAATCCACAGGACAGTCGTTTATATCAACAAACTGCTATCAAATTAATTGATCAACATTTTGATGATATACATGACAACACTTTATTAGTCCTCTTCCGGTCGAACACCGGTTTGGGGACTCTAGGTTTGGTCGATTCCGTCTGTCTGTTTGTCTGTCCCACCTAACCTTGTCCGGCCCGCATCTTAACCATGCATTATAAGATTTGAAAGAAACTTGGCACAAACGTTTACCATGATGAGGCGGCGTCTCGCGCACAAGACCCAGGCCTTTACCTCAAATGTCAAGGTCACACTTAGAGGTCAAAATGTGTACTGTTTGATAGGATAACCTTGTCCGGCCCACATCTCAACAACGCATCATAGGATTTCTAAGACACTTGGCACAAACGTTCACCATGATAAGGCAGCGTGTCGCCCACGCCTGTACCTCAAATGTCAAGGTCACACTTAGAGGTCAAAGGTCAAAATGAGTACTGTTTAATAGGAGTACCTTGTATGTCCGGCCCGCATATTAACCATGCATCATAGGGTTTGAAAGAAACTTGGCACAAACGTTCACCATGATGAGGCGGCGTGTCGCATAGAAGATCCAGGCCTGTACCTCAAATTTCAAGGCCACACTTAGAGGTCAAAGGTCAAAATGAGTACTTATGTAATAGGATTACCTTCTACGGCCCGCATCTCAACCATGCATCATAGGATTTCCAAGAAACTTGGCACAAACGTTCACCATGATACGGCGGCGTGTCATGCTAAAGACCCAGGCCTGTACTTCAAATGTCAAGGTCACACTTAGCTGTCAAATGTTAAAATGAGTACTATTTGATAGGACTACCTTGTCCGGCCAACATTTCAACCATGCATCGTAGGATTTCGAAGAAACTTGGCACAAACGTTCACCATTTCGAGGCGGCGTGTCGCGCACAAGACCCTGGCCTGTACCTCAAATATCAAGGTCACACTTAGAGGTCAAAGGTCGAAATGAGAAACCATACATCATATCATTCCCAAGTTACTGGGCACACATGTTCACCATAATGAGGTGACATGTAAGACACAGGGCTGTTCCTCAAAGGTCAAGGTCACACTTACATGTCAAAGGTCGACATAAGAAATGTTCGATAGGACTGTATCCAAAATGTATGCAATGCGTTGCTGTTTTTGTCCAAAAATGCACATACAATACACAATGTGCTGTTCTCGCCCGGTAAGGATCTTTTGTATTGCTTGCAATACGACATTAACTTGTTTTAATCAATTTACAATTCAGACATTAAAAACTCAATTTTGGTCACTGTGATGTATTATTTAGAACACAGTAAAGGTTTTTAGTAAAATACTACCTTAGTGTTAAATAGCTAAAGTACTAAATACTGTATATGCTTTTTACACATGTATGCATATTGTAATGTAAATTTGATTAAGAGGGATGCAACTTAAAACTAGAATTGTTTTTGACACAAAAACAGATGTCTCCCCCTCAAATATCTGTCAAAATATCTCAAAACATTCCAACCTATAAAGCAGACAAACATTTGGCCAAATCGGAGAGTATTCAACTTTTAATTACTAATTTTATCTTGACCTTTACTTGAAGGCTTGTACAAAGTGGACATGATAGCAAATGGTTTACAATAAAACATCTTTTTACTGAAGCTGTAACATTTCATGAAAATCCTTCAAGCCGTCTTGGAGATAAGGAGCGGACACGAAATAAAGCCTCAACTCTTTGACCTTCAAGCGTCACCTTGACCTTGAACCGGTATGGTCGAGACATGGGTTCTTCACACCGCGTTGATGAAGTGAACATGTGACCCACATTTCATAAAAATCCTTCAAACCGTCTTGGAGATATGGAGCGGACACAAAATAAAGCCTCAAACCTTTAACCTTGACCTTGACCTTGAACCGGTATGGTCGAGACATGGGTTGTGCACATCGCGTTGATGAAGTGAATATCTGACTCAAATTTCTTTGAAATCCTTTAGCCCGTCTTGGAGATATGAAGCAGACACAAAATAAAGCCTCAAACCTTTGACCTTCAAGCGTGACCTTGACCTTGAACCGGTATAGTCGAGACATGGGTTCTGCACACCGCCTTGATAAGGCGTACATCTGACTCCAGTTCCATAGAAATCCTTCAATCCGTCTTGGAGATATGGAGCGGACACGAAATAAAGCCTCAAACATTTGACCTTCAAGCATGACCTTGACTTTGAACCGGTATGGTCTAGACATTGGTTCTGCACATCGCCTTGATGAGGTGAACATGTGACCCAAGTTTCATGAAAATCCTTCAAGCCGTCTTGGAGATATGGAGCGGAGACGAAATCAAGCCTCAAACCTTTGACCTTCAAGCGTGACATTGACCTTGAACCGGTATGGTCGAGACATGGGTTCTTCACATCGCCTTGATGAGGTGAATATGTGACCCGAGTTTCATGAAAATACTTCAAACCGTCTTGGAGCGGAAACGAAATAAAGCTTCAAACCGACCTTCACGCGTGCCCTTGACCTTGAACCGGTATGGTCGAGACATGGGTTCTGCACATCGCCTTGATGAGGTGAACATCCGATTTAAGTTTCTTAGAAATTCTTTAAGCCGTCTTGAAGATATTGTTACGCGATAGCGATTATACTCGAACTTAGACTCCCAAGTTGCAATGACTCTTGTTTAAGAGGAGGGTAAATGGACTCCGGATCAGTATCAAAGTGAAAAGACAATGGACTCAGCTTTATACAATAATAGTGATTCTTTATTCTTCGCATAAGGTTTCAGGTATTAATTATGATAGTTGTACTTTAAAAGCCAGTAATGTTCATACCTCTCAAATCAAGCCAAAGATGATACGATTTTCAGTGTAGATTCAGTGTAGATTCAGCGTGGAAACCATCATATGGAGACCACGAACGCTCTAAGATAAGCGTTTATATACGGACAGTAGCCGACAGAATTAGTGTGCCTCCACACTCCAATGTTGTGGTCCACCTGCCCACATCAACAATCTGTGGGCAACTAAATAGTAGTAACTACTGCATACACACATGGAAATATTGGAATTGGTGGATGACCTGGCTTCTAAATTACGTTATTAAACAATTCACAACCGAAAAATTCCGAAATACAGTCTAAGGTTGCTTAGCAACTCTCCCACAATGCATTGTAATCGACTTCCCCAAAATGGCCGTCTCAGAAGTAAAGATTACACATGACAAGTTATTTAAACACAAAAGTAGAATCAAAACTTATGATTAGAATAGCAGGAGTGCAGGAATCAATCAGATAACAACGTTACTTACTAGGTATGTACTTAATTTTACCTGACACAGAAAGTTGATCTCCCGTAACCGATTCACTACATTACTCCCCCCTTTATTATGTCAAAGTTCCATCTGACATAACCAAGGTTGCAGTGATGCACCTAACTCTTCACCTGCTGACCAATCATTATAACTTATTTATAACCAGTAATCAAGACTAAATTGGTCAATAACTCTCAACAGAAATTGCCAGCTAGAGATCATTTAATTAATCCAATTAGCCAACCAATTAATGACTCTCAGGGCACAAAATCATTATAAAGTATCATATTTTAAGTTTTGAAAACTCCTTGCTGTATTTTTGCTACCTAAAACTGACTGATACAAATACATAACGTTAACATATAAATGAGGCACCAAATTCTAGAATGCAGCTGTAACTCTCATGTTCTTAAACGTTACAAACAAGTACTTCAACACATATTATAGCGGAATCACTTAAAGGCCAACTCATACAATACAACATTTCATTGGATTCTTCTCCAGAGTTGCCATCCTGTAATTCTCTAAGAATGCATGTACATATAGACTCACTTTCAAAGATGCACAATAGTTTTACAGGTTCTGTCCAGCATAAAGCATACAGAGGCAGCATCACTATCCTTCATTACATTTAAGTAACCTCTATGTTTCCAAATATAACTGTTAATGTACTGCTAATGGTGATGTCTTCACCAATTCTGATCCATGTATAACATTAACAATTATAAATTAACAATTTTCAAATTCATTAATAGTAACAACATAATATGCACATGCAATCAATAACAGCAATAACTATTGTTTATATGGAACTAAATGAAACATCACTCATAAGTGTTAAGAAATATTGTCCTTTCAGTGCCATAAGAAATTCACTTCTAGCACACTTAAAGGTCTACTAAATTTAATAAGACTTCTGACTAGAATTCACTTTGCAAAGATACCTAATGCATTTAAATGTTTAACTACAGAAAAGTTTATGAACTCTACTTCACTTATGATACCAAATGACATGTTGCTCAGTTAGGAATTTTTTGGTATCTTTTGGTAATATAAGAGTTTATGAATGAAAACAAACGCAAAAATAGCACCTCACTAGGAAAAATGACTTTTGAATAACAAACTTAGTTGAATAGCCGGTTCAATGCAGCTGATGAATTAAAAATAATTATTATAAACTATGACATAGAGATTTCTTGTTTACATCGAGATGAAGAATCCTCCGACAATTGTTTACTGGCCTCGTTCTGATTGCCTTTGATCAGTACGACTTAGTATCTGAATATGTTACTGGTCAAAAGTTATTTACTGGTACTAGTTAACAGATTCACTTGAAATGTAACTTGAATTTTAATGTTAAATTATTCACAACAGAGCGCGGCGAGAAACTAAAGGAGATACTACATTGAATGTTATGTCACTCTCCTTCGCGTTAACACGATAATAACGTTATTCCTTTCGCGAATGAATGTCCTAGTGATTGTTGTTAAACGGCTTGGTCCATGGTAAGTATAACGTAGATATGAATGGGTTTTAGTTAGTTTATTCCTCTTTCCTGGGTTTCCTCACGTTTGATTTCGGTTGATGATTTGTTGTGGTACGGTGGTCGAGACAATTCGTCTTCCCGCTGGTTTTTCCGCCTAAACTCCTCTCCAATTCTTTCAATATTACGGTTGAGTTTGGAAAGAACGTCAGTAATTGATGAAGTTTGTTTTTCCAAACATCTGACAGCACCACGACTGTTGCTCTCAACATAGTTGGTTATCGCTTCAGTCATTTCGGATAAAGCATCAAGTAGAGCTGGATTGTTATTTAATTCGGGTTGATTGAAAAAAATTAGTGTGTGTCCTGGCATCAACTGTTGCAATGTCGTGGTGTACGTTTACTTGGGTCTCTGATATACGTTGACGCTTTTGGGCTGGTTCATTGATTATGTAAGTTTCCTCATCATTTAGTATTTGCTGAAGTATATTTGTATTGTTAAATCCTTCTTGAAAAATTGAGTTTGAGGTAATGGAGCTTGGTGTAGGTGAGTCTTCAGGAAAACCAATACTATGTATGGTCAGCTGCGGAATGGATTTAGGACATGCACTGTTAGCATTCAAGATTTCTTGTAGGACAACAGGAGTCACTTGCACGGAAATGAATTGGTTCTGGTTTTGGTTAGTGGCAGTAGGGTTTGATGTTGTGTTGAAAGTTGAGGACGTATTTGAATCTGTAAAGTAAGGATAAACAGGGGTCTTCATGCTCACCGGAGTGGCTGTAATCGGTAATCCATTAAAGATTGTAGAGGGTCCTCTGGCATAGAATATTCTACCTGGTGGAAATATTTTGGCTCAGTTGGTGGTGTAGCTCCAGAGTTTTCTGTAAGAAATCTACTGTTGTCAATCACATTAAGTTCTTGCGCCAATTTACAGTGTCTTTTGTACTGAGTCACATGTTTAAACAGCTGGTCCTTTGTACTTGCTCTAAAAAGGCATAGGGTGCAGTAAAAGGGGGATTTGGTCCAAGGGAAAATGGTGCTTCAGGATATGTCCAATTACCCTATACTTCGCTTCATTATACTTCCTTCCCTGCCGCTGACAGTGGGAGCATGTGTATTGTTTTCCCCTTCGTTGCATCTTTGTTTACTGAAAGTACAGAATGCAGAAGACTGTTAATTTCCCTTCGGCGACTCTACTCGATTTACATAGTAGTATTAGCAGTTATCAAGCTGATCTCATGGAGAAAATATTTAATTGTTGGAAAAGGAGCTGATATCATGACTGAGTCCACGTTCATTCTAAGGCTAAACCATTCTCATTAGAGCTGATAACATTGCATATTGACCATTAATTAAGCGGCACTTGAGTGTTTTTGATGTTGTTTTGTTGTATTTTAAGGAGTGAATCAGATCGTGTGAAAATGAAGTTATATGGACGTGAAATGCAGTGGCTGGTATTCATGTGCATAATCTATAAGTTATGGGTGAATCTTCCCTTTAGCTTGTACTATCCATCTTGAGGATTGCATCCCTCATAAGGTTTTAGTTTGTTGTGATGTACGAGTTTTTCTTTATTCTTATTGTCCAAAAGCAAAGTATATGTCAGTTCTGAATTTTGCACCTTAATTAGATAGGGGCCGTCATAGGAATGTTCAAGTTTTGGACAGACGCCGAACACCATACTAGACTTCCTACTTCAAAACTGTTGAAGGAGATTCTTGAGTCATAGCTTCTCCCAGGTGTTGCCTTGCCACTGTATGTGCCCTTTGCATACGGCTTCTTAGTGAATCTATGTATTCACCATATGAGGTTATATAAGTTCCATCTGAGGTGTTACTACCAAATATTAGTTCTGGAGAAAGCCTCACTTCCCTGCCCATAGTTAGCAGGTTTGGAGAATACCTTGTTGATTCAATTGGTGACGCCACCGTATGCACATGCAATACAACCTAGGTGCTGATCCCAGTCTTCCTGCTCTCCTTTCAGGTATGCCTTTATCATTCTGATTAATGTTCTGTTAAAACGCTCCGTTTGTCCATTGCCTTGCGGATGACGTACACTTGTTCTTGTTTTCCGTATTTCAAGCATCCTGCAAAGCTCTTTGAAAATTTTGCTTTGAAAGGTTCTGCCTGTGGATTGTTAAAGGGCAACCCCATCTTGCTACAAATTCGTTCAGAATTTTGCCGGCGCAAACTTCAGCGGTCTGGTCAGGTACCGGACACTTCAACAAATTTGGAGAAGGCATCAGTTAGCACTAGGTTGTATCGGTTTCCCCTCGGAGTTATTGGTAAGGGCCCACATAGTCTACTGCGATCACATCCCAGGGTGCACCTGTCCTGAGACTTCCCATTGGGGCTCTAGGGGTCTTAGTTGGGGCTTTATCCCTTTCACATATATCACATCGTTTAATGTACAGATTTAACTCCTCTTTGAGATTAAACCAATAACAATGCCTTAGCAATTTATCTTTGGTTTTCTTTGTTCCTATGTGACCTGCTAATGCCGTGTTGTGATATTGGTACATCACATCTCCCTTCAGTAATTCAGGTATAACCGTTTGCACATAGACTTCCGCTGAGTTTCTTTAAACAAAGTGCTTTACTAATACTCCATTCTCAACATGTAGATTGTCCCACACTATCCAGTAATGGCGGGAAGCTGGACTCCAGCTTGTCACCTCAGCGCTTATAGGTCTTACACCTGTTAGCTTCGCCTTTAGTATTGGGCCTATGTCACTGTCAGTGGTTTGTGCTTTGCCTACGTTAATGACATCCTTTGCTATAATTCTGCGTGTCGTCTGCAGTGCTGGATGATGGGGTTTGGTATTCCTCATTATTTCTAGTAATAACCCTTGCTCGTTGGTTGGTTTCGCTCTCGACTTCTACCTGGGTTTTTCCATTCGTACTGTTCTCCTGCTTTGTTTGGATTCCGACCATCTCGAAATAGCCCGCACCCATTTCAATTGATCTCTTTATGCATTTTCTGCAGGGCCCACATTCCAATGGTTCACAGGTGTCTACTTTAGGGCAGTCACAGTCATACGGATTCTCACACCTTGACAATGCATCGCACTGTCCTTGCTTCTTCCCGGGTCTATACTCTATGGCGAAGTCATACTGAGCTAATATTTCGAGCCACCTTGCTATCTTTCCTCTAGATTCTTTCAGTCTGAACAACCACACTAGCGCTTGGTGATCAGTCCTGATCCGGAATCTACTGCCTAAAAAGTATTGGCGGTAGTATTCAATGAAATACCCGAGAGCACAATAACTCCTTTTCTGTAATACAGTAATTGGACTCCGCTTAGATGAGCGCGCGACTACCGTATGCTATAACTCTTTCTCGGCCTTCTTGGATTTGAGCGAGCACTCCACCGATCGCTACATCTGATGCATCAACATCCAAGATGAATTCTCCACCATTGTTCAAAGGGTAGCCCATAACATCTGTACTAACTAAGGCACCTTTTATATCTTGAAATGACATCTCATATTGTTCAGTCCAGACGAATGGCTTTCCTTTCTTAGTCAGTTCCATCATCGGCTAAGCTCTTTTCGCATAAGATTTCACAAATCTGCGGTAATACGACCCCATCGCTACAAACTGCTTAACATGTTTTGGGTTAGCTGGTCTGGGCCATTCGACAACCTTAGAAATGTTAACATGATTTGGCTTAACTCCTGCTGAAACAACATGACCCAAGAAAATCACTTCAGTTTGCAAAAGTTCACACTTTTCTGGTTTCAATTTCAGATTAGCATCTCGCAGTCTTTCAAATACTCTATCGAGCCTTTCCATTTACTGTTTAAAATTATTTCCGAAGACTATTATAACGTCTATGTAGACTAAACAGGTTTCCCACTGCAGCCCATGTAATGCTAATTCCATTGTTCGTTGGAATGTGCTAGCAGCATTGTTCAACCCAAACGGCATTCTTGTCATTTCAAATTGTCAATATTTGTAGACAAAAGCACTCTTAGAAATATCTTCCTTTTTCAGTGGAATTTGGTAATATCCACTAGTAAGGTCTAACGTACTAAAAAATGCAGCTCCGGACACAGAGTCTAAACAATCTTGGATGCGAGGCATTGGAAATCCATCAGGTCTTACTAGCTCATTAACCCTTCTGTAGTCAATGCATAGGCGAATTGATCCATTTTTCTTGCGTACCAATACTATTGGTGAGGCCCATGGTGATATACTTTTGCGAATCACCCCTTTAGTCAGCATGTCTTCAATGGCCTTCTTCTCCTCGTCTGCATACGCTAGTGGTACGCTCCTTGGTGCCTGTTGTATTGGTCTGGCGTCCCCTGTTTCGATAGTATGCTCATTAAGATCAGTGAGACCGACATCCCATTCCCCTTTTGAAAAGATGTTTACAAAATTTGACAATGTGTGCGCTAATTTCTGCTTTTGAAAAGTGCTTGGAGATGTGAAGGAACAGAGTTGTTAGTATTGGATAATCCCTCATTTGTTTTTGTAGATTTACCCTTATCATTATATACTTGCACACGTTTCAGGCTGCTGTAATTAGATTGTTCATTCGTGTTCGTATTGAGTTAACACCAGTGGTGTTCCATAAGCAATTTCTGCCTCGCCAATTACAGAGTATTGATGAATTGTCACCGCAGAGATGAAAGGGTTCACCATTCTGATATTATTGGTGACATAACTTCCTAATTCGGTCAGGGTATGTGCCATACAAAGCTTGTATCTTTCTTGAAAATTATTTGTCGGTTCAACTACTTATGTTGCCTCACTATTTTTATCATCATTTTCCCTACGGTCTATCAGAACATCTATTACTACTTCTGACAAACCAGGTATGAGGTAGTCATCTGCTGTAATGACCCTTCTCAATTTCTCTATGCCTATTTGAGTTATTGGAATTTCAATATCATTCATAACAATAACTCCCTTGCTCAAAAGAATATCTGCGGGACCATCTGCACCGTTCTGGAGAATGTCCACTCCCAGCAAGAAATCATCTTCAATATCAGATACTATTAGCTCTTTCTCTAGGCTCGTCTCAGGTTGAAATTAAATGTACCTTTCCCTATGTCATTGATAGGGTCCCCTGTTGCTCCCGTAAGACACGAATATCTTCTAAGATCTGGTTTTTGAGTCATCTTATTATACACCTTTTGAGATAAAACACTTTTTGATGCCCCAGTGTCAGTTGAAAAAGTGAGGCATCAACATTTTTTTTCCGTTCCCTTGTTCATCTTCTGTCTCATCTTCATATTCACTATTAGTGGCTGTTCGCCTGGTGCTTTTCCTCTCATAATCATTAGGTCTTTTGGCTCCTCGGATCCCCCTTGTTTGTATGAAGTTTACTACATGAAAAACCGCTTCGTCTACATTATTCGGCTCTTTGTGGTACTCCACCTCAAACCGCACTTCGTCGTCGCGCAGACCATCAAGATCTCGCCTAACAAGATCTTCTTCACGCGTCCTTCTGTCGCGATACCCATCCGCTTTGTCATACAGCCGCTTGCGATCGCTTGCAAAGTCCTCTGCTGTCTGACCGACTTTCTGTACCCTTCTGCTGAATTTTTCAGCGAAAGCCCTTGTTGTTTCAATTACCCTATATCGGCTACTCAACTCCCCGACAAGTTCGTTGTAATTACCAAGTAAACTTTTGGGAAGTTGCGCGAAAACGAACTGAGCAGCTTGGTCTTCCATTCTGGGTAGAAGATTGTCGAGCTTATCGTCCTGATCCCAGTTATTTCTTGTTGCAATTGTTTCAAACCTAGATAGCCATACATGCCAATCTTCTCTGCCAGTGAAGATAGAGATCTTAATGCTATTTGGCCTGCTATTATTATAATGGTGTGACCTCCTATAGGCGTGCTAATTTTGAGGTTGGTTAAAGTTGCGAAAATGCGTGTGTGTGTGTGTGTGTGTGTGTGTGTGCCTAGGCACATGTGGTTGTGAATCACTTTGACGGACAAATTGACAGTCACTATTATTCTGTTGAGGCGTTTGAGAATTATGTGAATACTGAATGTGTGTCTGGGGTATGTGCAACTGTGCATTTCTGTGTTGATTGCTCATGTGTTCTTGAATAGTGTGTGTTGAATCAATTTTGTTTGACTCCTTAAGAGTTCTTAACTCCGAAACTACATCCTTCAGAATACTGTTTATGTCTAATATTGACTTATTAACTTCATCTAAATTTTCATTATCATAGGTAGGGTGAGAATTTTCATTATCATTCGTAGAGTGAAATTCTTCATTTTCATGTGAACTGAATGCTTGTGATATACCGGGCTGAAATATTATTATTCTGAGGTCTGAAAAATATTTCATTTTCACTATCAACAGGTACTGGTGAGAGTTGATTCTCCATTACCCAAAGTTAGTTGATTCAAAAGGTTATCGAGTATTTCGCTGGTTCGTATCACTGGATCCCAAAAAAAATAATAAAGGATCCCACATCTGTCACCATAGAATGTTACGCGATAGCGATTATACTCGAAATAAGACTCCCAAGTTGCAATGACTCTTGTTTAAGAGGAGGTTAAATGGACTCCGGATCAGTATCAAAATGAAAAGACAATTGACTCAGCTTTATACAATACTAATGATTCTTTATTCTTCGCATAAGGTTTCAGGTATTAATTATGATAGTTGTACTTTAAAAGCCAGTAATGTTCATACCTCTCAAATCAAGCCAAAGATGATACGATTTTCAGTGTAGATTCAGCGTGGAAACCATCATATGGAGACCACGAACGCTCTAAGATCAGCGTTTATATACGGACAGTAGCCCACAGAATTAGTGTGCTTCCACACTCCAATTATGTGGTCCACCTGCCCACAATGTATCACGCCCACATCAACAATCTGTGGGCAACTAAATAGTAGTAATTACTGTATACAAACATGGAAATATGGGAATTGGTGGATGATCTGGCTTCTAAATTACGTTATTAAAGAATTCACAACAGAAAAATACCGAAATACAGTCTAAATGGATTATATAAATAAGACTAACTTTTGACAGCTCTTTGTTTACATGGGAGAGAGAAGACAGCAGACGACCAATCACGTTCACTTATTCTAAGGTTGCTTAGCAACTCTCCCACAATGCATTGCAATCGACTTCCCCAAAATGGCGTCTCAGAAGAAAAGTTTACACATGACAAGGTATTTAAACACAAATATAGAATCAAAACTAATGATTAGAATAGCAGGAGTGCAGGAATCAATCAGATAACAACTTTACTTACTAGGTATGTACTTAACACAAAGGAACAGTGGAATAATCAGGGTTGAAAGGTTGAAAGGTAGAAAGTTGATCTCCCGAAACCGATTCACTACAATATGGAGCGGACACGAAATAAAGCCTCAAACCTTTGACCTTCAAGCGTGACATTGACCTTGAACCGGTATGGTCGAGACATGGGTTCTGCACATCGCCTTGATGAGGTGAACATGTGACCAAAGTTTCATGAATATCCTTCAAGCCGTCTCGGAGATATGGAGCGGACACGATTTGGGACAGACAGTCAGACCCCAAGGACAAAAACAATATATATCCCCTGTATACAGAGGGAGACATAACTAACCGGAGGCCTTTATTCCGCTGAATAAATATCTTGAATCTTATTATGTCATTATGTGGCGTTGTAAGGCCATCATCATGGGTTCTTATATAATTATGCAGGGTTGCATTACCATAATAATGGGTCGATATATGATTTTGCTTGGTTCTAATATAATTATGATGGATCGTAATAGCAATATGATAGGCCGTAATGTCATTACTATGGGTCCAGATAGCATCATGATAGGTCGTGATATCATTATCATGGGTCTATATTTCATTGTGATGGGTTGTGATATTATTATGTTGCGTTGCATCATCACTGTGATTGGTTAAAATGTGTTTATATTGGGTTACGTGGAGTTCAAATATCATAATAATGGATTGTAATGTCATTATGTTGGGTTGTTTGTCATTGTGTCGGGTTGTAATGTCATTATGTGGCGTTGCATTGACATTATGGTGGGTTCGTATATAATTATATTGGTTAAATTGTCCCCTTATTCAGTTCAACTGTAAATCCTATATTAATCTTTTCCTTCCGGTCACTTGCAATACTGATAAGTCCAAGTGCAGTTCTATTCTGTCCAATTGTCTTAAGGACAAGCTAGGTTATCATTATCTTTGTTCACTTTGAAAATATTGCTGGTCAGGGTGTCCTTCTGTTTCATTCCGTTGCCGATCTTACTGAGTGACATAGTGATCAGTTGATTAGAATGACATCCTGTCCTTTAAAATGTTGGCGTTTTCGAGTAGTGTCATGGCCGATTACATCAACATGCTGTGATGCTATCTCCTATGTGGTTCATTTGTCATATGCACATTTCGGACGAAGTCAACCGTTCTAGAGTACAAATTTTAAAAGATGTCATTGAAAGTATCGGGTTGTCATCCGTGTACTCCAAGTTTTACGAACAGCGGATTGACGATTGGATGATAGATTGTCTTACAAACGTAGAAATGACGAGGCTTGGTGTGGAGACAATTGGAGCGGATTGACGATTGGATGATAGATTGTCTTACAAACGTAGAAATGACGAAGCTTGGTGTGGAGACAATTGGAGAGAGGAACAGACTGCGAGAAGGAGTAAAGACAGGTGTAAGTCGCCATAAATTATGCACAGGGGCCCGGCACAAAAAAAAAAAAAAAAAAAAAACATAAAGTAATATATAGACAAGGGGTGGAACAGCGCCGATAGGCCGATTTGACAAAGTTCACAATTGGGTCCGATTTCTAAGTCAAAATAAACACCAATAATTTAAAGCAATGCACACAAATGTAGCTAAACATCAACCCTAAACACTGACCGTAAAGACTTTCACCACAATCAAACAGTTTACGAACACCCGGCCCAGATTTACGATGACACCCCACTATTTTGACAGGTCGGACAAAACCGTGCAACTCGACGCTCACCATGATTCACGGGGTAAACATATACCTGCAACTCATGCAGGCTTAAAATCCAACAACAAATCGATCAAACATATTTAAATCAACAACTTACCACCGATAACCGTTTATGATGAACAATGTACTCCAGTAAAAATGCCAAAGTTGTCACTTTCGGGACGACAGTTTCACTTTAACGTCCATGTTAGGTCACGTGCCGTCTGCGAACTGCTGTTGTAAGGCCAAATCTGATTGGTCCAAAATGAATCAACGCCGTCGGTAAGTTTATTGCTACATAACCGGGTTCCAGCGCTCGCGAAATTCAAACAACAACAACATTTCCCGTTTTTTTTTGACAGCTTGAAGTTTGGAGCCAACTATACATGTGAAAATGCTAGTCAGTTGGTAGGTTTACCTTTCATAACATTGATTTCAATGGTAAAACATAAACTATTATGATGCCTTTTGAGTATGTTGACGCTTTTTTTCGGGGACAGGTCAAAGTCAGGGAACAGGACCTTCTAATACAACACTAGTCCTATAATATCCGTGCTTGTCAACGGAGTCTTATGTTATAGGACTAATACAACACAGATAATGATATGGGCAAATAAAACAGAGGAATTTATCACTTTTCTCCATAAGCGTTTTCTTGGACACTTCCAAATTGAAATGATTATCAGTAAAGGTTTGTGTTTACATGTATTGTCAGAGTGGAAAACGACCGGAAGAGTTAAGTTTGCTCGTTACAAGCAGTCTAAACTCTTCCTGCATTATTTTCAAAAGGCTTCTGTATTATGTACGGGAAATGTGTCATGAAGCAACGGATTATACTGTTATCTGACAGTTGCTGAGCTTGTATACAATGAGATATACAATTCAGGATTAATGCCATTCTGACCATGCAGTCGGATCTGGTACTATATTAGTTGCAATGAACTACAATGGATTAAAGGAGCCAAAGGTTAAGTTCTAGATTAGACAGGTTATGTGCAGGTGGGTCTTAACCCTTTTACTGTTGGAAAGTGGAGAAGGACACTTGAAAACAATGTACATCCACATGAGAGCCATCTCATAAGGATTATAATTATTTTTTTCCACTCTGATGTCCCTTCTAAAATAGATTTTGAAATAGTCCATTTTGATAATTCAGCGCTATGACTGCATGGAGGGTCTTTAATCCTTTCTATTCCTCCAGAAGCGTTTACAGTGGACTGTTATCATTTCGTGATAAAGTTAATAAACATTTACTGAAAAAAGTGCAAAAGAAAGTGCAGGACCTGTGTTGATTGCTTTTTCTCAGCAATAAGAAAACACTGCTATCAATAAAATACAATAATTTTATTCCGGTAATTGTAGGTCACCGGCCCAGAATACAAACATTTTATACATAATAAATATTTCCACACTAAGAGCACGGACCTATATACACATGGATTGGCAACTCTCGTATATGACTATATTGAGCCGTTTGAAAACTCGGGATGGCAGAGACATTTCAACGAGATCACGCATGAATGAACAGCCATGGTAATTAAGATAAAGATCAACAGATTACTACTTAATTACAATATACTCAGACGATTCCAGAGTACCCGCAAGGGATTGTGGGTAAGGTAAAAATCCCTAGAAATTTATTGATAAATGGAAGTTGCGAAACCATGTGTATATAGGTCCATGCTAAGAGTAAGGTAAATACAAATACAAAATATTCATCTTTATGGAATGCAGGCAACACATTCAAATCTACGTATACCTACAAATACAAACGGAATAATTATTATAACAGTCCGATAATCTGCGGGGCCCTATCTTTGAAGTTGGCTGTGTAGTGCCGGATTACACGAGGGGCATAAGCCTCAAGTGTAATCCCGGACTACACAGTCAACAAGAAACTTTTTTACATTTATATGTTCAACACACCATACATATTCATATGGTGAGTAAATGCTTTCAATTTGGAAAAGTGAAAGAAAATGCTTATGGAGCAAAGGGTTAAATTGTTACTTATAACAGCTTTCCAATTACTGAAAATATGAATCACTGTCAGAGTAGCAAATGATGCAAATCGTGATAAGACGGCTTGTTATAATGCTTTTCATCTGGTTTTACATTGTGTGTCATGGGCAATCCATGAAAATTAATCCAAACAGATATTTATCCTTTGCTCCATAAGAATCTCCTTGGACTCTTCCAAATTGAAAGCATTAATTCATCACTTATCAGTAATGGGTGGAATATGTTTACATATACTGACAGAGTGGAAAACAGTGCAGGAAGACTTCAGATTGCTTGTTACGAGCAATATAAAATCTTCCTACACTGTTTTAAAATGCCTGGGTGCGGTAAATGCGGTACTATCCAGAGTCTGACTACTTACCGCAGTCATCATTAATGGGTGAACATTTCTATTTAACCCTTTGCTCCATAATACCACATTTCCCCGCACCAAATACAAAAGGCCTTTGAAAACAGTGTAGCTGGAAGAGTTCAGATTGCTCAAATAACATCCATATCTTCTTTCTTTAAAACTTACAGCCTTGACATGACCAAACAGTCCCCTCCTTATTATATTTCTTCCACTGTTTAGCAGTCTGTAAACCTGCACAATTTCTGTGTAACCAAGCATCACACGAATCACATTGAATCCACTGATATCCCTCTGCTTTTTGACACGTTTTGCATTGATCGCTGCTCATGCTTGATGTCCCTGGTTCTGGCTCTGCTTGAGCCTGTGGAGTTCGAAGAATATCAGTGGTTTCAAGTAACTGTTGCTCTACTTGTGTTTTGGATTTCCCTTTATTTTTAGTGGATGACTTTATTTTTTATTTGTCTGTGGTTTTTGAAATTTTAATTTGTTTTCTATGGGCCATTGTTTTGTCGATGTGAAAACAACCTTTTACATCTTTGCAGAATTGGGCAAATAACACCATAAAAAACATCTGAACCATTTCATTGTATATGCTGCAAATCTGTGCAGAGATATGTGCCATGGTAACTACAAATTGTGATAACTGCATTTCTTCCTGGCTTGAAATTAATTCTTCGGTGACTTCGGCTTGCATTTTGATAACCACCATATGTGCAAAGTGCTCATACAATTTCTTTTCACTTTGTAAAACTTCCAAACAATTATTGAACATTGATTTTCCATACTTGATTAAGTTTTCATTTACAAGCTTTGCCAGGCAAATGTCAGTTAAACGTAAGAAAAACTCAAACATGGCATCAGTCACATTTGTTAAACCACGCCTAACATTTTGTTTCCTTTCAGTGTCAATTAAGGAGTCTCGGTCAGACGTTACCTGTTGCAAATAATGTTCTTCCTCCTTGAACAAATTAATAATGTTTAATGTAACTCCGGCATCTTTGAATGCTATCTGGGCTTCTTTCGAGTGTGAAAACATTTTATTTGTGTATACTTTTTTCTAAGTTTAGCAACACAGTAACCTGCCACATAGCGAATTCTTGATCTGGATGCATCTGTCACAAATCTTTTTGTTACTCTCCTTTCACCTGGCTGAAGTAATTCCACCTGCTGTTCTAACATGAATTGTCTTATATGTTCAACTATCCTGTAACAGACTATTTTGTGTTCAGTTTCAAAAACATGTTCTGTTCCTATATCAAACAGCACCAGACAGTTCATTATGTATTCAATACTATTTGTGTATTCATATACCTGCTGGAAAAACTTAGCAAGTGTACTCTCGGGAACACCAGTATGCACATCCATGTTCAAGCTTCTGATAAGAGTTGACATTTTCAAGAATAGTTTTTTTTATAAAAGAAACAATTCTGTGGTTTTCAGGATCCAGCTGTGATATTATGATATTTGCTTTTGACCGGCACATAGAAAATTCTTCCTTAAAAGAAATCTCTCCAAGTAAAGCCTTTATATCAAAGTTAACAGGAATGTCAAACTGTAAAGCTTCTTGCTCATCACTGTCTATTGAAGCTATAACATCATTAAAATCATCTTCAAGCTCCATTTCATAGCTGCTAGGGTCAACTGGAATATCTGATATCTCAACATGTGCAGGTGGATAAGGCTGGTCTGGTTCACTACTGAAACACACATAAAACATATTGTTATGAATAATTCTGGAATCTGTTTACACTACCATTAAATTGGTTAACCCTTTGATCCATATGCATTTTCTTGGACTCTTCCAAATTAAAAGCATTCTTTTACCACATATCAGTAATGGGTGGAATATGTTTACATATACTGTCAGAGTGGAAAACAGTGCAGGAAGAGTTCAGATTGCTCATTACTCTTCCTACACTGTTTTCAAATAGCTGCTTTATTGTGTGCTGGAAATGCGGTATTATGGAGCAAAGGGTTAATCCTTATCCCACCAAATTATCAAAATGGAATCATCTGTTATCTCTATTTGAAGGAATTTAATTCCATAATCGGAGGCACTTTGATACATATAGTACCAGATATATTTTTTTCATTACTATCTGAGTGGCAAGCAATGCAAATTCAGGCAAGACGGCTCGTTACGAGCCGTCTCGTCTGGATTAACATTGATTGCAAAAACAACAATAGTCGTGTATGGCAGGATAAGAGTTAATACGCATTCATTTATAACTATCTAGAGACCATCTGCTTACCGCAGTCTGTAGCATTTATTAAATAAACTTCAGGTATTAAACTTAGGGTATTCATCAATCCTTATTAAAGTAACAGGTAATTAACAAGGTATTACTCCATAATTAAAATGAATGTATTGTTGCCACAGTACTAATAGTAGCAATACAGTCAAACTTATATTAAAGACCACCTCCAAATAGAGACCAGTAGGGAGAAAACAGTGCACTATTCATCTGTATTAGAACAACTTCTATCAAGGCCATCGGTTAACATAGACCGCTTTAGCTTCTTTCGGCCAGTGGTCTTTGGTATTTCTGTACAGGTTTGACTAAGTATAAACTGTCAACTTCATAAGCATAAGTAATCTTTCATTTAAGGTGTTGAATGGAATAGTTTGCACTGTCCAAAAGGTGCACTGAAGTATTTTGCATTTTGCAAAATAATTGGTTAAATATTTATACGATAATCTTTTGTTTGCAGGATCTTGTCAAGGCTGACGCCAGATGATAATGGGAATTTTGAGCAACTCGAATCAGGAAAGAGTACACAAGTACCTGGTCCAATAGTGTTTATTGAACATGTGAAATCTTTGTTTCCTGATGCTAAACGTGAGAGAAGAAAGATTGGTACAACCTACCAAACATTGTACAGAGGTATCTCTTTTAAGCCATTAGGAAATGTTCCTGCCAATTCACTTACATTTGCGGATATTAGTAAAACTCTACCAGACAATTACTATGTAAAAAAGTGTAGATCAACAGAAATAATATGTGAAACATCAAGTGGATATATGTGTAATGGTCACAGTGTTTGTAAAACAATAGTACTACATAACAATGGCACATGGGAACTGAACATTGCTGGCAAAAATGTTGATCTATCAAAAGTACTTATTGAAAACACATTCAATCTGAGTGAACAAGGACTGAACTTAGTTTTTACCACTGTGGATAAGGTGCAACTTTGTAATGGCATTAAAGTTACCAAGCCAATTACTGTAAGCCGGTATCACACACTAGACTTATGGGAGAGACCAGGTGAAAATGCAGTGAGATCTGTGAGGTCTTTGATGTGTTCAAAATTAATTTCACTGAACTCTCAAGCGTCTTCATGTCGCATATGCCAGAAAATGACATTTTTTTGTTCTGAAGGCAAGGAAAATGTAGTACCGGTAAACCGTCGGCAATCTGTTCCAGAACCCGCACCCACTATTGATCAAATAAAAATACTGTTTCCACAGGCAAATGAAAATATGATTGAACTTCTTCTTGAACAATCGAAAAATGTTGGAAGACATCCGAAGGGGCGTAGGTGGTCTCAGAAGTTCATAGGAGTATGTTTGCAAATGAATAACAGAAGTCCCCATTGTTATGAAGTTTTATGTGAAAGTAAGTTGTTAGTGCTGCCATCAAAATCATTACTGATTCTGTATAAGAATTCAATAAAGCAAAAACCGGGTTTTGATGACGAGATTTTCCACTGGATGTTTTGTGAAGCAAACAGACAAAATATACCTGAAGGTGAACGTTATGGGGGCATTATTTTTGATGAAATGACCATCCAGACTGACATACAATTGGACAAAAAGGGTGATATTGTAGAAATTTCCGGTTTCACTGATTACGGAAAGGAGGGCGACTCATGCCATGCCCTTAGACAGGGAACAAAGGAGAAGACCCTTGGGAAATACATTTTACAGTTACTGTTTTTAGGAACAAATGGGTTTCGATTTCCCTTTGCTCATTTTATTACCCAAGGTGTACAAGCATCGGAGCTATTCGGTATGTTCTGGAAGGCAGTGTATATGCTGTATTCAGCTGGATTTACTGTTCTGTATACATGTATGGATGGGGCTCAAGCCAATCGCTCTTTTATGCACATGTGTTTGGGAGATAAGCCAGGTAACTTCATTGCCAGAAACCCTTGTACGTCCATTGACATAATATTTTTGATGGACTTCTCACATGTAATAAAAAAAGCAAGGAACAATATTTTAAAATGTGGGAATCATGCCAAATGCACTAGAATTTTAACCCTCCCTAGCTACCATACCATTTACTGGCAGATGTTTGTAGACTTTTTTCATTGGGACCAACAGAATGCTCTTCAAACCCATAGAAAGCTGACAACTGAACACTTCCATCTCGATTCTCAATTAAAAATGCGAAATCATTTGGCTGAGGATGTGTTAAATTCAGAGATGTTACATGCAATGAACTTATATCAAAGAACTCTTGGTGAAAAGGGTCAAGTTTTGAATGGACTAATTGAATTTCTTGAAAATACTTCCAAATTAATAGATATTTTCCGTGACATGAGACCAATAAAATCTCATGATGACATCAGATTGGTTACTTTAAAGTCTGTGAGCACATGGTTCTGTGAGTGGCAAACATTTATCATGAACAATAGTGATATTCCAAAAAGGGAAAAAGGGAAGAAACTTTTATCACATCAGTCTATGGAGGACATACAATCTTGTATCATAGGTTTCATTGCCTTGTGCAACACTGCATTACAGAAATCCTCTACCATGTACATAACACCAGGACTTGTCAACTCAGATGTGATTGAAAATGTATTCAATCAGCAAAGGTCAACCTACAATGGGGCTAATTCCAACCCAAATGCTCTACAGTACCAAAGAGCCATAAACAGCATCCTTGTTGGACAAAACATTATTTCAAAAAAGTCAAATGCGGGAAAGACCAAAGTCAGTAGTGTGCCATACAGCCTAGCTCTCAAACAGCACTTGCGGAAAAGACCAAACGTTATCAGCTCGGACTCCAGTGCAAGGGATATTAAAGTCATTCGTTTATAAATGTAATGTATTCCTTACATAATGTTGGATTTCATATTATCAACCCTTTGCTCCACAATACCGCATTTCCCCGCACCCAATACAGAAGGTATTTGAAAACCATGAAGGAAAGAGTTCAGATTGCTCGTAACCAGCTATCTGAACTCTTCATGCACTGTTTTCTATCCGTCAGTAATTGTAAACGTAATTTACCTATTATTGATAAGTGATGAAATAATGCTTTCAATATGGAAGAATCCAAGAAATTGCATAGAGCAAAGAGTTAACACTTTGCTCCATAAGCATTTTCTTGGATTCTTCCAAATTGAAAGCATTAGTTCACCACTTATCAGTAATGGCTGAATTATGTTTACATTTACTGATAGAGTGGAAAACAGTGCAGGAAGAGTTACGAGCAATCTGAACTCTTCCTACACTGTTTTCAAATGCCTGCTTTATTGGGTGCGGTGAAATGCGGTATTATGGAGCAAAGGTTTAAGTGAAATAAATTTATAATGTTGTGGAAAACCAGAACATCAGCACAATAATAATAAAAGATAAAATGAAATATTTTAATTATTATTTATACGATTATTTTGTTTTCCACAAGGTTTTAACTTGATTTCATATTAAAATAATAAAATAATATTATGATTTTGTTTTTATTGTTTTCATGATTGTTATTATTATTAGACCATAGAGCTATCATTTCCCAAAGTTTGAAGTTTCTATCTCTAATGGTCTAGGAGTTACTTGTTAAGACGTACTGATGCTACTTTTTTACCCATGTTTTACCTCCCAATTTGACCGCAGGGCTAAAATTGTAATTAAAGAATGTTCTACTTGTCATCCTGTTCGATTTGATATGCTACATCACCATGTTCTGAACATTTCCATTTGTGACCCCCCCCCCCCCCCCCTCCACGACTGACCCACCGTGGCCCCGCCCACAGGGGTGCAATCAAAATTATAATAGTACTGTGCACTCCTCATACCATACAGTTTCAATCTGTAACGGTCTAGGAGGACATACGTGGTAAGACGGAAAATATCATGACAATATCCCCGCTTTCTTAGAAAAGCGCGGGGTAATTATTATACAAGCATGCATATTTACCATTTCAACCTGCAGCAGCTCATGTCTTCTAGTATGTCCTCATTTCTCAAATTCATAAACTCATGTACAGCAGCAGGTGGGTGGATGATGTACCTGGAATGAAAATTTATCACCCGTAATCCCTCTGATGACCTAGCCCTTGACATTGCAACTCCCAGCTGTCCCGTCTTAAATATATCACGGCAGTCAACTTCAACCCTGAAATGAATCTATTTTGATTTATAATACAGAAAAATTAATTGCTGCAGGACATATCGTTTAACCCTTTGCTCCATAATATCGCATTTCCCCACACCCAATTGTTTTGCAGTTATATCAGTCCTTATTTGGTTGTCCTTGTGACCAACAATGAAGCAATTTTATATTTTATGATAAGCCAAATACATAATTCTTGATACATGAAGTTAATTCTACAAACATATATTTATATGATTTAATGACAGTGCATGCAATAAGTTCTGTATGGCACTAGTTTATGCATTGTCACTCAATCATAAGTATAAAACTAGGTGTCATACTGGATAATACCCTGCATGGGTTCGAGTCCCCGGTCCGGCAACATTTCTCTGTTACGATTTGACAAAAGACATTGCGTCCCGCGTCATTCGTTCTCACCGCTGACTCATGTCAGAAAGTTGTGAGTTACTTGCAGAGAAATTGTGTGGAGTACTGGTTGGAAACACAGGAAACATGGTTAGGTTAACTGACCGCCGTATATAACTGAATAATTGTTGAAAAACGGCGTTAAGCCCCATTCGAACAAAAACAACAACACCCCTTTTGTTGCTTAAAACATTGTATTACAGTGAACATGGTGATGATTACTGTTTGGGATGGATGGGGTTTCCTTCTCATCTGGTCTGAGTGGCTTTTTGCATTATATGTGGTTACTGTTTTTTCTGCTGTTATAAATGATCTACCAAGATTATTACAAAAGTACATATGGATACATTAAAAACTGGAAAAGGTTTAAATTCTAACCTGTGAAAGCCTCTTTATGTATGCTGATTGTTTTATTCAAAGTTGGAAAATTCAATGTCAGTAGTGTGTCAGTAGCATCAATCAGGATTCCTCTCAATCCATTCACCAAGGTGTTACTTAAGTTACGCAGTAGTATAACAGGACATCGGAATTTCAACCACAATGTAGAAGGAGCTGTCAAATTCGGTTCGGTTGTGTCTCCTGAATCTGTGGCTTTGAACTCGTACATGTCACCACGACACTTCAATAAACACCTTCGATTGTACTTGTCCACCAATAAATTGGTTGAAAACAATTTAATACTGTCTGTATCACAATCAGTTGGTAATGCTCTTTTCACACTATTCATAAACATGGCACCACTTTCAGATATATTACCTTGATACATTTCACTTAAAACTTTTACAAACAGATGCTCATTTTGACGAACATTTTCAGTCAATGTAACCTTGTGTAGGAACACATTTTGGAAGTATTTACTTTGGAAACAATACCTACCATTATCATTGTACCTTTTATTCGGAACTGGTGGGAGCTGGAAAAAGTCTCCACTAAGTATGATTTGTATACCGCCGAATATTTTGGTCGGATGTTTCAGTTCACAGACACTCTTAATGGAATCAAATGTTCTTTCACTTATCATCGAACACTCATCAATTATCAACACATCTGTATTCCTTATGTCCTTTATGATGTTGTCATATTTTGCGTTGTTTCTTAACACTGACGCAATCTGGGTTGGTTCATGCCTTCCATCAACTATTCCAGTGAACTTGTGTACTGTTACAGCATCGAAATGGGTGGGGTACACTGCGCAGGCTATACCAGTGCTACATGTCAGTTGCACTTTCTTACGTTTACTTGTTAACTGTTCATACAGTTCACGTACAATAAAGGTTTTACCAGTTCCAGCTGATCCCAACAAAAGAAGATTATGTCCTTCGCTTGCTAAATTTAGCGCAAACTGTTGATTTTGGTTCAAAATCATATTTAATTTACTTGATGAAAACGGAAGCGTGTATTGTTTGTAAACATATAACTGACTGATTCCCGTTTTGGGATATCAGTTCAGAGTACATGCAATGGACGAGATGGAACCAGACCAATTCGACCAATGAAATCGTCCGTTACAATTTCGTCACGTGATACAACATGGAGAAGCGATTTTGTTATTTCAGAGGAACTGTGAAAATCGTTATAAATAAGTGTCACTAAACCTTCAAATAAACGGTTATCGGTGGTAAGTTGTTGATTTAAATATGTTTGATCGATTTGTTGTTGGATTTTAAGCCTGCATGAGTTGCAGGTATATGTTTATATGTATATGTTTTGGTGAGCGTCGAGTTGCACGGTTTTGTCCGACCTGTCAAAATAGTGGGGTGTCATCGTAAATCTGGGCCGGGTGTTCGTAAACTGTTTGATTGAGGTGAAAGTCTTTACGGTCAGTGTTTAGGGTTGATGTTTAGCTACATTTGTGTGCATTGCTTTAAATTATTGGTGTTTATTTTGACTTAGAAATCGGACCCAATTGTGAACTTTGTCAAATCGGCCTATCGGCGCTGTTCCACCCCTTGTCTATATATTACTATATGGGTTTTTTTTGTTTGTTTTTTTGTGCCGGGCCCCTGTGAAATTATGTAGTTTAAGACATGATACATGCATATTGATGTGTGCATTATAATATTATCCAGCAATGAAACCGTGATATAATGCATAAAATTAACCTGCAAAATTGCATTTGATGCCCTTAATGCAATTTTTAATCATGAAGGTCTGGCATAAAAACAATAGATCCTAAAGTCATATGTGTTCGCAGTTTTGGCATAAAAACCGGTACCGAACCGTAAATGAGCTATAATGTGGTGTCCGGGAATATGTGTTACATCACGGAGTCGTGATTTAATCTCCTGTATTTTAGGCAATACGTGTTACATGCCAGAAACTGTTAGAAACGACTAAATCTATGACATGATATGCCATTGAACTGTTAATTTAATTTAGTTTATACTTTTCTTGAGCATTTTCCCAGTGTCCTTCCCGCCAAATGCCTGGGTTTACTTTTTGAAAACCAAACCAAACTGTTTTTCTCTCTTTATTCAACGCCTGCAATGTTATATATGTGAAATAATTATAATACAAATAATTTGTAAATGTCACTTTAAAGATGTCATAGGGCGAGGTCAATACGATTTTGTTTCTAAATATTATGATGGAACATAACAAAATGTTTCTACCGAGTTACGTCACGTCTAAATAGCATCAGATTTCAAAACCTGGACAACAAGCCATAATTTCATTGCATTAAAAGGGTTCATACAACCCTTGTAGTCGGAATACCCTTTCCTTTTTGAGTCTACTTGTTTTTAGTTAGGAATACATAACAGGGTCCATCTGAGCTAGGTGTATTGTATTGCATGTAATCAAAGGTACCATCTCCGGATGGAAGAGTATGCGAAATAAGGCTGGAAAGATTTCATACAAGTTCTGGTCTCAATAGGTCATTATTTCAAGGCTAACTTCAAGCGTTATTTTTTTGTTTTTTTTTAGTTAAGGGAAAATTTGTATTTTTCCGCATTACTTTGCGACCGTGAAAGTGTTTGTAAGTGCGAATAATTGCCGAATCCGACTTAGGACTAATTTTCTGTTATTTTCTTATACTTATCCAGATTTGACTTAGGGGGGAAAAAATCGCCAATTGTTTCTCTGTTGACTTGTTTCGTGGAATGCCATGGACAGCATACCCTACTTCCATATTCACTGTATCCACGTAATTATTATATATTTACATAATTGTTATATTTTAATTTAAATGGAGAATAATTCATACTGAATATGTTGATGCTTTTATATGATTTGTTTAGTTTTTGGTGACCCGTTACACACTTAGTGCAGTCAATTATGATAAGTTCTTTGGTGCAGTCTTTCTTGCTTGTAACACAATTGGTGTCCATTTACATCATTTTGTGTCCTGTTACATCATTCTTCATGTAGTTGTGTACTATGAAATATTTCACTAAATAAACCATTTAGTTATTAAAGTAATTCCAAATAAAGGTGGTAAAAATGTATGATAGGTCTAAAAAAGTTTAATTGGCCAATATTAGTCCTAATCATGTGGTGTCATGTGTACCTAACAATAAAACTTAAAATCCACACTACTATTTATTTAAACCTAAAACTATTCTGTCATTTGAAATATAACAGCTTTGAATATTTGTCTAACCATGTCAGCATTAATTTGACAGAAGTCAAATATTTCAAAAAAGGACACCACAGTGTTTATGATGTAAAACAAAATCCCGGATACCATGATATGGCTCATTTGTCATAACGAACCGCCGAAGAGTTTAGTGGAAATTAATACCTGGCGGTAGTGTAATAAGTCTTAAGTTAGCCAACGCTGTAGATGGGTGTTTTTTTTAATCCTGTATAATGTGACAGATACAATTAAACTGTTTTATATAAACAAGAGTGCCATGATGGCCCTATATCGCTCACCTGAGTAAGTGTTTTAGGGTCATAATTATATTGCTCTACAAAAATAAGAAAGAAGGTCAAAAAGTCATGTTGAAGGTCATCCAACGACAATGATGATATTTGATTGTAAAATATCACACTAAGAACATGGTCACATGTTTATAAATCAATGGGAAGGACATGTGACACATAAATGAAGTTTGTATCGTGTTCACAAAGTCAATTATAACAATTTTGCAAATTTTAAAGGGCCATAATTAAGTCATGCATGCACAGATCTGGCTGGTTTTCGAAAAAAAAACACGTTTTCTCATGGATATCTAGCTACTGAATAAGTTTGGTAAACATCGGTAAATAATTATAGCAATTTTGCCAATTTATAAAGGGCCATAAATCCGTCATGCATCAACGGATCTGGCTTGTTTTCGAAAGAAAGCGAGCTCTTATGTATACTTTTAAAACTACTGTTTAAGTTTGATAAACATCGGATAATAAATGATGACTTTATCTTGTTCACAAGGTCAATTATAGCAATTTTGCCAATTTTATAGGGCCATAATCCAGTCATGAATGGACGGAACTCGCTTGTTTTCAAAATAAACCAAGCTCTCATGTATATCTAGCTACTGTATAAGATTGGTAAACATCGGATAATAAATGATGACTTTATCTGGTTTACAAGGTCAATAAAAGCAATTTTGCCAATTTTAAAGGGCAAAGTCCCGTCATCCATGGACGGGTTTGGCTGGATTTCGAAAGGAACAGAGCTCTCATGGATATCTAGCTACTGAATAAGTTCGGTAAACATCGGATAATAAATGACGACTTTATCTTGTTCACAAAGTAAATTCTAGCAATTTTGCCAATTTTAAAAGGGCCATAATCCCGTCATGCATGAACGGATCTGGCTTGTTTTCGAAAGGAAGCGAGCTCTCATGTATACTTAGCTATTGTATAAGTTTGATAAACATCGGATAATAAATGATGACTTAATCTTGTTCACAAGGTCAATAAAAGCAATTTTGCCAATTTTAAAGGGCAAAATCCCGTCATGCATGGACGGGTCTGGCTGGATTTCGAAAGGAATGGAGCTGTCATGGATATCTAGCTACTGAATAGGTTTGGTAAACATCGGACAATAAATGATGACTTTATCTTGTTCACAAAGTAAATTATAGCAATTTTGCCAATTTCAAAAGGGCCATAATCCCGTCATGCGTTAACGGATCTGGCTTGTTTTCGATAGGAACTGAGCTCTCATGTATACTTAGATACTGTTTAAGTTTGGTGAACATCGGATGATAAATGATGACTTTATCTTGTTCACAAGGTCAATTATAGCAATTTTGCCAATTTTAAAGGGCCATAATCCCGTCATGGTTTTCGAAAGGAACCGAACTTTCAAGGATATCTAGCTACTGAATAAGTTTGGTAAACATCGGTAATAAATGAAGACTTTATCGTGTTCACAAGAAATTGTGGACAGACGACCACAAAAGCTCACCTTGTCACTACGTGACAGGTGAGCTAAATAGATATAGGGAATACTTTAAAATGTTCTTATCTGAAACAGAAAGGTCTTGAGCTTATATAGGTTGTGTGTATCATTGTCTAGTGGTGCTCTACTAAGATTGTTCAAACTATGACCCTGGGGTCAAAATTGGCTACGCCCCAGGGATTTGTCGATTTATCTCCAAGATAGGAGAATATAAGAAAATCTTCTTGTCTGTAACAATAAGGCGTATAGTATAGCCTATAGAAATAATTTTCAATGTTTTGCTTATTTATAGAAATTTGGTTATTTGTGACTAACAATTATTTAATAATGTGGCAGTGAATGTTAATTATTGACTCATTACATGTGTATCATTTTCAGACAAGTGAAAAGGAAACATCTAGTCAGAGTCAATTCACTACATCAGTTGCAGAGGAACCATATATTTAATAGACAAACAACCAACAGAAATAAATAAGCAAAGAAAACCCGCTTGTCAGGCTGAACTGAAAGTTGTGTATCTTGGATGTTTCAAGCTGGTATGTCTGAAACATCGGAAAATGAACCTTACTTCCCTAAAATACCTGAATTATATGACAGCACAAATGTTCAGATACAGTGTTCATTTCAAATGATACAGCTGATCTTCAGAACTTAAACACAGTTGAAGAACTATCTGTGCAAATACCAGTGCTGGAAACTGCAAAAAAAGTATATTCAGTTTTGTAAATACAATAACATTGACAACCCTGTAGAACACTTTGCAAAACGACATAGTGATAGGCAGGCCATTAGAGATAGAAGACTTATCTGAAAGTTCTGAAGTGAAAACCAAACTTCATAATGATTCGTAGGGAAAACATCCTCTCTACAGCTTTTGAAGTTCAGTTCTATAAGGAGGTAAGAAAACATCAGTAATGCATTTTTCCATGCATGATCAACATTTTTTGCATTTCAACATATCCGTCATTTTATATCTTTAAAAAAAAGACTAAAAATTATGATATCATCAAGAAATATCCGTGTTTACTGTAATTCTAATTTACTTCCTACATCAAGTTTTAGTCGAAGACAGTTTTCCACACAAGTTACGGTCCGCTGCCATCAGATGACGAAGGACTAGCTAGGGGTTAAATTGTTCAAGAAGTCGAAAAAAATATGAAAAACCTTTGTTTTTTTGTTTAATGGGAAGAAGTAAACAAAGAACTTGAAAAAACATGTTTGTTTGTGTGGCTCTAGCCGTTTTTACCAGTTTTAACCCTCTCTCACATACAATAAATCTGCAGCAGACAACTTTGAACTTTGAAAATATTAACGCAAAAATATGGAAAGTTCTCTATATATGAAAGTAGTCTAGAATTGTTGAATAGTTGAAAACATTGTGACAAATGGAAAAATTGCTCATAATGAACAATTTCTCCTTTTGCCATGTTTTCAGAAAGTGTTTGATGGCAGGCAGCGCAGCATCTGCTGTTACTTTCTCTAAAAACAAATTGTAGGAAGACATTATCAAATAACTTGAAACCATGTTTGTCTGTGTGTAAATCTATACTTTTTTTTATCATCTTTAACTCTTCCCCGCTTACAACAAATCTTACAGCAGACTATTATGGAAAAAAAATAGGCAAAAATATGGAAAGTCTCTATTAATGAAAGTAGAATTATTGAATAGAGGTGAGGTAACATTATGGCAAATTGAGAAGTTACTCGAAAAATGCTTTCAAATTGCGTTGGCAATTATTGGTAAATGATCATCTGGTGTTACTTTCACTATGTTTGTGTGTGAAGGCATTATCAAAGAACTTGAAACCATTGAATATGTTAAGTCTCTATACATGAAAGAAGAATTATTGAATAGTGTTGAAAATATCGTGGCAAATGGAGAAATTGTTCATTATGAGTAATTTTCAATTTGCCAAACTGTTTTCAAAATGCTTCTGCAGGTGGAGAAGGTTTACATTCAGAATGTTGTGATGTTACTTTCTCTTTTTTGTAGGCAGTGTAGAGTTTTATAAATTTCAATTTCATTTAATTATCAGTTAAATAAATCCTATAATTTCTCTATGTTTTGACCATTTCATTTTTAAGCTTGTCAAGGTCACAATCAAGGTAAAACTTTTATTTTATGCACACTATGTTGTGTCTCACCGTAGTTGAACTATGGTAATATTGTAGTGTATATCTTGATTTTACGCCATTTTGAACTGTATGTCAGTGATATCACAGCATTCTAGTAACCTACTCTATCTGTTTTGGGCAGGCTCAGTTTACACATACTTCTGCAGGTAACTGACAACTCCTATAAATGAAACAGCGGTAGAGTGAAAGGCCATACAAAATAATTAAATAACCAATAATGAATCACTACGCCAATTGTGTGATCAGATAAGGGTTTGAATCTGAATTCCTTGGATTTCAAGGCAGAAGTGCTCATCACTGCACCTTGTCAGACGTATTGAATGTCTTTGTATCAATTCACTGTGCTGTACCTTGTCAAGGATTATTGCTGTGAAAGTTGATATCGCAATCAAGCGTCGGTATCATAACTTTGCATAGCTCTAAAGTTGCATTATTGCTTGCCGAGTCTTGATAACGGCTAAAACGGTTAATGTACTACATCCACTTACTCTGCAGACTACATGTAAGTGACAAGCATGTTGCAGGTGATTAACAGTCAATATGTACACACAGAAGAGGTGCATATGTAAGAACAAGGTGTGCACTGTTACAGTTGAGGAACATCATGAAATAGACAAATTTACCGTTCAGTTCTGCTTCGCTCACGTTTCAATTCGCTTTTAAAGCGTTCAATCGCTCAAAACATTGTGATTGCTTTTTTGCGTTCCAATCAAATTGATCTCTTTTTTACGCTCACAGGAAACGCTTTTCTTTTGATCAAAAGTAGTTTCGTAAAATAATTATCGAATCAATTCATGGAATTGGATTGTTTTCATTAATTATGATTGTTTAATTAAAACTTATTTATTTGACATCGATTGCGAAACAAGCGTTAAGCTTATATATTAATCACGCTCGAGGTCTGCTTCCTGGATACTTAACCAGTACTCGCTCCATTTGTGTGGAAAAATCAATCCCAAAGGCAGACCCCGCTCATCACGGGATCACCATAACTTTTGGAAGGTTTCAAGGAGGCATATTCAGTCAACCAAAATGAAAAATTGTCATGGCAAGATAAAGCTGCAGAGGAGCATAAAGTTCCCTGATTACAAGTTATTTTTAAGTGGAAAATAATTCTGTATTTTGCTGTTACAATGTGACTTACGTGGAGAGAATTTTTATGAAATATAACCCAAATTTTAAAGTGATCGTAAATTGATTGCGTGTTTGTTTATTGGAAATTCAACCAATGTGTGTGAAGTATAGCACTAGTAAGTTGGAGTATAATTCAACTTAAATAAATATCTCAGTGTACAGATTATTGAACCCCGTTCAGTCCTTATCTATGCATTAGATGAAATATCCTGTTTGTGTATATGTTGACATGCCAATGAATTATTGTTTACATTCAATTAAAATTAAGTGGAATTATTTGTTTTGACAAGAGGGACTAATATTAACATAAAATATGTGAAATATACTATCCTTCATTGAATAGAGACATTTGAATGTGTAGCCATATGTATTTTGTACTTAAAGTGTCAATCTTTCAGATAGTACCAGTTAATCTTGATCTTTTCTTTATCAGATTGAAGGTCCAAGCAGTAAATGGAAGAGGATGCAACTATCTAAGAAACTGCGAGCAGAATTTAACGCTGATACGAAGCAGCAATATTGCGCTCTCCTTCAGTTTTCTAGATCACACAATGACCATTTGACTGGCAAGGTAGAATTTTTAAATCTAATACAATACCCGTCTGTAGTCATACAAAGCTTTAACCAACACATATGTTTTTTATTTCATTTTCATTTATAAATATGCCTAATTAGTTGTTTTTACCAATGTGATGGCTTCACTTGCCTGCGATGCACTAAGCCCTGACAGTAACAAAGTAGAAGTTAGCTGGTCTCTAAATCATCAAAGGTTGGATGAGAGCGCTTTGTAACGTTACTGTATCGAAATAGTTCCGTCCTTAGCAGCACGTGCAACAGTTCTGAGTGCAATATCAATGCGTGCAATATCAACTGATATTGAATCCTTTTACCAAATGGAAAATAAAAGGAACACTATCAAAGTATACAATAATGTATCACGCTCAAATCCCTCTGCGTATAGAAGAGAAATTATCAATAGTGTTAGAATTATTATTATATGCCGACGACATTGTTTTTACCGCGTCATCTGGAAACGATCTACAGACAATGCTTAATACTCTCACTGATTGGTGCAGGAAATGGTGAGTCTTAATTAACACATCCAAATCAAAGTGTATGCATGTTCGACCCAAACGGCATAGAAGAACGGAATATCGGTTTAATGTTGGCCGAACTGTGCTAGAAATTGTCAACTCGTACAAATATCTCAGGCTTAGTTTCGAGGTAATTCCTTTCAATCATGAACAATAGGGATCCTTCAAAAGCAATACATAACCATGCATTTGTTTATTGTCGGCACATTTGTATATAACACAAAAACACAACATAAGCTATGTATAGCCTTTTTATCGGCAGGTAATTTACATGCATGCATAATAACAAAGCATGCAGCGGGTTGATAGATAAATGAGTAAAACAGTAATTAATGTTAAGAGCATTAGTAAGTCACGCATGAAAATAAGATTTAGCACAAAGTTACATTGTAGTTGAGATGCAAAATACAAACATCATGACTAATTTAGTAAGTGAGGCAATCTCAAATTATTGAAAACAAAGAAATGCAATGAACTAACTGACTGCAGGTACAACACTGGAAACTATAATATGATTCAACATGGACAATCTTTCATTTCCGCAGGCAGTTGTAAGTGTTGAAAAAGTGTCAACAGTTACAACAAATGTTTGCTTGTTAAGAACTGTTACTGTAGTATGAACTCTAAACAGTTACAACTGTTTGCTTATTAGTGTTACCAGTTACCAATGTTCGCTTGTTACTGTTACCAGTTAGTATTTTATTCCAAACAGTTACAAAGGTTTGCTTGCTGGTGATACCAGATATTATTTCGAATCAATTATACAGGTTTGTTTGAAATTTTCATAAGTATTGATCACTTGCAGAAAACACAGCAACATTTAAGCAATTAAACAAGTGAAAAACGTAGAAGAATGAATTGACGATTTGACTTTTTGTAAAATCGTTCTTGAGATCTATTTTCTTACCATGAGTATTTACCTTTAGATTATTGACTATTTTTCTGTACAAAATAGAATAAACTTCAATATCGTTTATATGTATATAAACAATACTAATTTTTAAAATACATGTAGGTGGATCATTGGCCATGGGTCAAGTTCTTTACCAAGGCGAAGAAGAAAGGTTGTTGGGCTTTGAGGGTAGGTACAGCACACATTCCTCGCAACTGATGTAGATCTCACACTTCCACCACCAGACATCACAATGTGTCGAACACGACTGCTGTATCCAGGTACAGTAATACTAAATATAGCAGGACCTGTGCATACATCACAGTTTGGTAAAAACAGTTGATAAGTTTCCCAAAATTTCTATTTAATCTTAAAGTAAGATAACAAAATTAGACTTGTGACATGTGGTAACAATCACATATGTATATAAAATAAATAGCAAACATGTTCATGTATATGTTCTGTTATCTTTTACAGAGCACAACCAGAATAAACAGAAACACCTGTAACGTGTCCCAGGCTGCAGCTGCACTTGGTTTTGTATGCTCTATTTGTAAAATATTTGAGCATTAAAAGATTGTTCAGAATTTAGTGTTTTCCTTATAATAACAATGAGTAGTATATCTGTAACTTAATTGAGAAAGCCAACGTTGTAACAGGATATATAGATCTGCATGCACTAAGGTCTAGTTGATAAATATATGATGTAACCAGGGAAAGGTTCTAGCGTATACATAATTGAACGAAAGCGTGCTGTGCGAGTTGTACAGGGCATCTCCTGCTTCTCACTTGAACCCCCAGGTCCATTTGGCACTCTGGTTCCCTGGTTAATGATTAATATGTCTTTGTGCCAAACCACCACCCTTCTAGCTATGTTACAAACAAGTGAACATGCTACAGAGGGGTGCTTATAGTCAAAAAGTGAATACATAATGAAAAGTTCACAACATACTGCTATACGATCAAGTAGTCAAATTTACAACAATACGCAGAAAGTTTATTTTGAATATAGCGTTCTAACACATGATTAGCAGAGGCAACACACAGCAAAATATATTTGTGGGTCTTTCGGAGACACCTAAATGTTGATAATTGTGTTCTAGTTACTTAATAAGCAAACCAACATCAATTAATTAAAGTGAAAAAAGCAGGTACATGCAAAGAAAGATGATTATTGCAGACGAAAATGGTCGAGGAAAACATTTCTCAAAGTAACGAAGGTTACATATTGTCCTTTATGTAACTTAATTTGAAATAAATCAGCACAATCATAACTGAACAGTGCTCTTCGTTAATTTAGAATTAATTTCACAACATCAAAACTGTTTTTGGTATTCAACATCCTACAATTGAAGACAGTAAACTTTTTCCAAAAGATAAGACACAATGTAACATGCGATAAAACGTGTCCATGTAACACGCGTTACCAATTCAGTACTTCTGATAATAATTTGTTAAGAATCATTATGTAGATTTAGTTGAATGATGTTCTATTATAAAGCATTTATTCTACAAGGCAGTAGTTCTCTAAATGTAGTCTTGGCCTTTTAAAAAGCAAGTTTTACAGTATATGAATCGACACATGCTTGTTTGAGTATCTACTTGGCATATTTCTACAATCTCTAGGAAAAATTCGGCTTAAATTGATATTGTGTTTACTAATAAAAGTATTTTATTGAAAAGAAACTGGGTAACTGACGGATACAAAGCAACAGTGGTTATTTTTCATATGTAAATGGGACACCATGTCCCACTTTTAGTTAGCAATTCTGTAGAATCACCCTTAAACGAACATGTATATTCTGCAATAAGACAGAGATTGAAACAGAATCTCATTGCGTGGTCGTTTGTGATTGCTACAGTGAAATACGTAGAAACGTATTTAGTGATATATTTGAAAAAGTCTACTTCGTACACCTATCACCAGAAGTTGTGTTTTTAATGAAACATCATGTGCAAAAGTTAATTATGTTTTGCCTATCGATGGATTATAGAGATATCTCAGTGAAATAGAAACTAATAATGCACTTTTTCAAACAGTGAAACTACCATTTTCAAACAGTGAAATTACCACTTTTACGCCGGAACTACTTTTTGTTCGTGATTTATCTCCCTTTGTTTTTGTTGACAAATTATCTCCCTTTCTTGTCGTCTGCTTCAACTCTGAACTGTAAAAAAGCTGTTAAAATTCTGTCATTTAAAACCCTCATCAAAATGGAAGATTTGAATGAAGAAACAATAAATGCCATTTTAAACAATGTTGAATTTGAAGAGGAAGATGATTTTAGTGAATTCCAAGTGTTGGAAATGGAACAAACAAGAAATTTTAGGACAATAGATGTCGATCAGTTTTGAAAAGAGTCGACTAATGTGCACACAAAAAGGAAGACGGACAGTGACTTGAAGGTTTTGCTAGCATTCCTTAATTATAAATATGAAATGAGACAACCAGAATTTATTCCAGCAGACCTGTTAAACCAATACTTGTGTGAATTCCTGCTGGCCGTTAGAAAATCAAACGGTAACGAATACGTGCCAACCACTTTGAGGGGATTTGTTAGTTCACTTGACAGACACCAGCCCTGTGTTCCATAGTCACAAAACTCAAAACCTGTTTTGCGAAACCTATATAGGTTTTGTCGATATACCGTTCCTTAGTCGGTTCTACCTGTTTTCCATTCATAAAACAGGTAGGTTTCGTTCCGTTTGATAGGCATAGCTTAAACTGTTTATGTTGTGTTTACTATGGAACACAAGGCTGAAATCTAAAGACAGTAAGGTATCAGATGTCAAAGACATTGAGTTCGCTAAAGCCCGAAGTGTTCTAAAAGGAAAGCAAAAGCAACTGAAAAAGATGGGCCTTGGAAATAATCCAAAGATAGCGGCTACACTCACAGAACAACATATTGACCAAATTTATGCTTGCCAGACCCTTAGAGCGGGAAGCCCAAAATCACTTCTTCAATCTCTGTGGCTTATATGCACCACTTATTTCTGCATGCGCACAGGACAGGAAATACGGAGTTTGTGTTGGGGAGATGTAAAACTCGGCATAGATGAAGAGCCAATAAATTCCACTGGACACTGATCGCCAAACAAAGACACGAACGGGGATAAATCTGCGAGACACGAGGTAATACTGAAATTAAAATATTAGATTTTAAATGCTCAAATGAAAAAAGATCTGAAATTGAAAAATTCCCAAACATTTTTAAATTTCTTTCCACATAAAATACAAATTTATCAATATAAATATATTATAGATCTTCAACCATTAAATAACTAATTTATGTTGAATTAACAGGGAAAAAAATTGTTTTATAATTTTGATCTTGTTCAGTTTTTAGGCAAGTTAAACCTAAAGCTTTTGCTTTTCCGGATGATCCAACAAAAGATCCAGTCCATTTGTATCAAACGTACAGCGAGAAGCGTCCAGAGGCCATGCAACCTGATGACAGCCCCTTCTTTCTCACTCCTAACAGTGGAAGTAATCGTGTCCGGTTCAAGAACTGCGTTATGGGTATTAACAAGATATACAACATCATGAATGAGATGAAGGATGATTCTGGAATCACACCCGAGGATTACGCCATACAGGTAACACAAAATCTCCATTATCGATATTTAGAAACTTTTAGTTAAATGTATCACCTTTTAGCGTCCTGTTTCCCATAAAGTGTTGGATCTAGTTTGTTTGTTGAAATTGGGTATTTACGTACGTTTCGCAGCTGCCTTAAATGATAATTTGAATCAAAAACGGCAATCTACACAATTAGTAAACAAAATTGGGTAATTGCGTACAACTTCGCAGCTTCTGAAAATGACATTTTTTATTCAAAAACAGCAATCTTCAAAAATAGTAAACAAAAGACCTACATTTGTTTATGATCTTCAGTTGTAATGCATGATATCCGATATTTCCATATTATCCTGAATTCAATTCCTGTGCAACAAGACATTCCATTAAAGCCACTCTTTCCTTAAATCATAAATAGCTGTTGTTGTTTATCCTTTTTTGCAAATATCTCGATGCCTGTGTTCAGAATGTTGTGTAGCAGCCTGTTGTTTATTTTAGTTTCCACTAACGCCTTACTTTTTTGTTTCAGTGCAAGACAAAAGCTTGTGCAAAAGCTAAGTGACGAAGGGGTTCCACCGAATCAAATTGTCCAAATTTCTGGTCACAAATATATTAATAGCCTGAACAACTACAGCAAAATAAATAGTTGTCAAAGTAAAACTATATCCGACATATTGTCCAACAAACCTCAGCCTGCTCCAGAAACAGCACCAGCAGTAACCCCACCCACTAGTTCAACTGCAGTTGCGCCCCCAAAAATCTCTCCCTAGACCGAATAGTACAGAAAATATGATGCCACCAGGATTTTTTGTGGATATCAACTTTCATGGGAATGTCAGCTTAAATTTCACCTAGAGGAGTTAAACGCAAAATGTGTCACAAATGAACATGTTGCAGACCCTTCAACCACAGAGTCCAAGGTCACTCTCACAGACCGATGAAGCAGAGAGTTCACCTATCATCCGTAAATATAAAAGAACAAGCAATTTCGCTGAATTGATATCCCCCGCCAATGATGGCTTGGTTGTGAATGAAGGCCTTTATGTTGAATGTGCAATTGACCTGCAAAATTATTTCAACTTATTCACACAAGAACAAGGGGTATGAACAGAAATTGAGACAGATAAACATATTCTTCCTGAAATAATAAAATAACGACACTGGTTTTATAAACAACTTTATTAAACTAAGAGTGTGAAATAAAGACATTTTTTCATAATTAAATCCCAAAGGAAAATGTGAAAACAAGTTTTTGCTACTTTTACCAACTTCCTTTCTATAGACTGTTAAATGTATCCCTACTCCATAGTTGAGATAATTGGTCCAAGCAAAACTGATGGGCATCATCACAGTAATCAGTATGCTGGTTCATACTCATTTCAATTTTAAAACATTCTACCTCTTTTTTTCCTTAAATCAACGGCAATAACTCTAAAGAAAATAGACCAATTCAAAGAAACAATGGACGAGCATCATCCCAGTATGTTGGTTCATATTTATTTCAAGTTTCATGAAATTCTACCAGCTAGTTACTGAGATATGGCTGCGGACGGACGCACGCACACACGGACGGACGGACAACGCCATTTCAATATCCCCATCCCTGATAAATCAGGCGGGGGATAAAAAAAGTGACAGTGATTAAAATATCTTAAAACCCCAATTAAATCCAGTGAAGAACACTTTCACAATTCAGCTGTTCACGACACAATACAAATGGCCACTCACGGCGAACTATTGACTCTAACCAGGAAATTATTACTCCGCTGTTTTTTTTGTTTAATTATGGAGTTAACTTATATTTGATTCGATAATATGCTTCTAAATAATAAAATGTAAATTAAAATGATAACTTTATGCAACGTCTTCAAATTATTATCACGTTAATCTCCACAGAAAATACTGGACTATTTTTTTCCAGGTAGTAACCACTCACGGCGAACTATTGACTCTAATCAGGAAATTATTACTCCGCTGTTTTTTTTGTTTAATTATGGAGTTAACTTATATTTGATTCGATAATATGCTTCTATATAATAAAATGTAAATTAAAATGATAACTTTATGCAACGTCTTCAAATTATTTTCACGTTAATCTCCACAGAAAATACTGGACTATTTTTTTCCAGGTAGTAAAACAAACTTCGTTAAAACCGTGAGGCTCACAACAGGGAAAATCTGGAGGCACTGTATGGGATGAAATATACAAAACAAGAGGACCATGATGGCCCTTGTTCGCTCACCTTAATTATACAATGTACTGCAATGAAAAAACACATCAACACAATTATACTGAATGCAACCGCCACGGTGCTAACAAGATTTTCCTTCATTTGGCCTAGTGATCTTTATTTATTTACCTAATATGACCCATATTCCAACATGGACTAGATATCATCAAGACATCATTCTCACAAAGTTTCAACTTGCTCCAAGTAAAAATGCGGCCTCCGGAGTTTGAACATTATTTTCCTTTATTGACCTTGTTTCTGACCTAATATGACCCATATTCGAACTTGACCTAGTGAAGAAAGAAATTACTATTCTCACTCGTGAGAATAGTATCTTTCTTCACTCGATGAATTAAAAATCGATCTAACACTGAAACAAACACATATCCTCTATGTAAATATGTTGCAAGAGCATTTTGCCATGGGAGTTTTATTTATAATCACCGATGAAGACATAGATGATAGATTGATCGATTTATTCTTTGGTTGTGAATGATCGATTGATACGTTAATTGAATAGTTGGTTAATTGGCTAGTTAATTCATTCAATCATTCGTTCATCCGTTAATTCATCCATGCGGATAATTGACGATGTTTTGGTTGTTCAGTTGCGTGACTGGCTGATTGATGGATTGAATGATTGATTGATTTGGTCGCTGTCTCATTACTTTGTTCATGTTGATATTTTGTCGTCTGCCAGTTTTATTTGAAGGCTGTATGTTAATGTGACCTTTACTTTTCGTTTCGGTAAAGCCTTTTCAAACATACATGTTATATTATTTACACACTATTGTTAAGATTGTTTCAGGTTACACATGTTTTATTTTGCATCCGTGCTACGTCTCCTTTCAAGGAAGGGGCGTGATAAGCGGTTGCAACATTAAAACATGAATCAAAACATACGAGATAGACAGTGAATTATTGGAAGCCGCAGGAATGCCTAAACATTTAGCACAAGGAGAATATTTAGACCTGCCAGTGTCACCACATATCGGGATTTCTCTGTGTCCTTACTAAGTACATTAATTTAAGGTAATGACTTTAATAACATGCCTTTTACACTCTATATACATGTGTGAGTTTTACAAATAAAAAACAAAAGACAACGGCCAGTATTAATTGAATGTATGTACATTTTTATTTAAGCGAATAACTGAATTGGTTACCTGCCTCGTGCGCTTTATTAGTTCGATAGTATGGTAAACCGGGAACCATAAACAAGAGGCGCGCGCTAAATGTAATCTGGTTCCTTACATGCTATGATATATAACGCAGTAATTAGATGAAAAGGCCACGGTCCGTATTCACCAAACTTTTCAATTTAGACTTTTGACTAAAGCTAAATCTTAAGATTTAGTTAACTTTTTGGATTCCCGGTAATTTAGATTTAGTCCGTATAGTACTATTCACCAAAGCGTTTAAAACCGATCTCAATTAAACCATGCATTCATCTATAGTCTATTTATAGATTATTATTTTTTCATTTGCTTTGTTTTTAATAATCCGACTTTCATGTTCAGTATAATATGAGCCACCCCGTAAGAAAACCAACAATTCTTACATCGCATGACCATGGAAGGTAAACAAAAACCGACCTTGACATGTGTAAAAAACATCAGAAATGAGGAAATTCTATCAAGTATAATCATTGAAAACAGTTGAAAACATTATGACAAAAGGAGAAACTGCTAATTTTGAGCAATGTCTCCTTTAGTCACGATGTTTTTCAAAGGTCGTCTGCTACAAACACGTCTTCAACATATCTTATAAAAATATCTTATAATCCAAATGAAATCGTCCTATTTCACAAACACAAAAGGTCACAGATTTTAACACCGAAATTTAGGAGAGCATATATGGGTAAAAGCTACGTCATAGCGCGTGAGGATTTGACTCAAATCAACCGCGTCAGCACAACTTCCGCATAATAAGATCAATTTGCATGTTTGTGTGGTAGGTTTTTGGTAATGAATCGTCTCAAGAGGCTTACAGTGCGGATCAATTTGCATGTTTGTGTGGTAGGTTTTTGGTAATGAATCGTCTCAAGAGGCTTACAGTGCGATTCACGACTAAAAAGCAAAGACACCAATTCATGATCAACTGATCCCTGCCTCGCAAGGTTTTCCCCCCTTTTCGTATGGTGTGGTACAAATCCTTTACACGACACATTTGGGAAAAATGCCGTGTAGCAGAATTGAAATAGATTTTCCGGATGTATTATCTTATGTGTGGATAATCCAAATTAATTGGTGGGTATACCGATAATCATAATTTATTACATGCCTGTACATTTTTCCGGTGGAAATACATGCAGATTGACATGCACAAATACAACACGACAGATTGAAATTCCGTATCTACCTGCGGTGTAAAGACAAGATTGTGACGTCAGACAGTGCGCGGACTACTTTCAGCGAGGTTCCCGTTTTGAATCTGCACTACGTAGTAAAATATGCAGACAAACAGTACTATTTAGGAAAATTGTTTCTAGTGTATGTATCGAAAACCTAGCGTCAAATTTAATAAAACCCCGCAAGTAAAGATTATGTTGTCATTTTCTCCCACAAAACAATGGAAATTATATTTGATAATGTTATTGGGCGGGACTCACGTATTAGGATACTTTTTAAGGGCGTGGCCTAAGTATTGTAGTAAATATTCACCCGCTATTCATCTTTTCCTTTAAAGATTACAAAAATTGTATCCCCAATAAAAAATGTATTGAATCTGTATATTTGTTAGTTTTTTCGCTCTTCATAGATCGTAGGTATATAATAAAAGGAATATTACGTTGCGGGAGCGTTAAATGTGTTCGTAAGATATCGATTTTTCCACGCTACTTGTAGTGCAATACAAACCCTTTTATCGCTCCCGCAACGTAATATTCCGTATATATCATATATCTCATAATTGAAATAAAACTGAATGGGGTGCAAATAAGACATAATGGACAGTTTTTGACAATTAACCCTTTCCAACATATATTAATTAATAATTTAAACTCTCACTATCATTTATGGAGTGTTCTATGGTTTGCACTTGATTATTTCAAAGTCTGTCAAGTTAAACATCATTGAAATCGTTGTGGCAAAAGGAGAAATTGCTCATATTGAGCAATATATGCATTTTTCACAATAATGTCAACACTTTTCAATTATCATACGATCATTTATAGAGATTTTTTTTTGATATTTTGTACTTGATAATTTCAAAGTCATCTGCTGCAGCTTTGTTTTATGTGGGAAATGGTTAAACCCTTAGCCACCATCATGACTTACAGATAAACCAAAACAGATGTTCTGTGTGTCAGCATTATTTGACAAACATAATCATAACAGTGCGTTTGTTCAACAAGAATAGTTTTTGCCTACTTTTTGGTACAAATTTAAATTTATCATAACCTCTTGTCCATTAATCTTTAAAATTATATAAGTCACTTTCCAAGATCAGTTAAACTCTTTACCTTGGTTTACCTTGGTTTTGAGATCAAGTTAGGCTTCCGCCTCTAAGGTCCATTTTGTCTTTGGGTTTTTCTTTCCCGCTTCCGGTCCATTTTATGTACACAAATTTACAATTTTAAAATTTAAAAGAGGCATTCCTCCAGCACTTGTTAAGTTCAGCTTTGAAGCAATTTACATTTTTCGCGTTCACGGTTTTTTCAGGCAGATTGTTCCAAGGATTTATTATTCTTTGAGAGAAGAATTTTTTTCTTACATTTGATTTGCAGCCACATTTGAATAATTTGTAGTTGTGTCCTCTTGTTCTTGTTTGATGGAAATGGAAAAGCTTACTTACTTCAACTTTATCTATGTTGTTAATTATTTTGTATGTTTGCACCATATCAGCTCTTAGACGTCTATATTTTAGAGTCGGTAGTCCTAGTTCTTTTAGTCTTACTGAATATTCTTTATTTTTTAGTTCTGGTATTAGTTTAGTAGCTCTTCTTTGTACGTTTTCCAAGAGTATTTCCTCCTTTTTGTAGATCACTGACCATATGGAGCTTCCATATTCTAGGTGTGGTCTTATTAAACTTTTAAATAGGATAGAAAGCATTTCCTTGTCCATGAAGCTGAAAGATCTTTTAATTATTCCAAGCATCTGGTTGGCCTTTTTTACTTTTGTATTGATATGTTGTACGAATTTTAATTTTGAGTCGACTGTGATGCCTAGATCTTTTTCCTCGTCTATTTTCGTTATTTCTTTCCCTTCCATATAATAATTGTATTCTGTGTCATTGCCAAGATGAAGATGTTTGCATTCTTTTTTATTGAACCGTAAGAGCCACTTTTCTGACCAGTTGGTTAATGAGATCAGATCTTTCTGGAGGTTTTCCTTATCTGTGATGTTGTTTACTATTGAGTATATTTTTGTATCGTCTGCAAATAATTTGGTTATATCTTTAACCATTTCCGGTAGATCATTGATGTAGATGGTGAAAAGGATGGTTCCTAAGACACTGCCTTGAGGGATACCACTTGTAACTGGCACCCACCTTGAGTGTGAGTTATTGAGTACTACTCTTTGTTGTCTGTCCTTTAGAAAATCTTCTATCCATTTTAACAGATTTGAAGCTATGCCATATCCTTTTAGTTTCTGTAATAGTCTTTTGTGTGGAACTGTATCGAAAGCTTTCTGGAAGTCCAAGTAAATAACGTCCATGTTATTTTTTTCATCTATATTATTTGTCCAATCTTCCAAAACCTCTAATAGTTGTGTCTGGCAAGATCTGCCACTTCTAACGCCATGTTGATGTTTGGTAAACAGATTGTTTGATTCCATGTGGTTCATGATTGTATTTCTTACTTCTGTTTCCATTACTTTTCCAATTATTGAAGTTAGACTTATTGGTCTGTAGTTTGATACCAGTTGTTTGGATCCTGATTTGTAAATAGGCATAACATTTGCCAGTTTCCATTCTTTTGGTACTGTTGAGGTTGTCATTGACTGATTAAAAAGGGCTGTTAAAGGTTTTGAAATTTCAGTTGCAGATTCTTTAATGACTTTAGGATGCAACGCGTCATATCCAGGAGATTTAGTTTCCTTGATTTTACTAAGGTTTTTAAGAACATTATTTTCATTAAAAGTCACCGTTCCTATTGTTTTTGTTGTTCTGTTTTCAAAGGTTGGAATTTTATCTAATTCTTCGGTGAAGACACTTTCGAAGAAATTATTTAGCATTTCTGCCTTAATTTTGTTATCTGTGTGGATATTTCCATCTTCGTCTGTAATAGTTTGGATTTTTTCTTTTGTGTTGGTCTTTGATTGGACAAATTTCCAGAAAACTTTCGAATCCGTTTTCATTTTTTTAGCTATTGATTTCTCGTAGTTGTATTTGGCTTCTCTTACTTTATAACTTGCTTCTATTTTGGCTTTTTCATATTGAACCTTTGCTACTGGGCTTGTCCATCCATGGGGTGTCAAATTTTCTGAGGGCAGAGTTGCACACTGGTATGTGATTTCTGGTTATAATTAATAGTTTATCGGCAAAACTGCTCCAGTTTTCATTGACATCTTCATGGATCAACAGCTGATCCCACCTAACATTTGAAAGTTCATTGTTCATGGCAATGTAATCGCCTTTCCAGTAAGAAAGTTTTGTATCGTTATGAATTGTTGTATTTTTTACATTGTAGATTTCAAACTCTAAGACCCCATGGTCACTGTTTCCTAGAAGTGCATTGTGGGTTATATCGCTGATTGTTCCTTTTTCGTTCGTAAAACCTAAATCTAGAATGTTTGGTGTATCATTTCCTCTGAATCTTGTAGGATTTTTAACATTTTGGTATAAATAATTGTCTCTTACTTTCTCCAAAAACATTGTTGATAAGTGATCAGGGCTCATCGTTGTAGTTTCTTTGTCCCAGTTGATTTCTTTGAAATTGTAATCTCCAACATGAATTTTGAGATTGAAATGAATATTATTTGAGTTTTTTATATTAAAAGTTCTTTCAATTTCATCTAATACTTTTTTGTCCTTTGCGTTAGGGCTACTATACGTACACGAGAACTGGATATGTTCTTTATTTTCGCATTCTATTCCAATGATTACTGCTTCAATAAGTTTGTTATTTGAGAAGGTTGGTTGGAAGGTCTTTACATTGCTGTTTGTGTAGATCAATACACCTCTCTCAGTTTGTCCTTTGTCCGGGCAATGAAAAATATTATAGCCCTCAATGCACCACTCGACAGAGTCATAATCAATACTGATTTTTAATTTAGGGAATATTTCAGTGATTGCTATAATGTCATACTGTTTTTCCTTTATTCTGGCTTTGAGTTCATTTAGTTTATTTAATAAACTATCTGCATTTGTGTACATAACCTTTATATTCGATTTATTTACACCATTTTTAAAAATAAAACACTTGTCCTATGCATTTTCTATATTCACTGTTGAAAGGTTTAGAGTTCTGTTTTTTTGGATTAATGTCCCTCCAATGACGGTTTCTCCAAGGTCTTCATTATAAACTGAGTCGTCGCTATTTAGTGATTCTTGGCTTGCACTGTAATATTTCATTGAAGACAGTATATTTTGAGAAGTGGGCTGTTGTGACAACAGTTGGTGTTTAATTGAATGTTCATCTACTTGCATAGTAAGATCTGGTTCTTCGATGTCTGGTATAGTTACATTACTATATTTTGTCCTGTTGGCTTGGTTTTCTTCACTGTCTTTTTGTTTGAATCTATCAATCCTTCTTTGTTTATTTTCTTCTCTTTGTCTTGGTGTTAGGTCTTTTGTGATGATGCATTTATTAAGTTCGTTTGACTTAGGCAGGCTTTTTATCAGGTGAGCTTTTTCAATAATAAATTTCCTGTGTTTTTTATTGTTTAGAACTACTTTAAGAGGACGTACCTTGCCTTCTCCTGGTTTGCCTATTCTGAAACTGACATTAATATCGATTTCCTCTACACCTATTTGACTGCATAACGACCTGAATTTTGAAGTGTCATAAGTTTTTCTAGTTTGGCTTGTGGAACTACTACTCTCTCCTAAGTTAAAAACTACTACATTTAATGCGCGAATTTTCTGGTCCTCTATTTCTCTTACTTCGTTTCTTACATCTTGTTGGAGAGTTGATCTAATTTCATGTTTTAATTCTTCTAGAAGTTTGGGTTTAATTGTTTCAATGTTTGTTTCTGTTTTACAGTCCATCTGTTTGTCTAATTTCAAAACTTTGTCTTCTACATTTGTTATTCTGATGTTTGTTGTTTCTTCAATAGACTTTAATTGCTGAGATAGGCTAGTCATGCATGGAAAGTTTTGTTTGCATCCATTGCAAGTCCATTTGAAATTATGACTGGTGTCTTCTTTCAGTGCTTCTGCCAATCTTGGCGAAATATTAGTGCAATCTATGCAGTAGCTTAATTCACACACACTGCATGCTATGTGACTTTGATTGTCAGTAATTGATGTTTCACATTTTGGGCATGTGTTGCTCCCTACACGGGCTCTTTTGGCATTCTTGTTCTTAACTAATGGCGTTGAGCAGAAAGGTGTAGCCATAATTACCTTTGTTTTTAATATTATTCTTCCTGTGTCCTTGTTTTGTACTCCTTTTGTTTAGTTTGAAACAGGGTTTCCCTATTTCGAGTTGCTATGTCGTACTTGTTCTTGAAGTATATGTACTTTTTAACCAGTTTATTTCGCCAATTTAGTGGTATCCCTACTCCCTCCTAAATGTTGTGTATATTTGGTGGTTTAAAGGTTGGTGGTAGACAGGGCTTCCCTATCGTACCGATTGACTGTTGAAATCTTTTGTTTATCTCGTTAAAGCAAATCATGTGTTGGGTACAGGGCTTCCCTATTACCATTTAAATATTATCGGTTGTGAAGGACATCTCAATCTGCCTGAAATTTATCTAAATGATCACTAGAACAGGGTTTCCCTATTCTATTAGTTTGATTCTTCGCTGCATTCCACTTGGTGTTTAATTTTTAGCATTTTATGAAGCCAGAGTATAGAGAGGTGGGTTCCTGGGTGAATTCCGTCTAGATAGAGGTTGAAGTTTTTGGTATATTTTACTTTGGTATCAGTTTTCTTTTTACTTGATCTAATAATATCTTGTGACAAGTTGTGCGTCTGAGTGTTGTTTATTTCATCAATCTTTTGATTTAGATAGTTTATCGCTGAGAACAAATTTGTATCTTGGTTAGAAAATGCATGGAGGTCATTGCATCCCTTTTGCCTGTTCCATTCCACAATAGAATAATAGGGGCACTTTAGAAAGATTATTTTAGCATGTCTATTGCAGCGTGATATGTCTGATTTGAGGTATCTGTATTTAACTACCAACTGGTCTACTTTTTCCACGATATTTTCCTCGAATGCTAATTCAATAAATTTCCCTTTTTTGTTTGTCAGTTCACACGTTCCGAACCAGATGAAAACTAGAGATTGCTTTTTTGAAAAAGCGCTTGTCTCCCCATTTGTGTGGTCGTAGGGGAGGAAAAGAAATGATGGCGATGAATTTTTTAGTTTTGGACTGGAGATGAAGCAACAGTGACAATCCTCAGTTATTGAGCGGAAACCATTTTTCAGCTGAGGGTTACCATGACCTTGGTCTTTGACCTAGTGACCTCAAAATCAATAGGGGTCATTTGAGATGAAGCAACAGTCTTCAGTTATTGAGCGGAAACCATTTTTCAGCCAAAGGTTACCGTGACCTTGACCTACTGACATCAAAATCAATAGGGGTCTACAGGTTAGGACCAAGCTGCACACCAAGTATGAAGTTCCTGGGTATAAGCGTTCTTGAGTTATTGAGTAAAACACATTTTTCAGCTGAAGGTTACCGTGACCTTCGACATTTGACCTTGTGACCTCAAAATCAAACAAATTCAATAAAGGTCATTTACTGGTTAGGACCAACCTGCACACCAGGTATGAAGTTCCTCAACATAAGCATTCTTTAGTTATTGAGAGGAAACCATTTTTCAGCTGAAGGTTACCATGACCTTGACCTTTAAGCTAGTGACCTCAACATCAATAGGGGTCATCTACTGGTGGTGACCAACCTGCACACCAAGTATTAACTTCCATGGCCAAAGCATTCTACAGTTATTAAGCAAAAACAATGTTTCAGCTCATTGTCACTGTGACCTTTCAGCTCAAGGTCACTGTGACCTTGACTTTGACCTAAAAATTAATAGGGTCTTCTACTGGGCATGGCCAACCTGCATAACAAGTATGGAGTTCCTCGGCCCAAGCGTTCTTCAGTTATTGAGTGGAAACCATTTTTTACCTCACAAGGTCACCATGACCTTGAACCTTCTGACATCAAAATCAATAGGAGTCATCTACTGGTCATGACCAACCTGCATACCAAGTATGAAGATCCTATGCCCAAGCGTTCTTCAGTTATTGAGCGGAAACAAGTGTGACCTTGACCACTGTGACCTTGACCTTTGACCTAATGACCTTAAAATTAATAGGGGTCATTTGCTGGTGGTGACCAACCTGCACATCAAGTATGAAGTTCCTGGGCCCAAGCAAAAACTATTTATCAGCTCATTGTCACTGTGACCTTTCAAACTCATGGTCACTGTGACCTTGACTTTAGACGTACTGACCTCAAAATCAATAGGGATCTTCTACTAGGCATGGCCAACCTGCATACCAAGTATGGAGTTCCTCAGCCAAAGCGTTCTTCAGTTATTGAGCGGAAACCATTTTTTACCTCACAATGTCACCATGACCTTGACCTTTGTCCTTCTGTTATCAAAATCAATAGGGGTCAGCTACTGGTCATGACCAACCTGCATACCAAGTATGAAGTTCCTACGCCCAAGCGTTCTTCAGTTATTGAGCGGAAACAAGTGTGACAGACGGAAGGACGGACGGAACGGGCAAAAACAATATGTCACCCCCATGTAATGGGGGAGACATAATTAGTGGGTTGTTAGCCAGTCTAATATTAGTTAAGAACTGACGCCTGAAATTAAAGTCATCAATTGTGGTTCCACTTCTTGAGATGATACGCAATTCTCCATAGTGTTTTGGGGCGATTTCTTTTTCAATGAAACGTCCTTTACTGTCTGATATAAGAAATGTTTCCCTAGACCTTCTCGGTTTTGGTCTGTGCTCCTCTTCTACTACCAACTTGCCAATTTCTTTATTTAATTTTGATACGGACATCTGTGTTAGTTCTAAGAATAATACAATATGGCGGCCATGCACGATCCAGTTGAGAAAAATTGAGTAAGTTAAATTGGTAATTTACAAGTAAATAAAATGTTTACTTCCCTAATATCACGTTTTGTAGGTTCCTTAGGTCTCCATCCTTATTTGTGCACAATAAGTTAAAACTAATATACTGATGTTAACAGCAGATTACATTGGATTTTCGTTGGAGAGAAATCCCACGAAATTTTTTCACGTCTTGACCGGAAGCGGACTGATACTGGGCTTATCGAAGTTACACCGGAGGGGTCGTGTGGTCTTATTCTACCTGGCGAGAAAAGAAGAGCCGACTTCTCGGAGTTCGACGAACCACCAGCCAAAAGAGTGCCCAAGTCTGTTGAAAACGTAAAAGAGGTGATAGAATTACTTAAAAAATATAATTGTAGAACTAAGGATACTTTAAGGAAAGCCATTTTTGCAGAAGATGAAGAGGTCGACGTAGAAGCGTGGATCCGGTTATCTGTCTGCCATGGCATGAAAGTATGCTTCAGTGAGGCTGTGGATACATTAAGTTTTCAGAATACGGAAACGTTTCATGAGAACTTCATGAATACACAGTGTCCGCATAAGAAATTAACAGAAAAGGATACATATACCCTGTTCATTGATTGGTGTAGAGATCAGAACTTAGCTGATTCAGAAATAGTAAAACTGTTATTAGAGTTATATGCCGTAACCTTCGAATTAGACCCGAAAAGGAATTGCGTATTCTGGTATGGAGCTGCCTCTGCCGGGAAATCTTTCTGGCTGGAGAAGGTTCTATGCTGGAATACGGATGTAATCGCTCAGGCGTCAAAACAAGCCGACTTCATTTGGACGAATTGTCCCGGAAAATTAGCCATAATTATGAACGAAATAGAACTAATTAGTGCTAAACAAATCAATGACTTTAAACCAGTCGCTGAAGGGTTAACCACTAGTGTTACAGTTAAAGGGAAAGGAAATAGAGATATAGGAAGGTTACCTTGTTACATTACAGCAAACCACAATCTGTGGCAGCATGCAGTCTGCAGCGGATCGCAACGCTATTAAAGAGCGTATGTACTATCGAAGGTTCCAGTGCAAGCGTAAGGCGTTGGAAGAGCATGGGGAGGATTGTATTAATACAATTGGTAACATTGGCATGTTTAAGAGAATCTTTGAGCTCTTCCAAGGGTCTTACCCTTCCATATTAGAAGTAAATCATGCCATGAATGATAGTGAAGAACTTGAGGGTATGTTCGCTGTTATTGCAGAATTCTGGATGCCAGCAGACTGGTGTATTGTTAGTGGTCCAACTCCGGCGTTATCTAGACAGGATACAGAGATCCTCCAAGTTGAGTGATGTCTTGCATGACATGGGATGTAATATTGCAGTTAAAGGAAGATATTTTAAACTATTAAGACGTTGGGGATTTTGTGTGAATGATTTACCTTTAGAATTCAATTTGTCATATAGTATGAGAGTTAAGAAGTCATTTAGATTCGGAATAGGATTGTTTCATTGTAGTTTCATAAATAGTTTCGTTTATTCATTCAGACCTTGGAGTACGAGTTACAGGAAAATTCCTGTTTCACTTGGACTAAAAGGCTCACAATGTCCGTAATGTACGCAAGGCTTAGCCGAGAATTATACCTGTGATTGTTCAAATAACATTGTTAATTTAGATGAGCCAGATAGAGAATTAAGGCCGTGGGAATTATATTGGTAGTTTGACAAGTTTAATAAACCAAATATGTATTTTAATGTTTAATAAAGGGATTGCTTTTCCCCCCATCATGGTGTGGGCTGGATATATTGAATATAAGAAATATTTCAAGTCATGCGTCATGATAGGGTGATTGCGAAATACAACTAAAGAAATGCCAGGAAGGAATTACCAGGAAGCTCTTTTACTATTCCAGAACCCCGGTGGTCGGTGGGTAGCTGGAGCAAAAAAAAAAATCCTAAAAAAAAAACATAAATAAAAAAAAAAAAAAAAAACTTTTAATGGTTTTTTTTTTTGGATTTTTTATTTTTTTTTGTTAGGGGGGGGGGGGTAATTCAGAACGAATTTGCCTTAGCTAAACTGTTTACATTTCAACCAAATTACCTTCTTTAAGCGTTAATTAATAATTTTGCCCACATAAGAATTATGACGAAATATAAACATAGTGTGGAAGAAGTGAAAATAGGGATCGGTGAAATTGACAGTCTATTTATAGATATATAGATAGGCGTGCTTGTTTTAAAGAAGTGCAAAGTACAGAATAATCATGATAAGTATGATAATGACTCTAAAATGGCATTGTCAGTAAACAGTTAATTAGTAATTCTAACACATTCTGAAATTCAGCAATATTTACAGTCAAACGGTAGTTCTTCCGTGTCGGCGATGAGCTCCTCTGCCACATATTCTGGGTGAAAACGGCGTCCGCAATTTGAACAGGTAAGAAAGTTATCATATGGCTTTTCACGTGTGTAACAATTTCCCAGACGGACCTGAAATTCATAATCAAAATCTGATTCAAGTGCTTTTTTCTAATATTGCATCAACAGCTGTTTCTGCCTTGGATTCTAGGTTCAACTGCTTGATTCTTTCGTTCTGCTCACATCTTTTCTTCATTCAACCTTTCCTCGATCAGAAGATCTCTGTAGGCTTTTCCTGTTATTGCGTTAGGCATTGCTGGACCCTTTTTTAATTTTGTTTGATGTTGTAGCAATTGGAAATGCTAGGTATTTGCTGAATGGCGATACAGTTGTTGGAAGATTACCCTTCTTTACCTGAATTGGCAGTATTATCAGACCCGAAAGCTGAACTTTCTAGGGAGTTTCCCTCTTTCTCTTGATCCTCTTGTATTTAAATTAAAAGGTCTATTTTCCAAGTTCACTTTTTCTTGATCATTTCTAATCAAATGTATAGGTCTATTTTCCAAGTTCACACTTTCTTGATCATTAGTAGTCAATTTTATAGATCTATTTTCCAGGGTGTTCTGTCAATGTAGAACGTTGCTTTGCCTGTTCTCCATTATTTTGTCCTAATCCTAATGCTTAAGGAAAATCCTTGTCGTAATGAAACACATTACTCGGCTCCAGCTTAGTGAATGTTGAAACCGCAGATGGATTTAAAGAAAAAGTCCTGCCTCCTGAAAACCTTTCACAGCTGCTTCAATTGTTGTACTTTTAAACCAAGCATTCTTAAATACCTTGGCAAATGTTTGTTTGTTGTCACAAAGTGCCCAATATTCTCAGCTTGCCATTCACGAACGCTTTGCTTCCATGACTGCTTTAAAATCCAAAAGAGATTAAGATCGAGAGGTTGCATGACATGTGAAGCATGTTCAAGTGGGCACATATTGTAAGCCTCCCGAGTCACGTGAGTACTGTGGCCATCAATCAATAAAAGTACTGGCCCTTTAATATTTCTTTCATTGATTGCAGTTATAAAGACTTTTTCAAGCCAGTTGCAAAACAACTCCTTATCCATCCAATCCAAATCCGACCTTCCTAAGACCGCTTCTTCAAATACATCCAGGGGTTATAGGAAAATCTTTGTCCTGGATAAACAACTATCATCGGAGGCAATTAGTGACTAACTGCACTGACTGCTGCCATGATAGTTGGTTGCGTTTTGTATACGACGAGCGCACATGTAGGGCCTATAGCCTGACTATTTGTCATTGATAATGAGAATCCTCTCTCATCTGCATCGTACAGTAGTGAAGGGTCTTTTAATAGGTTGGGATCTTTTATTTAATTTTCAACATAGTCAATTAAACTGTCAAACCATGTTCTTACCTTTTTTTCTGAATTAATCGCTCGTTCTTTTCAAAGTTGTAAGGTTGATTTGAATCTAAGAGTAGGACGGGGTTTAAGAATGCCCTAGGCCAACCCCGATCAGGCCTGTTGTCCTTGAACGTGTAACTCTTCCCTGGTTATCCAGAATCTTCTTAATCACGGCTTATAACTCCTGTTTCGTTCTACCATACCCTATCCTTGACATATGCAGGGCCAACTCCGCGATTCTCAACTCATCTTTACAGGAAAATATTGGTTTAGCCCCAACTTTATTCCCTTCATTATAGCATTTACTTCACCATGCAGCGTTGCTTATGAGAGTCCAAATTCCCTGGCAGCCCTAGAGAGACTCATATTATTATTATTACTAACATGCGATGCTGCTTCCTATATATGAATTTGAAGTACGGAATCAATCAATAATGCTTTTCTCTATCGAACTATACGGACTATAACCTGGACTAAAAACGAAAGTACCTGCTATCGACATCTCGGAATGGTTCGGGTTTTTTCGTTGCGGTAATTATCAGTGATATTGCGACTGTTTTCCCGGGAAACGTTTCGAAATTATTCGGGTTTTTTTGCTAAATATTTAGGTCAGTGTTGTTGTAATAATTGGTATAGTTCGATAGAAAAGCATTATTGATTGATTCCGTACTTCAAATTCATATATCTGTTCGAATACTTTTGAAAAAATATGCGTTGAAGCGAGGCGACCCAGAAGACTGTGTCCACCCTTTGGTAATATATATTTTTAGAAAAACGAGTCCCTGTGCATTGCTTACGATTTCACGTCATAAACTTTATTTATTTGTTTGCTGGTCATGACCAACCTGCCCTTTGACCTCAAAATCAATAGGGGTCATTTGCTGGTGGTGACCAACCTGCACACCAAGTATGAAGTTCCTGGGCCCAAGCAAAAACAATTTTTCCAGCTCATTGTCACTGTGACCTTGACTTTGGACGTACTGATCTCAATAGGGGTCTTCTACTGGGCATGGCCAACCTGCATACTAAGTATGGAGTTCCTCTGCCCAAGTGTTCTTCAGTTATTGAGCGGAAACCATTTTATTACCTTTTGGGTCACCATGACCTTGACCTTGGGGGGGGGGGGGGGGGGGAAAGATGTTATGCCGTCAATAATGGGAAAGTCTAACACTGGACAAGAATAAATAAAAAAAACCTATCTTCGTCTTTTGTTCTGAATAACACCCCTGTTCGGCAATACCCCAACCCGCTTACATGTTTATGATTCGCCGGGCAGAAGCCCGCGACATATATTTTTAATAGTTATTTAGAAATGCCATGGGAGGAGAGTTATTATTAGAACAAATTTAAATGTCTTAAACAAATTACAATTGCGTTTGTTCAAAAACACTTAAGTTATGACACATCTAAAATGAAATATAAATATTCCGATGGTTTAAGAATTTGCAGTTTCCTTATTTTGACTCGCATATTTTTTTTTTTTCTTATTTACGAAGACAAATGAGTCCCTATTAGACATGCAGTAGACTCTAATGTGTCAATATCGAGATAAAATCACGTAGAATATTCCTTTAAACAGTAATTTAACTCACTGAATGTTATTTTCATGTTCAACGAGATGTCTTGATTTGTGATGAATTCATTTAATAATGTTTATCCATATACGTACTTAGAGAATACCGAACGCGTAGGTCAATCTCCTTTGCAGAGAGCCTTTCTTTACACTCACTTACAAATAGTTAACTAGAATTGTTTTTGACTCAAATATCTGTCAAGATCTCTCAAAACATTCCAACCTATAAAGCAGACAAACATTTGGCCAAGTCGGACTGTATTCAACTTTTAATTACTAATTTTATCTTGACCTGATAGCAAATGGTTTACAATAACACATCTTTTTACTGTAGCTGTAACATTCAAGCCTGAAGTTTTCCTCAAAACAGTTGTTGCTAAACATAAGCAATGGCAAATAAAAACTAAATGTGTGAGTTCTGCACATCATGTTAATAAGCTGAACATGTGACTGAACTTCGGTTTTAAATCCTTCGCTGCATCTTGGACACGAAATAAAGCCTCAAACCTGTGACCCGGGATGGTCGAGACATGGGTTCTGCACATCGCCTTGATGAGGTGAACATATGACTGAAGTTTCATGAAAATCCTTCAAGCCGTCTTGGAGATATGGAGCGGACACGAAATGAAGCCTCAAACCTTTGACCTTCAAGCGTGACCTTGACCTTGAACCGGTATGGTCGAGACATGGGTTCTGCACATCGCCTTGATGAGATGAACATCTGACTCAAGTTTCTTAGAAATCCTTCGAGCCGTCTTGGAGATATGGAGCGGAAACTAAATAAAGCCTCAAACCTTGACCTTGAATCGGTATGGTCGAGACATGGGTTCTGCACATTGCCTTGATGAGGTGAACATGTGACCAAAGTTTCATGAAAATCCTTTAAGCCGTCTTGGAGATATGGAGCGGACACGAAATAAAGCCTCAAACCGTTGACCTTCAAGCGTGACCTTGACCTTGAACCAATATGATCGAGACATGGGTTCTGCACATCGCCTTTATGAGGTGAACATGTGACCCAAGTTTCATAAAAGTCCTTCAAGCCTACAAGGGGAGACATAATTATAGGTGATTTAAGATGTTTATTTGGTTCGAAACAAATGAAGAAAAGAACAAACTGAGATGAAACTGGTTTTAATAGAAATACGACTTTAATGAACACTCTCTACCTATAAAGAGAGTGTGAAGAACGACAATTGTGCGAAGAAAAATGGGGTCACGAATCGGGTCTTTCGTACAAAATTATTTCGTCATTGATACTTTAAAATGCGTCATTAGATTCCCTACAGGCATTTTGCTTGCGGTCTGCATATTATTATTTATCATTGACACAAGGGCACTCATAATAATATATTTTATAAGTAGTTTGAGTAGTTTGTTGTTTTCATTATAAAAAAGGAAGGAAATAATTACAATAAATTGACATGTTGTAGGGTTCAGTTTATGTCCAAAATTAAGTTTGAAATTATACAACAAAAATGAAATTTGACTGTTTAGCTGATATTATATTTTGAGGGTGGTCTACTTTGTAAATATATTGGACTAGATTTAACATTTGTCAAAGTATGATATAATTAGGATGCCAAGCTAATACAGAGGTCCAGATAAGGAGTATTCAGCTCTTTCCCCCACAATTTCTCTCTTATTATTAAAGCAAACCTTATGTTGTGTGTACTCAAAAGAATCGTCTCACTGAGACGATTCTTTTGAGTAACCACGACATAGGGTTAAATGTTCAAATAGGGACTTTAGAACATGAAAAACGCACCTTATATCTAGAGCTCTTCTAATATCATTCTGAGAAAAAGAGAAAACTCGTGTCCTCAGCTATTTAATCCTTTTCTCATTGTTTTAAAAGTAGATTGCTGCAAAGGTGTCCAATGTTGACTTTAATAGGGGAAAGGTAAAATGACGTGCTATTGTATGCAAATCCTAAATTGTCTGTTCTCCGGTTTTATTGACAAACTTACAAAATTCAAATATTCTGACAAACATCTTAAAAAGAGTATGTGGAATTCGCATATCTTATTATTATTCCTTAATGAAAGCACTGTAAACATGCTAATACTAATGATTGACAAGATTATTCATTACCATTACTATTTATGATCAATAATTAGTTGGCTGTGTGTATGGTCAACCTACCTTAGAATGGAGATTGGTCATAAACAATTAAATGTTTCAATTATATTTCATTGAAGGACATTCACTTCGTTGACAAAAAAATGCAAGTTATGATACATTTTCACCTGACCCCCACCCCTGATGTTCCAATATGCCCCTCAGTTGATAACTTTTTTTCAACGACAAAAATGAAAGTGTTATGCATGACTGCAGTGTGGATTTCCGGCGACATTTATGCGTTGCATCAACTTTCTCTTGTATTTATTCTGATAGTGGATTTAAAAGTAGCACACGTCTTCGAAAGCGTTTCCGTTATCGTTCCCGGCTTTTCGTCTTTCTTTCTCAAAGTCGATTTCCATAAGAAATAAATGCCAGAAAGCATTAAACCTTTTACGCGTTGTATCTCATATGGATTGGGTGCTGACCGTCAAGTGCTCTTGATACTTTACATGTCATTAATACAATCTAAATTAGACTACGCATGGATTGTTTATGGCTCAGCACGATAGACATACATTGCAACACTTGATACCATTCACCAGCAGGGTTTACGGCTAGCCCTGGGCGCTTTTCGAACATCGCCCGTCAAAAGTATATGCAGTAGCCAATGAACCATCGATATATTTACGCCGACATAAACTAGCTATGCAACATTTTCTAAAACTTAAGTCTAATCCTTCAAATCCCACTCATACAGTTGATGTTAACCCTTTATACAAGGAATTATTCTTAAAGAAGGAACAGGTAATACAGCCTTTTGGTATCCGTTACGGTCCAGGAGTCGCTAAGCTTGATGTTGATCTCAACAACATCGCGAAGCAGGAGATTTCAGATACTCTACCTTGGACTCGAAATAAACCATCATTTATTTATGATCTTGCGACCGATAAAAAGGCCTGCACAGATCTTATTGTTTTTAAATCCATGTATATGGAAATTAAAAATACATATTTTAACTTTGAGCGTATTTATACAGATGGTTCTAAGGATGGCAAAAGGGCAGCTGCTGCCGCAGTTCCTAATGGCGATGTGATAACGTTTCGGCTACCAGATAATTCTTGTTTTCTCCGCCGAATTAAAGGCAATACATTTAGCTTTGGACTTCATTAAATCCGAAGGTTATTGGCGGTATATTATTTTTACCGACTCATTGTCTGCTATGCAGGCACTTCAGACTGAGAAAATTAAAAATCCTCTTGTTGTTAATCTCCTGTCTAAACTATCATATATTTGTGCCACATGGGTATTATAGGTAATGAAAAAGCAGATAGTGCTGCAAAATATGCTCTTTCACAAGATATATTACCTTTTAAAATACCTTATTTTGATTTTAAACCTTTAATCAATGTTTTGATTCGCGAGTATTGACAAAGTGACTGGAATGACCAAATTTATAATAAACTCCACTCAGTAAAGCCTGTGCTTGGTGAGTGACTGCCAGCTTTGGGATCCTATCGTCGTGAAGGAATTGTTCTTGCCCGTATACGTGTTGGACACACATGGTTAACGCATACATACTTACTGAAAGGAGAGGAAGCTCCTCAATGTATTTCATGTTTTACACAACTTTCAGTACAGCACATTCTTCTTGAGTGTGCTGATTTCGCCCCTATACGTGACAGGTTTTACATGGCTCAAAGTATGCGTCAGCTCTTTCCGTCTGTCAAATCTGAACTTTTATTTGATTTCCTTAGGGAAATTAATATTTTCAATAAGATATGATTATTTCTTAAATCGTGTTTTTGCACATTCATTACTCTTACTGATCCTGTTCCACATTTTCTCAGATAGTATTTATCTTTATGTTAAGTATTACATAGTAATGTTGGGCTTGTTTGCCTATATCTTATTTTACATTGGCTTACATGTTAATTTATATTTATTTTAAGTATCGCATACATCATGTTTGATTGATTTGTCTAATAGACTGTTGTTTATGTTTCATTTTAATTATTTCACCATTTACAGTAAGTAAATTATTAAGCGCTCAAAATGACCTTAGTTGTCGACGGGCCTTAAAACACCATTCATTCATTCATTCTCTGGTGATATCAACTTAAACCGTTCCACACATCCTGCCTGTTTTACTGACATATTACAAGCCCCATCCATTCTATGCGACCTACAGAATTGAAAATCTTAAAGAAAAAAAAAAAAATATTATATTAATCTTTACTCATCACAATTCGAAGCTTGGAAAGCATCTTTCAGTAATTACTTTTTATCTGATGCAGAACCATTTTAAACAGTTGAAGCAGACTACTTTTGAAAACATTGTGAGAAATGGAGAAATTGTTCCTCATGACCAATTTCTTATTTTCCTTCAATGAATTTAAAACATAGAAAGGATCTGAAATATATAAATTAAACCTTAATCATTGAAAACATTATTCAATAAGGAAAAAAAGGCATATGAAGTAGAGAGTTTGTTTTTAATAGGGCAGATAATGTAGATATTGAAGTAGAGAGAGTTTTTAATGGGACAGAGAATGAAGTAGAGGGAATTTGTAGGGGTAGAAATAATGGGATATACTTTTTATATAGCTACAAGGGTACAGAAAATTGGTCCACAGAAAGGGCCAGACAATATGTAAGAGGGACAACTCAGTGGTAGGTATATTTAGCATAGAAGGGAGTACAAAAGGTCCATTTAGAGAACTAGTACAGGAGATATATATATATACACATACACTGTTAATTAATTCACCTTCAAAATTTAAATGGAACAAACAAAGGAGAAAACAAATTCAGGTAAGAGTTACTTTTCCCGTTACAGTACGGAGGTTAGGTGAAAATCCGTAAACAATGGCAGTTCCTATAAAAAAAATTGCTTTTAAAAAACAAAGGCAAGTAGAAAATGTAACGTTTCTACATACAGGAAGTCCTCAATTCAGTGGTCTTTTCCAGATCAGAATAAAGCAATTACAGTACAGGTTTGTAAAGAATGTTTCTTAGACTCTTGGTTGCGTTTCTGATGAGATGGCTATTACAGCTCACAGTAAAGCCAACTTTGGTATTTATGAGAACGACAAAAGAGGATGTCACAATACAAGACCATATAAAACATCAGCAAAAAAAGGTTAGCATAAGTATTCGTTCCTTTCCGGCCATTGAAAGTAATTATTGTAGAAAGGATACAGAAAGGCAATATGTACCAGCAGGTTTAAATGTTGAATAAATGCACGGAACGTACTCTGACAAGTGCAAAGTAGATGGAATAAACTGTGTCTCAATTGGTGTGTACAGGTACAGTTTTTATTTTGAATTTAATCTCGGCTTTCACAAACCAAAAAAGATATGTGTGACTCCTGTGTAAGCTTTCAGCATGGCTCAGTTAATGAAAAAGAAAACATGAAATCAAAGTATGAAAGACAAATATTTAACAAAACCTTTTCCCTAGAGGAGAAATAATTGGTTGCTGCATGTTTCGACGTAGAGCAGGTACTTGTAACACCAAGCAAGCAGCTTAGAATGATGTTTATATTTTTAAAGATATTTGAATACATTTAATTCACTTTACGTTATTTGAAATTGTATCAACCTATGGCAACCGTTACACTTGGATCGAGCCTATAGCGTCAAGAGGCTCATGTGAAACTGCTTCTTATTCGTATAGGTTTATTAAACATAAAGCTGAAAGCGAAGCAGTTAACACAAATGTGTTTTTCTCGGACAACTGATGTGGCCACAATAAAAACTATATGGCTACGCTTTGGTATTGCCTACAAAACATTCATTAAACATCATTTAACAATTGATCATACTTAGTAAAGGGTCATACACAAAATGAAAATGGTAGTATAAATTCCGCTATTGAATCTGCATCTAAAATTATCAGTATTTACACAACTCCTCAATGGGATGCTACAGTTTGGACTGCAAAGCATAACAATCCTTACAAAGTAAATCAACTTAATGTTTCAGACTTTTTTTTACTTTACAATTACTTCTTCGTAAAAAAAAAAAATCACTGTAGATGTTCAAAATGAAAAGGTGATGATCAGCACTCTTTCTCTGTCCATCTCGGAACGAAACATGTTCAAGTATCAGTTACATTATAGTGGACACAATCCGAAAACCTTTTCAGCCTCAGCTCTATAAAGTCACATTAATAGATATTAAACTGAAGAGTTTGCAAACTATTTTGATCTAGTTACTCGAGCAGGTCTGCGACAATCCCTTTTCATCATGCTTTCGTTTTACTTTTACCTCGTGAATCAGTGTAGATACTGGTTTTTACTCTGCAGTTAAACGGCATTTAACTTTTATTCCTGCAAGTTATATAATTTCTAGATGTTTACCCGTCACCTATTAAACATGTTAAACACCTTTAGCCATTACCCACTTGCAGATCATTTTGACTCATCTGCAGCAAATGATTTCTAAAAATAATATAGCAAATGAAGCCACATCCTTTGCCACAATGTATTCTTCTATTTTTAATAATTAAATTTTATTTTAAGAGAATATCCATGTTTGTTTTGGTCTAGATGTTTTAATGTTTTAAAAACTGTCTGTTGCAGATTTATTGTATGTGTGAAAGGTTTAAGATAGCATACAACTGTTACATACACCTTTACCTAGCTGAAGAAGCTGTTGTGATCAAAGGAGAAGTTAAGCATGCAAATAGATTTGCTATATGCAACGATTATTCTTTCATCTATACAGGTTTTCTAAGTTGTCTGCTTCAGAGTTATTATATTTTGGAAAGGATGAAGTTTTTGTTAGATGCTTATTTTTTATATTATGTTAAAAATTAAAAAGATATAAATGTAAGTATTTGACTGATAAACAGCTTCTTAATTGATTCTGGAAACCATAAATGTTAAATGGAAAGCATGTCAGAAAATAACAGAACAATTATATCGGTATGAGTTTGATAACAGTGATAAAAAAGGGAGAATTTGCTCATTCTAAGCAAATGCTGTGTCTACAACAGAGGCATTAATTAAAAGTAACACAAAAGCCAATATAAGGCTAACAGCCCCCCCCCCCCCCCCCCCCCCCGGCTGCCATATTTTAAGACCAATCAACATGACTTGGAGGAATCTGATAGAGGGTCAACCAAGAAACATTTCAACAAAATTATTTGAAAATCAGGCCGACACTTTCAGAGATTTTTTTTGTGTTTTCACTTTAGCCATATATGACAAAATAACCACGCCCCTTGCGGTCATAGTTTTCGACCAATCAACATGGCTAGAAGGTCACCCTATGTACATTTCTACAAAATAATTTGAAAATCGGCCTTACACTTTCGGAGAAGAAGATATTTTAAGTTTTCAATATAGCCAACCATATAAGGCAAAATAGCCCCACCATGTTTTACGGCCAATCAACAGGGCCTGAAGGAATCTGATAGAGGGTCCTCCAAGGATCATTTCTTCAAAAGAATTCTGCATGGATCCCAAAAATATGAAGGAATTCTAGTGAAGCCATCGAGAGGATGCTTTCTATGAAAATTGACCAACTGGTTACTGATGAGAAGATGTTGACGGACGACACACGACGGACAAAAGGCGATAACAATAGTCCAGGTTTCTGTACTAGGAATGCAATTTTATATTTTGACTGTTCGCATCCTGCAGAAATGTTCTTTAAGTGACCCACTATCAGATTCCTTCAAGCCAACATAATATTGCATTAACGTGTAACCATATCTTCATCATCAATGTCGATAATTATTTTACCAATCAGGCCCGTAGAAGCAATTGGGGGGGGGGGGGGGGGGGGGGCACATCCTCCGGTTTCTATGGGCCTGCTTTAAGTATTAGTATGATAATATCATTATTTGGCAAAATTGCTGGGGGAGGGGGGTGACCCCCCCCCCCCCCCCCCCCTGTTCCTACGGGCCTGCCAATGAACCAGTTTCCTTCATAAACTGCAGTTACACACTCGTCAATTTGGTAATCCATGACTGTGTCTTTATTTTTATTCTATGTGCAATGGGCCTTCTTCACTATTATGTGCAGTGAGTCTCTCTATTCGTTGTTATGTTGTACGTAAGTACACCGATAATAGGGAGTCCCATCTTATCCGATGCTAAAAATAAAATTTAATATATACATTATGATGCAGATCTAGTTACATTATCTTTTCACTTACTAATATCTTGCGCTCGATTTGGTGTTGAAATTAGAAAAAAAAGATTATCAAGACAAGTTACAATAGTCTTGCACAACAGTTTATATCATAAAAGTGTCGTTCATAGAGACAGGAGTATTGTATTTCACACTTTTTCATAAAAATCACAAATGGAATATATGTTTGCTTTAATTGCGGTCTAATAATAGGATATATCCCAATTGTGTTTATATATTGAAGGGAACCTACAGAAAAACAATTGAAAATTGCAGAAATGCTCCTTGGGGGACACTATGAGATTCCTTCAAGCTATGATGATGATTGGTTAAAAACAATGGCCACCAGGGGAGATTTAATTTTTGTGGAGCGATACTGGCCCTCTTGGGCCTCTTTTATTAGCTTACCTGACCACTAAATGACTTAATGACTGTGTGATTGGCATGAGCCATCATGGCCCTCTTGTTTACTGAATCTTTTCCTTGCGTTATCAATACAGAGTTTGGATCTTAAATTGATAAATGACGTCACTTTTGTCTACGATGACGTCATTTTATTTTTTGTCGCTATTTGTGACCTAAAAAATGTTGTTCTTAAGGGGTCACATTGACACATTGACTGTTCACGCCTGACGATCCGCTTCACTGCTAAATCCGCTTCTCTGCTAAAGCTGAATTTCCAGATGTTGATAAAACGGAGATTCATCGTCGTCGTCCCTAAATTCTGACTGTGGGATCTGATGCTGGACTCTGTAGAAGCTTTACTAATTATGAACATTGCCAAATTGTGAACAATGTGTAGGCCTTTAGGTACTTCCTATATTAAAATACTTTATTGGAATGGGCACATAAGTGGCATGATCCAATACATTGCATAGACATAATAAGAATTTTATTTATTTATTAGGGTTTTACGCCGCTTTCAACATGATTTCAGTTATATCACTGACAGTTCACTTATTCATGTTCCCTGGGTAAGCAAACCAGTACTAGGCTAGAAAAAGTGCCTTGCCCAAGGGCACTCCACCATGATCGTTGTCCCGCGACACCCGGTTTCAAAATCCCCAACGCTAACCACTCGACCACAGCGGATTCCCAGACAGACATAATAAGAACTGTTCATAGACATAAAGACATGGCAAAATAATAACAGTATTAATAACTGCAGTTAAGATCAAGGATTTCCCTAGACATATTTATAATATATCAAATAGTGTGATCTAAACAACAGAATGGCCCCCTCTCTATGGTATTTAACTCTTTCCCTAATATGACAATTCTGCAGCAGACGACTTTGAACATATTTTGTCAAAACATGGAAAATCTCTTTAATTGAATGGATGACCTATGACTAAAAGTGGAAAACATTGTGTCAAAAGAAGAAATTGCACGTTTTATTTATTTGCAGCGCCCTAAAGTAATAACCCTGTCAGTCTGTATGTCACCATTTCCTATTTTCGAAAGGTAATAAATGCATGTCCTCCACAAATTCATTATCTTGTTTTAACCCTTTCCCTCATATAGACGCTTTCTGACGCCTCTGCAGCAGACGGCTTTTTGAAAACATAGTGACAAAAGAAGAAATTGCACAAAACGTGCAATTTTTCCTATTGACACAATGTTTTCCGATTGCTGCAGAATTGTTGTATGAGGGTAAGGGTTAAGGATTTGGTGACACCCCCTGGATCTGTGCCTTCAAAGAGTGAAATGGAAATCGGGCAATGGCACGAAGGCATCACCTAATGCAGCGCATGTACAATGTACCTTCCATATCCATCAAGTGGTCCAAATTGTATTTGTCTACATCATAGTTTCTGGCAAACAGCTTTACTGGAACATCCCAAGGAGGCAACTTCCTCTTCATCCGATTCAGGAAATCAACTGTTTGTTGGGAAACATCTGTGCCTTTGCTGAGTTCATGCACAGCCTTGATTAATGTGTCTGTATAAAAGAAGAAAAATTATGCTATGAGTAACATGTACATATATGGACATGCATTCAAGATATCCATTCCACAAATTAATGCATTATTATACTCCCTTCGAAGAAGAGGGGGTATATAGGAGTCGCTGTGTTGGGCAATCTGTTGGTCGGTCGGAAGCCATATTTTGTCCGGCCTATTTCTTACAAAGCACTAGATGGAATTTTACATGAAGCTTCTATACCAAGAGGAGATGTGCATATCCTAAAGGGGTAACAATTGCATGATATCTTACAGAGTTATGGCCCTTTTACTAATTAAGGTTTTGGTGTAGGTCAAGGTGCTGTTTAGAGGTTATTTTGTCCGGCCTATTTCTTGCAAACCACTGGGTGGAATTCAATAAACATGAAGCTTCTATACCAAGTGAAGATGTGCATATCCTAAAGGGGTTACAATGGCATGATCTTTTACAGAGTTATGGCCCTTTTAACTAATTAAATTATGGTGTAGGTCAATGTGCTGTTTAGGGGGTATTTATCATGTTCAGTGATAGTTCTAGTTGATCATTGCATATGGTTAATCAAGTTTATTCATTCAGAAAGTTGACACAATGACCATTCCTGTATACTATATGTTACAAAGACTAGGCATAGTTCTGTCAACCATAACAGGTTCTTTTTCTCTAGCAGTGCTATATATATATATAGTCTTGATATATATCAAAGTCTTTTAGTAATATGTTTTTGTGCAATTTCTCCTTTTGTCACTATGTTTTCAAAAAGCCTGAACAAAATCTGTGTTATTATATGTGGACTGGTTTGTACATACACAATTGTGTTTGTGTTATTAACTATATGATGAATTCTGTGTTCACTGACAGCATAGACACTTCATCAATCATTAAAACATCAATCGTTGCAATTCTGTCTCTAATTGTATGATACTTGTCATCAAGTAATATTCTTTGATAAAGTTCTGGGGTAGTAAATCGACCATCCAACAAACTGAAGAAACTATGAACTGTGGCGGCATCTGGCAACAGGATGCTCGCTATCCCCGTAGTTGCGGTTACCTGCACATTTTTACCCAATGTAATTAATTTGTTATACAGTTTTTGCAATATGTACGACTTTCCTGTACCTGCTTGACCCGTAATAATGTTATGACCTTTTTCAGCAGCATGTTGTATCTCAACATTGGCCATTCTTGAATTTCGCGGGAAAATGTCTGCTTGTTGACAAAAACGCGTCGACCAATGAAAACTCACCTTAAAATTCAGCCCGGGTTAACCGGAAGCTGTACCTTCAAGCAATTGTCAACACCGCTTGGAGCATCCCCAGTGTTATATCTGCCTAAAATTGCCGTTATTTGATCGGAAAAGTACACGCATGTGTAAATTGAAGGGTGAGGACAACATGAGCGCCGTTTACACGGCTTCGAAAGGTGCAAAAATACGATTTTCTCCCTTCTCCTTTTTAATATATCCTACACAATAAAAATCGACTATCGATGTTTGTTGTGAAATTATGGGTACTCACCAATTGTATCATCGTTGTAATTGTCCTCGTTCCCCTGGTCGCTCGATGCGTCTGGGTTGTCCACCCTCTGGTTGCTCCATGCCTCTACTATAACTGAAATGTCCTGTTCGTCTGGGAGGTTCAGGATACTCCCTGTAGCTTCAGAAAATATAAACATAAACACATTAAGTATCTCCGTACAAAAATGTATCAATTCGATGTTTCAATTAGCGTCGCGGGCTGTCAATCCAGGGGTTGTGTGTTAGAATCATGGCTCGGCCAACTTTCTTTCCGACGATTGACAAAAGTCAATGCGACATGCGTCATTTGTCTTCCACCAATGGGCTAAGTCTATGTGGAAAAGCAGCCAGTTGCTTGGGAAGATTGTTGTGTGGAGTACTGGTGTGAGAAAACCAGGAAATGCATGAGTAGGTGAACTGGCCGCCGTGATATAACTGAGAAATTGTTGAAAACGGCGTTAAACTCCAAACAATCAATCAATCAATTCAATTTATAATAATATACATTCCGCAATTTCAAACTGAAGGTTTCATCTATTAACAGTTCGTTATGCCAATATATTTATATATTCCGCAAGTTAAACAGTCGTGCCAAAGTATCAATATTATACGAAAAACTACTTAATTTACTTTAATAATAACTTACCATGGTACGGATCACAGCCGATCTTTGTCACCTGCTTCGCTTCACCATTGTCTGTATATATAGTATGAACCCTAAGGTGATTGTACGTGATAAACTTCTCACGCACAATCTCCGGTTCCACGCTAATTATAGAGCGTCCCTGAAACTTAAAATGAAAACGAAATCAGATATTACTTCTTATAACTATATGGTCTGGTTCATACTTTACCGTATGAATATGTGAACTGTCGCCGTGATATAACTGAAATAATGTTGAAAGCGGCGTAAAACCCCAATAAAACAAACAAGTACTTTACTGTCACATCTGTTAAAGCATTGTCAGATGTTGAAACTCAGTCTTAGATATAATAAATCCGTGCCGCATGCATCATCACATTTCGAATGACTTGATCCTTCTTCTTATTCTTTAATTTTACAGTGTAATTGCTATGCATAATATGTACTTACTGCATCCTCAGTGTCATTAAACACTCGTCCTAATCGATAAATGGACCCTCCCGTCACGAGGTTCAGATGACTGCCATTCCCATCCTTGACGCAACAGTTGTCGAAATGAATGACATCATGCAAGTTGGTATCAGGATTGAAGGAGGATATGGACATCTTCATCTCAGCTGAAATACAATAGTTAATAACGATACAAATGTGGAATGATCTTAAGTTTAAACTTATTTATTTTACATCGATTGCGAAAAAAGCTTTACTGCAACTGTGTAAAGTTTCATCAGAATCGGTGCATCCATTAAGGAGGAGTTGCGCTTACAAGACATTTATGGATAGACAGACAGACGGACGGACGGCGTGATTCCAATATACGCCCCCAAAAAATGTTTGCGGGGGTTTAAAAATGCAGGTAATTATCTTCCCTGCGTTTACCTATATACTAGTACTAAGAATAGGACAGACGGACGGACGGCGTGATTCCAATATACGCCCCCAAAAAATGTTTGCGGGGGTATAAAAATGCAGGTAATTATCTTCCCTGCGTTTACCTATATACTAGTACTAAGAATAGGAAAACATTTGTACTTACGATCTTCTTCCTTGTGTGTTACGTCCTCCTCAACGCATTCCTCTTTTCTGTGCACAGTATATACTTGACGGAGTTTCCTGAATGAATGAATGAATGAAAGTCTTTAGTTTAGTCTTTATTTTAAGAATAAACCCAATTAACATTAGCTAATCTTCCTTGGGCCCTCTGAATAAAACACATATTTATACATACATACAAACACATTAACAATATAATCAGTGATTTAACAAAATAATATCATATAATAATAGAAATCAAAATATATCAGTTCAATGATGGTAAAAGTTAAAGCATTTTCCCTGTAATTAAGATATAAAATAGCAATACACGACACATTCAAATATAGAACATTTAGCATTAGAGATCAAACAGAGGCAGTGGTTTTGAAATTATTTAAACACCAATTTTTTCATTTTTTTATAGTTAAAATGATTAATCTTTTAAACTTTATTTAAAATTTGAAGTACGAGTAAGAAAATTATCCCGACTTTATCCACTTGATAAAATTAGAAGTAAAACTGTTTATTGTAGGACAGAGTCTAATATAATCTGGGATACTATTCCATACTTTAGCCCCAGAGTAAGACATGCTTCCTTTAAATAATTCTTTATTTGGTTTCGGTATTAAAACATTTAAATGGTTTGATGACCTTAAGTTTCTGTGATTATTATTATTGTACTGAAACATGTTTTGAATGTAAGACGGAGTGGCATTTTGAAATACCCTATACATAAATTTTGCCTTTTGAAGTAAAATTCTATGTTCAATACTAAGTACATTAATACTCAATAAAGCTTCATTTAGGTTAGTGTATTGCTCACCTAGGATAATATGACATGCCCGCCGCTGTAATCGAATAAGAATTTGAATGTTTGATTTGTTTGTACTTCCCCAAATAATATTACAGAAATCTAAATGTGGTTGTATATATGCCTTATGAAACAGAATCCTATAATGTAATGGCAGAAACAATTTTATTCTTGATAAGAGCCATAAATTTGTGGAAATCTTTTTCCGAACGAAGGTAATGTGATTGTCCCATTTAAGATTTTCATTAATATGAACTCCAAGAATTTTATCCCCTGCTGTTAGCTCTAAATTAACATCTTTATAGTGTAATGATAATTTTTTATTTACCAATTGAGAACGTTTTTGTGGCGTAGTAATTAATAGGACTTTTGTTTTAGCAGCATTTAAAACCATACCATTATCTAAGCACCAGTTACTAACATTATTTAAAGCTCTTTGCAAATTTCTTTCAACTACTGTTTTCGATAAATTTATATCATATATAGTGGTATCGTCTGCATACATATCTACATTAGAATCATTTTCTTGTACATACAACGGCAAGTCATTAATAAATAATAGAAATAATAGTGGTCCTAGAATGGATCCTTGTGGAACTCCACAGGTAGTAATTTGTTTATCTGAAATAACACCATTAACGCTTACCGACTGTGTTCTATTAGTGAGATAAGATTCAAACCATTTAATAGTAATGTTACTGCATTTGTATATTTTTAACTTTTTTAATAGTATATCGTGCGAACATAAGTCAAAAGCTTTTGAAAAATCAAGCATTACAACACCGACAATTTCACCATTATTTAATGACTTCAACCAGTTATCTATCATATGCACAAGAGCAGTTTCACAGCTATGGTTTTTTCTAAATCCGCTTTGTGATTTACATAATAACTTATAATGGTTAAGATAAGTAATAAACGAATCATGTACATGTTTCTCAATTAATTTTGAAAGTGTTGGTAGTATGGATATTGGTCTGTAATTATTTACATCGTTTGCTAGTCCTTTTTTGAATAAAGGGTTTACTTTAGCTGATTTCCATTGATCTGGGAAAACACCCTGTGATATACTACAATTAATTATATGTGTGATACTGCTTGATATAACATCTGCAGATAATTTTAGTAATTTCGGCCCTATCTGATCGAGGCCTGTAGCTTTTGACACATCTAAGTTAGTAAGCATTTTACGAGTTTCAGATTCTGTTATTAATGGAATGTTAAAGTTCATGAGATTCGGGACATTTGCATTTACAAAGTTTTTAACATTTATGAAATCAGAATCTGGGATTGGTTCTTTTAAATTTGAAGCTATGTTTACAAAAAAATTATTAAACTCATTAGCAATTTCTGTCTTGTCATTTAGGACTTGATTATTTATTTTAATATTATTTATTACATTTGATTTATTTTTATTTTTTGAAGACGCACCATGCTCTCTAAAAAATCTTCCAAATTGATTTAGGGTCCGATTTACCTTCTTCGATTTTTCTTTCATAAGATGAATTTTTAGAAACATTTATCAACCTGTTAACTTTGTTTCGTGCATTTTTATAATTGTTTATATCGCCTTTGGTTTTAAATTTATCTCTTTCATAAGATGAATCTAAAATTTCTGGATTTAACCAGTCTGGTTGCTGCAAATTCTTTACTCTATGAATCTTAACTGGAATGTGTTTTCTATTACACTTGAAAAATTAGACACCCAGGCGTGAAGTACTTCATTTGTATCAGTGTTATTATTTCTAACACCCCAGGGTATGCTGATAAGATCTGCTATGAAAGCTTCTTCAGAAAATGTTTTAAAAGATCTGTATTTAATAAAATTGTGAGAATATTTTTTTTCTTTAAAATTTAACTTACGAGTGCAAAACACCGGGAAGTGATCGGATAGACCTATTCTGGGGACATTTACATGATATATATTAAGATCACAATTACAGTAAATATGATCAATCAATGTTTTTGAATTAAGACATTCTCTTGTTGGTTCTTTGACTAATTGTTTTAAGCCAATTGATGAAATAAAATTTGACCACTCGACGTTTATATTTCTATTTAATAAATCGCGATTGATATCTCCTAAAATTATAATTTGTTTTTCCTCTAATTGAACCTTTTCTATATGAGAATCAAAATTTGTTTTCCAAATAACTCTTGATTCGGGATGTCGATACATAGACCCGACAAGAAATGGTTTACATTTTACTGGAATTATTTCAATATTTTCATCCTCTAGATCTGACCTTCTTATACAATTTATACCTTGTTTTACATATACTGCCAAACCACCGCCCCTATTTTCGGTACGATCGCACCGAAAAGGTATTTGATAACCGTTTATAATAAAAGCTTCAGTTTTATGATTACAATAAATTTTGTTTCACTAATGCCCATAATAGATATATCATTTTCTGGAGAAGTTAACATTATTTTAAGTTCATCAAATTTTGAAGACATTCCTTGTAAATTTATGTGTCCAATATTAAATTTATTTTTAGGCAAACCTAAATGTATTAAATAATTGTGTTGTTCATCTGGCAAGTTTATATTTTGGTTATCATTTATAGTATTTCTATTTTGAAAAACATCTTGAACAATTTCGTTTTGATTGTCACTTAATACACAGTCACAGTCAATTTCATTGCATGAGGTGCATATGTTAGGTAATATGTTAAAAAAGTTTTAATCAATTAGCTGATTTTCGGCCTGGACGGATATCTCTGAACTAAAATGTTAAAAATAATACATTTTACGTTATGACTTTGAACATAATTTCCTTGCCTATTATGGTATGCAATCAGAATCAGAATTTTATTCGTTTATGCACATCTGCATATTTCGGGCGATTTTTCCATTGCCTCTCACCTCTGATCTATGTGAGAAAGTAGTCAGTGGCTTCGAAAGAATGTTGTGTAAGTACTGGTGTGGGAAAGCCAGGAAAACATGGGTAGGTGCACTGACCAAAGCTGTTGAAAGCGGCGTTAAACTCCAAACAAACAAACAAACATCTGCATATCATGTACTTGCTTTGTGTGCAGTTTCATCAAAGCCCATTGCAGGATTTAGAACACATCTGGACAGACGGATTGACGGACGGACTGATTCCTATATACTTCGTTTTTCGGGGGAGGCGATAATAAATTAATGTTGGATTAAGGTGCAATCATGCCATAACATGACGTCTTTACCGAAAATCTTTATACATTGAAATGACGAAAAAATAAAAACTTGGTACCTACTTGTAACATATGGTCCACGCAGTCTGTTGTCACTCCTTCGTTTTCCATTAACCCATTTATAGTGTTTTCGTCCTAGGAAGAAACGAACAGTTTCAATAAATATTACGGACGGACGAACTCATGGAAGTGTACTTGTGGGGTTATTTCCTTTGATGTTTACTTGTGGGGTGCACCCCACAAGTATGCAATTCATTCCGTAATTAACCCCCTTTAACGGAATGAATAACATTAATATGCAAATGAGATACCTATTATAAAAAATAAAAAATAACTATTTATCTAAGTGTCTTTATAAGGGTGGTGGATGGGCTTCAGGAAAAACACGCACCCCACAAGTACTCTCTCATGCGGACGGACAAATTAGAATAATTCATGGAACGGCATGTTATATCACGGCAGTGTTGCTGCAGTGTTCCTATACAAATTATAAACAGTTCATATCATAACATATAAGTAAAATATGGTACTTACTCGGAATATCCAAACATCCCACTAATTCCTTCGTTTCCGACGCGTCCTCAAATCTCTTATGGAGCCTATACATTTTAATTTGAAATATCAAAAGATTCTAGTAACTAATATTTTCTGACTTCTTAGGACTAAATCAACAACCACGATGACCTGTGTAACCTCTGGGCGGCCGTATTTATACCCTGGCGATATATCCCGGGAATCGTATGCTTTTAAGGCGCGAAAGTCCACAGCACTGTTCCTTTTAATGCTAGACAAACCTTGACCTTGGAGTTGTCCATTTTTTAGGTCAAATCCACTTGCATTGACCTAGGTCAAATATCTTACGGGAGGGACGCATGGGACTGCCTTATAGCCGTTTCGGGCCCGGCGCACAGTCCACCAGTCATACACACAGTGCTGCCTGCAGACTCGATGCGAGCCCTTCCTTCCTCGTCAGCACGGGTAGACGGCGGGAGTAACAGCCACTCTCTTCGGGCAGGAACGCAGGGGACTGCCTTATAGCCGTTACTGGCCCGGCGCACATTTCCACCATCCATACACGCACAGTGCTGACTACGAAGCCGATTCGAGCACTTCCTCCCCCGTCGGCAAGGGTAGACGGCGCGAGAGACACTTGCATTGACCTAACTCATTTTTAGGAATGGCATGTTATATCACGGCAGTGTTGCTATATCCCGTTGCCATGTAGTGCTATGTGGATGATTAATATTACAAAGTCGTAAGGGATAGTTAACCCTAAATGAACCTCCACAACGACTTTTTTTTATACAAATCATCCTCACGCACAAACGCCTAAAACAGACACCAGCACGGGTAGACGGCGCGAGTGACAGCCACTCTCTTCGCGCAGGGACGCAGGGCACTGCCTTATAGCTGTTTCGGGCCCGGCGCACATTTTCCCCAAGCCATAAGCAGCGCGGCTATACGGCGGAATATCCCGGGAATCGTACCATTTTAAGGCGCCAAAGTCCGCAGCACTGTTCAGTTAAAGGCGAGACAAACGTTCAAAATGATTTACTTTGACCTTAGAGTTGTCCATTTTTTAGGTCAAATCCACTTGCATTGACCCAACTCATTATTTGGCGCCAAAGTATGCACTGTAATATAGCGTGGGCAAGTTTCGCGGGAATCGTACCAGACGAACGTTCAAAATGATTTACTTTGACCTTAGAGTTGTCCATTTTTCAGGTCAAATCCACTTGCATTGACCTAACTCATTTTTAGGAATGGCATGTTATATCACGGCAGTGTTGCTATATCCCGTTGCCATGAAGTGCTATGTGGATGATTAATATTACAAAGTCGTAAGGGATAGTTAACCCTAAATGAACCGCCACAACGACTTTTTTTTATACAAATAATCCTCAAGCACAAACGCCTAAAACAGACATCAGCACGGGTAGACGGCGCGAGTAACAGCCACTCTCTTCAGGCGGGGACGCAGGACTGCCTTATAGCCGCTTCGGCGTTTTTTTCTTCTTCCCCGTCCAAGTTCATGGTGAATGCGGACTACATACATACACACGCTCGCACACGCTGTTCCACTCATCCCAAACGCCCAGGGAGGGGTAGGCCGTTCTAAGTTAATATAACGAGTAGACGAAACGTGAAAACATGGTGACGAAAGAAGAAAATGCACTAGTCGCACTAGTCGTTCAATTTCTCCTTTTGCCATGATGTTTTTAAACTGATCAATATAAAATTATACTGCACTGTACATGTGCATTAAGTGGAAATATCAATCTTAACAAATAAGCCGAAATATGGTCAAATTTGGCCTGAATCCGCACGAGTTTATATATTTATTCCGGTTTCAGACATCTGCGCCATAAATGGTTTTTAGAAGCAACGTTTGAAAAGGAGGAATTATCGGAGATTTTCAAATTCTTCTATTTTTTGTTTTATTAAATGGCCGATAAAAGGGCGTGTAAAGTTTTCTAAATATCAAAACTTAAAAACCTTATTATGCTATCATAGGCAATAGGTATACGTATATATTCATAAAGTTTCGGAAGTCTCTGCCTATAATTGACTGAGACAATCAACGTGGCAAAGAGAGCAAATATCGGATTTTTCATTTTTTATGTAATTTCTACTATATTCAATGGCCGTTAGAAGGAAGTGTATACTTCTATAGAAATCAGAATTTAAAAACATTCATATGGTATCATAGACAATCGGTATACGTATATATTCATTAAAGTTTCGGAAGTTTCTGCCTATAATTGACTGAGACAATCAACGTGGAAAAGAGAGCAAATATCGGATTTTTCCTTTTTTTATCGGAGATTTTCAAATTCTTCTATTTTTCCTTTTTTTAAATGGCCGATAAAAGGGCGTGTAAAGTTTTCTAAATATCAAAACTTAAAAACCTTATCATGCTATCATAGGCAATAGGTATACGTATATATTCGTAAAGTTTCGGAATTCTTTGCTTATAATTGACTGAGAAAATCAAGGTGGCAAAGAGAGCAAATATCGGAGTTTTCATTTTTTTTCTAATTTCTACTATATTCAAGGGCCGTTACAAGGGAGTGTATACTTCTATGGAAATCAAAATTTAAAAACATTGATATGCTTCCGTAGACAATAGGTATAGGTATGTTTTTATTCCAGTTTCATCAATCTGTCTTTAAAAATGAGTTAGAAAAAAATGTGAAAAATTAGCCTATTTCCGACTTTCTGCCGCTTCGGGCCCATCCCACATTTCCCACAGCTATACGCAGAGTGCTGCCTACAGACTCCAGACGACCAGTTCCCCGTCAGCGCGGGTAGACGGCAGGAGTAACAGCCACTCTCTTCACGCAGGGGACTGCCTTATAGCCGTTTCGGGGCCGGCGCACATTTTCCCCAAGCCATAAGCAGCGCGGCTATACGGCGGAATATCCCGGGAATCGTACCATTTTAAGGCGCCAAAGTCCGCAGCACTGTTCAGTTAAAGGCGAGACAAACGTTCAAAATGATTTACTTTGACCTTAGAGTTGTCCATTTTTGAGGTCAAATCCACTTGCATTGACCTAACTCATTTTTAGGCGCCAAAGTATGCACTGTAATATAGCGTGGGCAAGTTTCGCGGGAATCGTACCAGACGAACGTTCAAAATGATTTACTTTGACCTTAGAGTTGTCCATTTTTCAGGTCAAATCCACTTGCATTGACCTAACTCATTTTTAGGCGCCAAAGTATGCACTGTAATATAGCGTGGGCAAGTTTCTCGGAAATCGTACCAGACGAACGTTCAAAATGAATAAACTTGACCTTGGCGTTGTCCATTTTTAAGTTCAAATCCACTTGCATTCAGTTCTTAGATAGTGTATTGCAGTTATATCCCGGCTTGCTGTTGATTTTAATTAGAATAATTCAAGGAATGGCATGTTATATCACGGCAGTGTTGCTATATCCCGTTGCCATGTAGTGCTATGTGGATGATTAATATTACAAAGTCGTAAGGGATAGTTAACCCTAAATGAACCGCCACAACGACTTTTTTTATACAAATCATCCTCACGCACAAACGCCTAAAACAGACATTAAATATTGTTCTAGAAGTCTGCCCTCCTGCAAACTAATCGCAATCGAAAGAATACATAGACACGCCACATATGGAATCACTTTTCCCAGGGCCGTTTGTATGGTCTCGGGAAAAAACCCGTTTTTTCAATTTTGTTCTTTGATCCATGTGCATTGGAACTTTTTTCTAGAGATCTCCCAGACTCCAGACTAGGGCGATCGGTAGAATATATAGACCTGACACATATGGAATCGCTTTTACGGGGGCCGTTTGTATGGTCTCGGGGAAAAAACCCGTGTTGGAAGACATATATTGTGGAAGACAGCGGTGCAGAGGTAGAGCGTCGGCCTCTCGTATCAAAGGTCCCTGGTTCGAGTCCCGTGATGAGCGGGTCCTGACTTTGGGATTTTTCCACACAAACGGCGCGAGTACTGGTTAAGTCTCCAGGAAGCAGACATCGAGAGTGATTAATCTAAGCCAAAGGCTTGTTTCGCAATCGATGTAAAATAAATAAGTTTAAACTAAACACAATAAAAAAATAACTATAACTACGAGCCCCTGTGGCTAATCCAGTTGGTCAGCGATAGTCATTATCTGCCCTGCCCTGCCAATGAATTTATATGGCTACGTAGTAGTTCCATTTCATGACTTTCATAAAAAAAAAAAGACCTGTGGTCAAGGAGAACAATCTTGACCCCGATTCGTCGGAATTCATTCCTCCGACAATGAACAATGCAAGGTTAACTTCCCAGCAATATCCCAGCTTAAAGTCATCTTTGAAAATTATTGAAAAAGATTACTAAAGCAGGCAAAGGGTCCTTTTCAGGATCAATCAAACATTTCGAAAAGTTTTAACTATTCAAATTGTCATATTTACTTTTGGACTATGAAAAAGAAAACAATCTTTTTTTTTTTTTTTCAAAAATGTGTTCGATGAAAGTGAATGTCTTTACGCAATGAGAAAACAAATCAGTTAATTTTACCCCACACAATATGGCTCTAATATTTACAACCTTTTTATAAAAAATAAATGTCAATTCAATTTTATTTTATTCCTTGGAACTTCGCGCTCTGTGTCACTCTTACGTTTCTAGGGTTTGTTGGTTTTTACCACAACATCTGGGCAGGTTTTCTGTTTCTGTTTTACTGATAAAACAGTTTCGTTTCTTCAACTTCGGCTTTATTTTATCCGTGACAGTTTTTAGAACGGATTGATCTGATGGCGTTACTTGATCCGTGACGCCTCGGGTTTATTCTAACTGTAGCAGTGTATTTATGGTAAGTTCTCAAGCAATACCAATTGAAGTCGTTGCAGTGAGATGTAAAAGCTCCAACAAGTATCATGTCTTTCACTGCAGGTGCACGATCAAGGGCAGACTGTTAGACGATACCATGAGTGTGTGGGCTTACATACACAAACTGGTATTTCCTAATCTGATTACCATTCTCTGGACTAGTGATACTCTTTGTGACAAATGAAATAGAAATTGGGTCTTTATCCATCTGGTCCATACATGTAGTCGATAGTGATTTTGTCAAATTCTCTGTGTTTACCAAATTCTGTATTCGTCGTCATTGCGTGTCTCGAATGAAGCAAAAGAGTCAACGTATGACCCCCACATGTCTGATCTGGTAAGTCGTTAGTGTGTTGGTGATATTATATTCATGTGTATTTGCGTTAACGTACACATACAATCTTTCCATATTTTTGGCCATGTTGAATATTGGTGTTATCTCTCTGGATATTTCAGACTGAATACTAGTACTGATGATCGCCCGATTGTATAGGGTGTGACAGACAACTGTTATATCAAACATGGATTTTACTCATTAGCAACCAGTCTCTGTCACAATGGTTACATGGTTGAGAGACTTGTTCCGTATTCAGACAGTGAAACCGACGATGATGATGATTTTCCACCGAAACCAAAAAAGAGAAAACTTGATTCAACTGATGAACTTGACTTGATACAAAAGAAACCTGTTAAAATGCTAGAAGAAGAGTTTTGCAAGAGCTTTAGCAGTATGTATTTGCCATGTGAATCGTCAGGATACAGATGACTGGAGATTGACATGATGCAAAATAAAAATCCGATAGACAACTTCAGAAGAGTGAATCTGAAGACATCCTGCTAGAAGCAGGAATTATCACCAACCGAGCCTTTATGGGTTAGACGAGTAAAGGATCATACAGACATTCCTCTATGCAAAGGATTATGTTATCAAATGGCATCAACAGTATACTTATGTAAAGTTCGTCTTTGAACACTGCTGTGTACAGACACTGTAAAGTGATTCATTTGTATAATCATCAAGGGTATTATGATTACATTTCTAGTATAACTGATTTTCTTGGCTATAGCTACTATTGCAAGTTATGTGATGTTGCATACAACAATCGTGAAAGTCATTCTTGTTCACACAATTGAAAAGCATGCTTTACCATAGGAAAAAGGTGTATCTTTCGAAAGTGGATAAGAACGAAGCAAAGATTGTAACATATATTTCTATGGTTCAGCATGTTTCCACAATCATAAGATAGTTGGAAAACAAAAGAAATCCATTTGTCAACTTGTGAAAACTTGTTTGAAATGTGGAGGTCACTATCAAGTGAGAAAACAGGTCCAAGTTTGTAAAGGTATGACAAAATGCCGTGTCTGTAAAAAATAATCACTGCCTTATCTCATCGTTGTCATATTCAACCTTACAAAAGGATGTTGGATAAGACAGACGATAAAGCCAGTACTACAGTCAAGAAAAGGCCATTGTTCATATGTTATGATTTTTAATGCAAACAAGATACTGGTGTTCACATCCCCAATTATTGCATTTTCCAGTATGCATCTGACGTATGAATCTCTTGATGTTTAATGTTCAACTTGTAGTATATTTGCAGAAGGTAGAGAAGTAGTATTTCAAGGAGAGAATACATAGTCTGAGTTTTGCAACTGGCTCTTTCTGATCAACATAAAGGCATAACAGCTATTGCTCAAAATTTTAAAGGTTATGATGGTGAATTCATTTTGAACCAAGTCATTTTACTTGGAGTGAAACTTCCCAAGTTAATCATGAATGGTAACAGTATCATGAAACTTGATTTGAATGTGGCTCGTTTGATTGATTCATTTAATTTCATGAGTTTTGCCTTGTCAAATGAAAATAGGTTACTTTCGCCACAGGGCAAAAACAGATCAGTTCTGGAGTTATGTAAGTTCATGATCTAGTAAAAAGTACTAATGCAGATGATTGCAATAAGGTATGGAATCCAAAAGGACAAGTTGCTATTAGTTCAAGTAAAGATTCATCCCAACGTCGCTTTTCTATGAAAGCGATACGGTGGATACAAAGCGTGGCTGATGAGAAACAAGTGGTCGCTTAAATTTAATTGTCCAACGGGGTCTTACTTAACACCATCACATGTAATGGATGTTATTAACGAATTGATACAAAACACGATAGGCGATATACTCGCAAACAAAAACGCTTTATTGCGTGTATCATATTCAGAAAAAACAAATCGTCCAAAACTTGGATTAGGTCAAGTTATTAAAACAGGAGTAAAATTGCATCCATCATTATACCCCCAGATACATAGTATATGGGGGCTATATAGGAGTCACGCTTGTCGGTCCGTTGATCTGTGGACATTTCTTGTGAACACTATTTCTCAGCAACCCTTAGTCAGAATTCAATATAGCTTCACAAGAATGATTGATACCAAGCCTAGTTGTGCATATTGTGGGCGTGTTGCACTATAATTATTTTCCCCTTGAATTTTTCATACATATGTATATTGTCAGGCACCAGCTAGGGGGGTATTCATCACCTTCAATGATATTTCTAGTTGTATTTAAAATTCAGTGGATCGCTAGAGTTCCGAGTTAAAACAATTTTACCACGGACAAATAGTTTACAAATATTACAGTACAGTGCAAACATTCATGCAGGTTATAATCATTTGTTTGTCTATTCAGTTATTGTTGAGCAAACCATCGCTGGTGATACAGTAGCCTTTATACTTCGTGTCGTCCCGTTTATAGCATCTAATTATGTTGAAAATGATAATGGTAGCCAACATATCAATCATGAGATAACAAATTTACATTATGTCCCAGTCTGAATTTGATGCAATTCATATCAATATAGCTGGTAATTCTGGTTATCCTGTTCATTTTGTTATTGACAAGACAATCGTTAAGTTACATTTTAGACAGCTTCACTAGGGATAACCAATACAAAATTATTCCTGTATAAAGAGGTGTAAAACACCAGTATGGGTATGGACTATGTTAATTATTTAAGTCCGCAGTCAAAACTATTACACCACAAAACCTTTTAGTCAAATCTGCTTTTAATGCGTTTAAAGAAGGGGAGATTATTAAACAATGAATAGGTGCAGCTCAAGACAGATTTGTCAGTCTTATGTGTATATTAAATTCAAAATTATATAAACAAATGGTGATAACTTAGATGCAGATAGTAACATTGCCCCCAATTAACAATTTCCTTCACAGTATGTTTAGCAGTATTTAAACATCGAATTGGTCAGCTGTAATATGGACCCGTATCCCTACCGAGCATACATTATAAATATTCTGTCATACAATACAGATAGTAAAACCACTCATATAAAAGCTAGTGAACTTTAAGTTAAAGAAACGGCGGGGTAATTCAATGCATTAACTCATGATGGTGCCAACGCTAGGCTAATAAAAAGATTGGCTGAAATAACGGATATCAAAAACACAAGAGTCGTGTGGACGAATCCATCTTTCACCAAGAAAGATATTTACCAAATGGTATTGTAATGTGATTAAGATTCAGTAGGTTTTCTCCTAACTTTTGTCTTACAGGTTATGCCGGGTCACCGGCAGCAAAAGTTGATTGAAACTGTTAGTTTCAATGTTAGAAATGTCGAAATATTACCAGTCGTTGCAAATGATTTAAATCAAGTCATTGCACATCAAAACATGAAAATACAAATTCATAGATTTGAAGTTAAAACGTTTACAATCGGAGTTGGTCTTCAGTCTAAAGTTCAAGATCATTTGTTCCAAGGACACTAGTCGAAACGTATTTTCATTGGCATGGTACGAAATGATCCTTTGAATGGTCTTTATTCACAAAATCCATTCTGTTGTTTACACTTTAATCTGTGTAAACTAAATGTTTCACGTGACGGGCATAGTTTTCATAACTGACTGTTATACATATTGTTACACCAGGCTTCCTCGGCTATTTATGCAAACAAATCATTTTATATAAATAAAGATTAGTATGAGAGTGGTTATGCATTGTGAGGGTACGATCTGACTCCAGATCAAGGAAGTGAAGCAGGCCTTACAGGAGTCTTCAGAATTGAACTTCAATTCGAACAAGTACTTGCTAGAGTCATCAACGTTATTGTCTTTGCTGAATTTGACAATCAGATAGAAATCAACGCCTTCAGAGAAATCATCACAGATAACTGAACATAAAAATCATGACGGGTCATGAATTTGCGATTCTACTTGAAACCTGAAAAGACGAGTTATTCAACCAATACCAGTGTTGAAAGGAAAAAGGACATTTATAATTATTTTGAAAAAAACATGATAGATAAATTACAGACACTCATTATTGAAAAAGTACATAACCAATGCAATGGGTGTCTTATAAATCATCCAAGTCAAATAGAACATCAAGTTTTGCCTCTTAACGGACGGACAAGAACACAGATATGTTCATTGAAAGAGCAATGACAAAGATTAATCCATACAAGATCATGAAGAAATGGTACCCTCCTTTATTACAATGAATGAAACTGCAGGAATCGAAAATTGTAGAAGCATACAGACTTCGGCGGAGTTTAAACAGAATGTTACCTTTGTAATCACTAATAAATGGTTGGAACAGTGGTGTGAGAAAGTCAACCAGGCGTGAAATAATGCATACTCGTGAGTTACAATACATAATGGGTCATGGAACTTGGATAAAAAAACATCAAGCACAAGGTATGTGCTAAAGATCAATTACCAAACAAAAACCAGTCAGTGTACAAGCTTACATTGTCAAAACGGACTCATCCAACAGATCTGGTAAACATTGGGTAGCAGTGATCTTTAACTGAAATGGAGATTCGACGTACTTCGATTCATATGGATTACCACCACTCAACACAGAAATCATGAGCTTCATCCACAATAACTGATCATCATCGACATACAACAAACAAGTTATACAAAAGTTTGTTGAGTGAAGTGTGTGGATCATACTATATATTTGCACTGAATGCAGTGGCGAGAGGAAACAATTTATAGAAATGTCTACAACTAACATTTCGGACAACCGAACATCAAAGAATTGATCGAAATGTGACCACTTGGTTCAAACAGATTTATGGAACAATACATGAAAATACTTTCAACTCTTTATTGTAAATATGTTGTTCACTATAGCCATATGTTCCCCTCCCTTACTACTACCGTTAATGTACGGCCATTTCCACAGCAGCAGTTCTTAAAAGTTAAGACAGAACCACTCAGTTGTACGGTATCAACATATAATGAGGTTCTACAATATGGAGACATTCTATTTATTGATATAGTGAATAAAAAAAATCTATTCAAATACTTAAGCTTGAAGATATTCCCAATACTATAAATAATGTGAAAGTTATCATATCTAATCCTTTGTATGGAATTGTTGGACACTATCCATCAAGTTATCCCTTTTTAAACAGTTACAAATCTTCGATCACCATACTTTTATACTTTTCGGCACAACGAGCGTTAGATGGAACATACACAACGAACATATTTTGAAAATACTCTGGTGATTGATCGTGAAGAGTTTTTGAGTAAAGTCAGAATTAGATTCCACTCTGTTCTGCAAGAGTAGCCAGTGAAGTTCTTTCAACACGGGGTTCATATGACTAAAACGGGTTGTCCTAGTTACGATTAAGTCGCTGTTTTCTGAACAGTTTGTCCATAGTGATCTTAGGTAGGGGAGACCGGGGCTAGTTCATACAAATATAAGTATTTTGTTATTATTAATTTACTTTTATCATAAAGCAATTGTTAGAGTTAAGAACATCATGAAATTGACAATCTGAGCAGACGCTTTAAGAGCGGAACGGAATTTTGCGCTCTGAACGAAACAATCATAATGAATGAAAACGATCTAGGTTCGTGGAAACTTGAATTCAATTTGTCCGCGTGTTGAAAGACTAGGCCCTATGTTTTATGTATTAATAAGATATCGCATTTTCTTACGAAAGTGAAATTGTTCGTTCTATTTCACGTTTGTTTGGAAAAGTTTTCGACAGAACACAATCCAGTCCAAAATATGATTCGTCAATGTGTCGTTCACTCTAGATCGTATATTGATATATAGGGTAAAGTAAAAAAAAAAAAAACGATATAAACGAAACGAAATTAATATAAGCAATTCAAATCGTTGAACGGATTTTGATAAAAGAAAAGCGTTCAATCTGAACGGAACGGGAAAAAGCAATCACAATTAGAATCTTGATTTTTCATGATTGTAGGGTTATTCTCAGTGACATTATCTGTGTTTCTTCGAAGAACATTGTAATGTGAACCAGCATTTTGACCGTGAAGAGCAAGATAAAGTTGACCCCTTGGCTGTATACCTGGACAACAGTTGGTGTAACTGTTTCCATGATGCATTTGATACACGACGGCAGTAACTTACTTAAAATGTACTGCAAAGCATACCAAGAATCAGATCGATAGTCTCTATGTTATACTGCTGGTTTTTAATGTATTACTTCTTTCATGTCGTGTTTCAGTTGTCTCCCTTCTGTAAAAAATATGCCTCATCGTAGAATTGCTTGCTTGCATTTGCAAAGGAGACGGCGTCCAGTCTCTCACAATCTAGACCTTTTATCAACTGCCACGACAGGCGTATACTCTGTGTTGGAGAAGGTGTAGTATCTACAAGCACGATTTCATGTCTACAATTTGTACCTGTTTCACAACTTCTGGTTTGATCAAGGGTTCTTTGCATTTTGTCTGGTTGTGGTCGATCTGTGACAAGTGAGGTAGCAAAATCTGTATCTTGAACTATCTCATTGCTATATCGATAAAAACCTGATACGTCAAAGCCTTTGACGATAGTATTGCTTTAGGCCGTGTATCCCTTACAAGTGTATGGTGATGCACTTGCCTTGATATGACGGTTTAACGGTTTAAACACCGTCCTGTGAAATGCTCTAACGTACGGCTACAGAGCGTTGGAAAACATAATAATCCACTGTTCATGGCAACATTGAGAATATGCGGTTGATGATTATCAAGAATTAAAAGAACCAGGGTTTCTTTTGATGGTTTGACATGGATAACAAAGTGCTGCTGAAACAGATGGAAATTAACCGCAGTCATCCAACCAGACGGGTGGGCACTACCGAATAAAATGTACTTTAAAGTGAGTTCTTGAAAACACAAACATCGGTGGAATTGTGTTTCACCAAATTATTTAATGCCCTTTTAAGCAACAATTATCCGGTTTCGTCAATTTTCCATATCTGATGCGGAGAGAAGCGATATGTTTCCATTACTCCTGAAAGCTTGGTAAGAAAACATGTCCACATTGGTCCAGTTAAATCTATATGCTATAAGCTCACGACAATCTGGCACTCATGTTCCTTCACATGAAAGATGATAACCAGTAAGGTCCTGCAGATTGGTTGACCTTCCAGTTCGAGGGCATTCTGATTCCAAAGCCATATGCTCATGCGTTGGAGAAAGTCCAAAGTAGACATTTGATGCATCCAGTATGTATTTGGTTAATATGAGTTATTGTACAGATGTGAACACCTGTTGTTTGTTGTCATACCCGACCTTGATGTTTCTCAATACCACTGTCCTTAGCTTTCTCAAGTCTTTGGGCTCTTGCCTACAGCCTCAGCCTGAGACCGGAGGATTTTCCAATTTTCGATTACCATTCGGATCGCTGACACGATAGCATCCACCGATGCATGAGCATCACATCTGCCAGTTTTTCGTTTGTACATGCGAACCATTCTCAAATATAGATGCAGGTATATGTAGTTTCCATGTAAGTATAATGATGTATACATAACACGGTAAGGTAACTTTAAAATATATATAATTAACCGAACATGTTATGTATTCTTCATGCGACAGTTAATAAGAGATTTATTAACACGGACAGTATGCATTTTCAAAAAGAGACGACTTAATCAAAACAATTCACAACTCAACGTTCTAGTGTTCAATAGTTATCCACGATGAATTTAATGAACAATTTCGAGAATCGTTTTCAATTTCAAGAAAGGAAAAAACTTAGAAACTATTAAAATAATACCCAAGTCTGATGTTTTCATTGAAAATAACACAATGCATCTTGATATACATCTAGTTAATTGAACGCATAGAACTATGTGAATCTATGACCGGGGCTTGTTACACTGTATTAAATAGCCCCGTTGCTCATGTAACAATAAGCCCCATATCTCACTGTTTTTCAATAAGAAGGTACATCATTATTTTTGTAAAGTTTTGTAAGAAACCATGAGATAATCTGAGATTTTTTGGGTTGGTATTTGCAAATGACATCGACGAAAATTGAAACTAACGTTGATACAAGTATTTATGAGGTTTACCAGGAGAAAATTATAAATATGGTGCCAAAACTAAAACTTTCGTTACTGTCGCCGACACTATATTTGATATTTGATCAAGTGTATTTTGACTACAAAACAGAATATCGATCGCATTTCCTCACCTTATCAAAGATACATTCCATGGGTTTCGAAAAAAGGAATGGCTCTTATTGTCAGCAACCTATTTTCCTAAATATATTGCTTAGTTTAATTGTCGCCGGAATTTCGCATTTTTAATAAACCTTCGTGACAGTATTTTATGATAACTGTATCTTGACCATCTTGGTCTTCAATCGTTGTATTATTCTTTGGCAGTCATCTTTCAGCATATATTTGATGAAAGAATCAGATTGGTGGTAACCAAACGCATGCAAAACATTATATACAACTCCCAAGAAAGACACCCGTCTTAAAAAGTAAATCAGCACACCTTCGTTACTGTACAATTCAAAATAAAACTGATTTAAACGGAATAATATTATGCTACAATATGAAAGACATCACCTTTCACAAATGCCTTTCCAAACAACAAAGACTTTACATAAAATTTCTAAATAAATAATTACATCATTACGACGTCATTTAAACCTTCGTTAATTAACCTTTCGTTACCAATATGGAAAAGTAAACATTCGAATTTAAGTAGCTCTGTATGTATGACGTCATTGTGAAAGTTTACTGCCTCGCGTCCTTCAAAACAAATCCAGTTTCAAAAAAATGAACTAAACAGCATTCAGAGTCCAGTATTGACAGAGAATTATCGGAAATGTGAGTAGCCTTACGATTTTTGAATTATTTATGACATAAACTATAATTAGTTTGAGTCATTTATCTTTGTAAATGCATTTTGATCTAGTTGATCATTATAACGCATGCCCATACCCTTAGTTACCTCCCTTTCATATAAAAAGAGAGAGCACAATAAGTAAAACCTTCGTGACCGAACGATAACGAAGGTTTCACATTTACTTTTATTAAGTTCAAACCATTAACTTTTATTTTGATGCCAAAAAAATTCTTTATATATCGGTTCTAAATATATCTGACATCCATATTTTGTGTAAAATAAAACGTATTGTTTTCAAAAAGCGTTATTTTTGCACACTGATTATCGTTTCAAATACGTTATTTCTATACGTAGTCTGACACAAGGTGTAGTTAAAAAATGAATTTATATCTGCACTTAAGCTTTACTTGTAATTTTAAATCATATTCTATATTTACGCAGTGGTTGATTTGCTGGAAGCACCAACTAGCTGTTAATATGATAAAAATCTTCACAAGTCATGGTAACGAAAGTTTAAGGCGGTAACGAAAGTTTTCTTCATTTCAGACTTGTAATGGGGAAGAGCAGGGCTGAAATTCAAAAAGCGTACCGCCAACGATTGAAGGAGAAGAACAATGCGGAATATTTACAGAGAGAAAAAGATCGCATGAAGCGAAATTATGTCCCGTCAGCGGCATTGTCCGACAACGACAGAGACAGGAGAAATAAAAAGAATAGACAGAAACTTCGGGCTTTCTACAGTAAAAAAAGACAAGAGAGGCTAGCCAATCAATCTGTGGATCTTGAGACAAGTGGGTATGAAAGTGGGCAAGCCTGTCATTCACAAGAAAGGGGACGTTTGGCGGTTAGAATGAACTTTCAAAATAACAGGAGAAAGGGGGCACTGGTGAGGTGGAAGAGAGAGCTATCTGAAGCTAATTTACGAATCAGAAAACTTGAAATGGAAAGAGAAGAACTTCGAAAGCGATGTCGCACATCCCAAAGATCAGCACAGAGACAGAAAGCAAAGCTAGAAAAGGTTCGTTCAAGTAAGACAAGTACAGAGCAACCAAGTACAAGTGAGATGACCCCGAATAAACAGACTGAAAAAATTATGACGGATGCTAACCTTTCAACGGCACAAAAGAAAGTCGTTAAGAGGTCGTTATTATTGAGTAACGTTCTCGTCAGTGAGATCAAGGCTACAAAGAGGGAAACACCAAGGAGCAAAATGAAAGCCGTTCATAATGTTATCTCCGGCAAGGTTATGAAGAAATACAAATGTTCTACATATTTATCCAAAGTGACCGGATTATGTAGACATGGACTGAACAAAAGCGAAAGTAAACTGCATCAAATACGAAAATCAGCACGAATGAGCGTAGTCAAAATTCACCAGACTAAGGTTACAGCTTTCATGACAAGGGAAGACAATAGCAGGACACAACCTGGTAAACAAGATGCAAAGAGGTTGAAAAAGGGCGAAAAGGTTCAAACGCACGTGCTAACTGATTATTTGACAAATCTGTACAACAAGTTCAAGTCTGAAAATCCGAACCTTAAAATTTCGTTTACCTCATTTTGCAGATCACGTCCAAAATATATATTGACAGCAGCATTTTCAAGTCGTAGCTCATGTTTATGTACCAAACATCAAAATGCCGCTCTGACTATCAAAGCCCTCAGAAGAGAAGGCTTCAACATCTCAGTGAATCCAGAAAAAGGCATGGAACAAATTCCCAGTTCAGAATTGATGAAAGATAAATTAGGCGTATCCGTAGTGTTGGGCCAGTGGACACGTGTGGAAGTAGAAGAAAAGGGCAAGCGGAAACACGTGACAAAAATTGTCGAATCACTGATGCAGTCTGACAAATTCATATCTCACGTAGAAAATCAGATGTTCGAGTTTGATGCACATGTAAATCGAGTTCGTATTCAGTATGAACAAATTCGTACACTGAAAGAGAAGCTACCGAAACACGAAATGATCATACAACTAGATTTTGCTGAGAATTACAGTTGCAAGTCATTAGAAGAGGTACAGAGTGCGTATTTTAATCAAACGAGCGGTACCTTGCACCCAATGGTTGTATATTTCAAGTCAGATGATGACAAACTTGAACATAAAAGCTTTATCATTGTATCCGATGAGATGGCCCACAAATCATCAACTGTTATTGCATTTATTGCAGAACTTATGCCAATTCTGAAGGAGATGGACAGTGGACTGAAATACATTTACTACTGGAGTGACTCTCCCACAAGCCAATACCGAAACAAACAAATGTTTGATTTCATTGCCAATCACCAATGTGTTCACGGCGTGAAAGGACGATGGAATTATTTCGAGGCTGGCCACGGTAAGGGCCCGTGTGATGGACTCGGGGGTACTTGTAAACGAATGGCAGATGAAGCCATGCGAAGTGGAAAAGTCATAATTCAAGATGCGATAGGGTTTTATAACTGGGCACAACAGTCAAGTATGAAAAACGTAACATTTCGCTTTGTATCTACGGAAACATGCCAAGGAACGGATACACGCCTAAACAAGTTGCAGCTAAAACCGGTCAAGGGAACAATGAAGATTCACGCAGTCCTTGGTTTAGGAGAGTCTAGGATAAGAGTTAAAGATGTCAGTTGCTACTGTGGAGTATGCATTTCTGGACAAACGTGTGACTGAAAAAACAAAGGCGGACAGTTCGATTAACCAAAAACAAGATGAAGTTCGTAACACAGAACCTCCCCAGGAGGAAACAATTATTCAACAAAGTGGCACCAAACTGACTGTCACTACGGACACGAACAACGAAGAAACCGTGAGGAAGGAAGCTGAGACAATAACAGAATCTCCCCAGGCGAAAACACATGCTCAACAACATAGCAAGGAAGCCGAGAAGATAGCTTCAGAAAATGCATACACAATTGATGAATTTGTAGCCGCAGTTTATGACGGAAAGTGGTATATTGGGAAAGTAGCCGACATAGATAACAACGACCATGAAATTGAAGTGGACTTCATGGAACCCAGGAAACAACTGTTCAAATGGCCAACAAGTCGGGATTTGATATGGTTGAATATTAATTCAATTTTATGTCGGATAAAAGCTCCAGTAGCCACTGGAAAAACACACAGGATGTTTCAATTATCAGAAAATGAAAAAGACATTATTCTGGAAGCATTTTCCAAGGTTATGAAGAAATAAGTTTTATTCACTCAGAACTGTTAAGATGTTGCCTGTTCTATTGACATATATCACATTACTGAAGTAATTTGCACATAAAAATCCATGTTTGTGTTGTCTACGGATCTTTTATGAACAGAACAGTGTTTAAGGAAACTTTCGTTACTTTCAAACTTTCGTTACTTATGACAGTTTTTTGGTGAAACAAGTGGACAAGTTTGCAATGTATGTTTTAATATCAATGAAAATGTGTCATATAGGCTGTATGACGTGTGAATTTTCTATAGATAAGTGCAAAATTCGTATTTAAAAGGTGAACCATTGGTTTGTATTGTATTGAACAAGTTTAACACTTATAAACGACAAAATGGCTAAAATGATAAATGTCTTTTCATAGTTGTTAAACAATATATTTTGAACATTTGTAACATATTTGGTACTAGATGTTATCATGACATACTTGCAGTAAGCAAATATTGGTTAACAGTGTTTTGTTTAAATCATTAAACCTTCGTTACATTGAGACTGGTTTTGAATTTTCTACTTATATATAGTTACCCCTTCTTATAAGAAGATAAAGCACGTATTTTCTAAAAAAGACGAATCACTGATGATTCCATGTGTGTTATACATTCTGATTTTTCAAAGTATCTCATTTATAAAAAATGAAAGAATGCGCAAACGTTTTCAGTTAAAAAATAGCAAAACAAATGAAAAGTGTCGTCGGTTATCAAGAAAATTTTCAGACACAAATGATAATACATCTATGTTATATGATTTTATTTGGAAAATTTAACCCCATTTTAGTACATATAAAATCGATTAGATTTCATAAAAACGTAATTATGACCAGTACAGCCACGTTAGAATAACACACCCTGATACAAACGAAGGTTTAAAATGGTAATTTATAAATCTTCGATTGCTATATTTTAACAGTGAATATCTTCGAAATGATAAAAGTGTTGCATTCAAAATTTTAGAATTACATTTTTTAAATGTTATTGATCCGAAATTTATTAAAACAACAATAATGTTTGATAGTGCAAATTCTAATATTTTTTTTATGAAGGTGGTCTTATATATTGAAAATCAGTGGATGATCACACACACACAATGAATTTAATGAACAATTTCGAGAATCGTTTTCAATTTCAAGAAAGGAAAAAACTTAGAAACTATTAAAATAATACCCAAGTCTGATGTTTGCATTGAAAATAACACAATGCATCTTGATATACATCTAGTTAATTGAACGCATAGAACTATGTGAATCTATGACCGGGGCTTGTTACACTGTATTAAATAGCCCCGTTGCTCATGTAACAATAAGCCCCATATCACCCCCCACACACACACCTATGATGTTAATGGTCTCATCCGCGTGAGCGTGTACCAGAAGGAGACCAATACTTCTTGATCACAAAACCGCACGTGCACTTGTATAGGACTCCTGCCATACACTTTAGGAATAATCAATAATCTGAATAAAAATCTACAAAATGCAATAACGTATTAAAAGTTTACTTTCGTGATTAAAAATGTGTTTGTATCACGGTAGAGTTCTGTCGGGCAGTGCCAACGATTATGTCATAATAAGTGTGTTTATGAAAGAAAAAAACACATTACGTCTGCGATGACGTAGAGCACAATGACAATGCCATGTGCGTAGTATCTGTCCTCTAGATACAAGAGGGAAATTCGGAAAGTTCCTTTGATAAATCGTTATATTTCAAAAGCTTATATTTAGATTATACTATTGTGATGTCAGCCATCCATAGCAACATGCGTTGTAAAAACCAGGCACAACCCTAAAATCCTCGATTACATTGTACTATATTGAACACACTATCATGACAAAAACGTGCGAAACGTTGTAAAACATGCATGACTCCATACTTAATTACGACATTTCCTAAAAGTATTCCGGAAGTAATAATTAAAATACACACACATAGCGAAGCATATTTACTAAGCGCATAATACAAACGCAAACAAAAGAGGAACAGCGGATTTTCATAAATGTTTGTGTCAACCTCGGCAAAACGCCGATGGAAACTAAGAAGCTGTTAGAGAATGTTATTAACGGAGAATCGGCGAGCAGAGCACTTATGTACAGATGGCATAACACTTTCCGTGGCGGTAGAACATGTACACAGGCCAAACACAGATCTGGTCGTCCGTCTGTGGTTGATGAAATGGTTGCGATTATAAAGAACCCGCTTGATACAGATCAGCGAATGACGGTTAAAGATTTTGCAAATATGTTAAATATAGGTGCTCACAATATTTTGAAAGAAAGGTGTATTTGAAAAGTGGGTGAAAAGACATGAGAAATGTGTACAGTGCAACGGCCGCTACTTTGAGAAGGATAAAAATTAGGAAATAATTTAAAATATCGTTATTGTTTAGACGTCACGTAAGAACGACGTTACTGCGTCGGGGACTTTGTAGATATGGTGATCGATGTAGTATATCCACTGTTTCCGACTTTACATTAAACAAGATGGCCATGATGGCCCTGGATCGCTCACCTGATTTTTTTTCCCCAATTTAACTATATAAGCCCCGCCCCCTGGCGGCCATAGTTTCCGACCAATCAACTTGGCTTGAAGGAATCTGATAGAGGGTCACCCTGGGAACATTTCTACAAAATTGAAAATCAGCCTGACACTTTTGGAGGAGAAGATTTTTTGAGTTTTCACTTTAGCCATATAAGGCAAAATAGCCCTGTCCAATGGCGGCCATGTTTCTTGACCAATCAACATGGATTGAAGGAATCTGAAAGTGGGTCACTTAAGTAACATTTCTACAAAATTATTTGAAAATCAGCTTGACACTTTTGGAGAAGAAGATTTTTTAAGTTTTCACTATAGCCATATCAGGTAAAATAGCCCTGGGTAAATCGAGTTCGTATTCAGTATGAACAAATTCGTACACTGAAAGAGAAGCTACCGAAACACGAAATGATCATACAACTAGATTTTGCTGAGAATTACAGTTGCAAGTCATTAGAAGAGGTACAGAGTGCGTATTTTAATCAAACGAGCGGTACCTTGCACCCAATGGTTGTATATTTCAAGTCAGATGATGACAAACTTGAACATAAAAGCTTTATCATTGTATCCGATGAGATGGCCCACAAATCATCAACTGTTATTGCATTTATTGCAGAACTTATGCCAATTCTGAAGGAGATGGACAGTGGACTGAAATACATTTACTACTGGAGTGACTCTCCCACAAGCCAATACCGAAACAAACAAATGTTTGATTTCATTGCCAATCACCAATGTGTTCACGGCGTGAAAGGACGATGGAATTATTTCGAGGCTGGCCACGGTAAGGGCCCGTGTGATGGACTCGGGGGTACTTGTAAACGAATGGCAGATGAAGCCATGCGAAGTGGAAAAGTCATAATTCAAGATGCGATAGGGTTTTATAACTGGGCACAACAGTCAAGTATGAAAAACGTAACATTTCGCTTTGTATCTACGGAAACATGCCAAGGAACGGATACACGCCTAAACAAGTTGCAGCTAAAACCGGTCAAGGGAACAATGAAGATTCACGCAGTCCTTGGTTTAGGAGAGTCTAGGATAAGAGTTAAAGATGTCAGTTGCTACTGTGGAGTATGCATTTCTGGACAAACGTGTGACTGAAAAAACAAAGGCGGACAGTTCGATTAACCAAAAACAAGATGAAGTTCGTAACACAGAACCTCCCCAGGAGGAAACAATTATTCAACAAAGTGGCACCAAACTGACTGTCACTACGGACACGAACAACGAAGAAACCGTGAGGAAGGAAGCTGAGACAATAACAGAATCTCCCCAGGCGAAACCACATGCTCAACAACATAGCAAGAAAGCCGAGAAGATAGCTTCAGAAAATGCATACACAATTGATGAATTTGTAGCCGCAGTTTATGACGGAAAGTGGTATATTGGGAAAGTAGCCGACATAGATAACAACGACCATGAAATTGAAGTGGACTTCATGGAACCCAGGAAACAACTGTTCAAATGGCCAACAAGTCGGGATTTGATATGGTTGAATATTAATTCAATTTTATGTCGGATAAAAGCTCCAGTAGCCACTGGAAAAACACACAGGATGTTTCAATTATCAGAAAATGAAAAAGACATTATTCTGGAAGCATTTTCCAAGGTTATGAAGAAATAAGTTTTATTCACTCAGAACTGTTAAGATGTTGCCTGTTCTATTGACATATATCACATTACTGAAGTAATTTGCACATAAAAATCCATGTTTGTGTTGTCTACGGATCTTTTATGAACAGAACAGTGTTTAAGGAAACTTTCGTTACTTTCAAACTTTCGTTACTTATGACAGTTTTTTGGTGAAACAAGTGGACAAGTTTGCAATGTATGTTTTAATATCAATGAAAATGTGTCATATAGGCTGTATGACGTGTGAATTTTCTATAGATAAGTGCAAAATTCGTATTTAAAAGGTGAACCATTGGTTTGTATTGTATTGAACAAGTTTAACACTTATAAACGACAAAATGGCTAAAATGATAAATGTCTTTTCATAGTTGTTAAACAATATATTTTGAACATTTGTAACATATTTGGTACTAGATGTTATCATGACATACTTGCAGTAAGCAAATATTGGTTAACAGTGTTTTGTTTAAATCATTAAACCTTCGTTACATTGAGACTGGTTTTGAATTTTCTACTTATATATAGTTACCCCTTCTTATAAGAAGATAAAGCACGTATTTTCTAAAAAAGACGAATCACTGATGATTCCATGTGTGTTATACATTCTGATTTTTCAAAGTATCTCATTTATAAAAAATGAAAGAATGCGCAAACGTTTTCAGTTAAAAAATAGCAAAACAAATGAAAAGTGTCGTCGGTTATCAAGAAAATTTTCAGACACAAATGATAATACATCTATGTTATATGATTTTATTTGGAAAATTTAACCCCATTTTAGTACATATAAAATCGATTAGATTTCATAAAAACGTAATTATGACCAGTACAGCCACGTTAGAATAACACACCCTGATACAAACGAAGGTTTAAAATGGTAATTTATAAATCTTCGATTGCTATATTTTAACAGTGAATATCTTCGAAATGATAAAAGTGTTGCATTCAAAATTTTAGAATTACATTTTTTAAATGTTATTGATCCGAAATTTATTAAAACAACAATAATGTTTGATAGTGCAAATTCTAATATTTTTTTTATGAAGGTGGTCTTATATATTGAAAATCAGTGGATGATCACACACACACAATGAATTTAATGAACAATTTCGAGAATCGTTTTCAATTTCAAGAAAGGAAAAAACTTAGAAACTATTAAAATAATACCCAAGTCTGATGTTTGCATTGAAAATAACACAATGCATCTTGATATACATCTAGTTAATTGAACGCATAGAACTATGTGAATCTATGACCGGGGCTTGTTACACTGTATTAAATAGCCCCGTTGCTCATGTAACAATAAGCCCCATATCACCCCCCACACACACACCTATGATGTTAATGGTCTCATCCGCGTGAGCGTGTACCAGAAGGAGACCAATACTTCTTGATCACAAAACCGCACGTGCACTTGTATAGGACTCCTGCCATACACTTTAGGAATAATCAATAATCTGAATAAAAATCTACAAAATGCAATAACGTATTAAAAGTTTACTTTCGTGATTAAAAATGTGTTTGTATCACGGTAGAGTTCTGTCGGGCAGTGCCAACGATTATGTCATAATAAGTGTGTTTATGAAAGAAAAAAACACATTACGTCTGCGATGACGTAGAGCACAATGACAATGCCATGTGCGTAGTATCTGTCCTCTAGATACAAGAGGGAAATTCGGAAAGTTCCTTTGATAAATCGTTATATTTCAAAAGCTTATATTTAGATTATACTATTGTGATGTCAGCCATCCATAGCAACATGCGTTGTAAAAACCAGGCACAACCCTAAAATCCTCGATTACATTGTACTATATTGAACACACTATCATGACAAAAACGTGCGAAACGTTGTAAAACATGCATGACTCCATACTTAATTACGACATTTCCTAAAAGTATTCCGGAAGTAATAATTAAAATACACACACATAGCGAAGCATATTTACTAAGCGCATAATACAAACGCAAACAAAAGAGGAACAGCGGATTTTCATAAATGTTTGTGTCAACCTCGGCAAAACGCCGATGGAAACTAAGAAGCTGTTAGAGAATGTTATTAACGGAGAATCGGCGAGCAGAGCACTTATGTACAGATGGCATAACACTTTCCGTGGCGGTAGAACATGTACACAGGCCAAACACAGATCTGGCCATCCGTCTGTGGTTGATGAAATGGTTGCGATTATAAAGAACCCGCTTGATACAGATCAGCGAATGACGGTTAAAGATTTTGCAAATATGTTAAATATAGGTGCTCACAATATTTTGAAAGAAAGGTGTATTTGAAAAGTGGGTGAAAAGACATGAGAAATGTGTACAGTGCAACGGCCGCTACTTTGAGAAGGATAAAAATTAGGAAATAATTTAAAATATCGTTATTGTTTAGACGTCACGTAAGAACGACGTTACTGCGTCGGGGACTTTGTAGATATGGTGATCGATGTAGTATATCCACTGTTTCCGACTTTACATTAAACAAGATGGCCATGATGGCCCTGGATCGCTCACCTGATTTTTTTTCCCCAATTTAACTATATAAGCCCCGCCCCCTGGCGGCCATAGTTTCCGACCAATCAACTTGGCTTGAAGGAATCTGATAGAGGGTCACCCTGGGAACATTTCTACAAAATTGAAAATCAGCCTGACACTTTTGGAGGAGAAGATTTTTTGAGTTTTCACTTTAGCCATATAAGGCAAAATAGCCCTGTCCAATGGCGGCCATGTTTCTTGACCAATCAACATGGATTGAAGGAATCTGAAAGTGGGTCACTTAAGTAACATTTCTACAAAATTATTTGAAAATCAGCTTGACACTTTTGGAGAAGAAGATTTTTTAAGTTTTCACTATAGCCATATCAGGTAAAATAGCCCCGCCCGCCCCCCCCCCCCCCCCCCCCTGGCGGGCATGTTTTGTGACCAATCAACATGGCTTGAAGGAATCTGATAGAGGGTCATCCAAGGAACATTTCTACAAAATTACTTGAAAATCGGCCTGACACTTTCCGAGAAGATATTTTAAGTTTTCACTATAGCCATATAAGTCAAAATAGCCCCGCCCCCCTGGCGGTCATGTTTTTTGACCAATCAACATGGCTTGAAGGAATCTGATAGAGGGTCATCCAAGGAACATTTCTACAAAATTATTTGAAAATCGGCCAGACACTTTCCGAGGCGAAGATATCTTAAGTTTTCACTATAGCCATATAAGTCAAAATAGCCCCGCCCCCCTGGCGGTCATGTTTTTTGACCAATCAACATGGCTTGAAGGAATCTGATAGAGGGTCATCCAAGGAACATTTCTAAAAAATTATTTGAAAATCGGCCTGACACTTTCGGAGGAGAAGATTTTTTAAGTTTTCACTATAGCCATATAAGGCAAAATAGCCCCGCCCCCTGGCGGCCATGTTTTTTGACCAATCAACATGGCTTGAAGGAATCTGATAGAGGGTCATCCAAGGAACATTTCTACAAAATTATTTGAAAATCGGCTTGACACTTTCGGAGGAGAAGATTTGTTAAGTTTTCACTATAGCCATACAAGGTAAAATAGCCCCGCCCCCCCCCCCCCCCCCACCTGGCGGACATGTTTTTTGACCAATCAACATGGCTTGAAGAAATCTAATAGAGGATCATCCAAGGAACATTTCTACAAAATTATTTAAAAATCTGCCAACCAGTTTGATAGAAGAAGAATTTTGAAGTTTTTTTCATTTCGTTGCCATGGAAACCAGAATTCTGCATGGATCCCAAACATTTGAAGGAAATCTGGTGAGGTCATTGAGAGGATGCTTTCTGTGAAGTTTCATCCCAATTGACCCACTGGTTACTGAGGAGAAGATGTTGACGGACGCCGGACAAAAGGCGGTCACAATAACTCACCTTGAGCAAAGCTCAGGTGAGCTAAAAACAAAGCTAGTCTCAAACTTTCTGAACGTCCCTCGTATATATTAATAAAACATTAAAGAAAATGAAAGTCATTATATATATATATATATATATATATATATATATATTATATAATAATACACAATTTAAGAAAACAAGTCATTTCTAATACAAAAGATATTTTTCTAAGCCAAATTTCATTATTGATAAAACACAAATAGGTTCATGGTAAAAAAATCCCCATGCTGCAACAGCATGTTCATGAACTTGTATTTCAAATTGTTTGACGGTTGAGATATTTGTTAAATACATATAATGTATATGTGTTGTGATAAAACTTTATGCCAACAACCTTACAATTTAATTTAACCGGTAATACAATTCTAACTTTCTCATTACTTGTGTGCATACTCTTTTTTGCTACTCAAATTCCTGCGCATTTTGAGAATGTCTCTTATTTTGAAATGCCTGCGACCAAGAAAGGATTGAACAGGTTCAAAAAGTGTTTCTTATGTAAAATTGCCGAGGCCTGTGGAAATTCTAAATTCACGGGATTGCTATTTCCAGAATTTCTATTTTTTCATTCAAAATTAAAGAATCTCTGTTGAAGTCAATATACACGCCTATAGTTTCTTTTAGATCGAGCTTATCCTTGAGCGACAGAGTGAAATTACCGACCGCTGACATGTATATCCTGTAAAATGTCGAGGAAACTTTGTTTCTGATTCAAACATCTTACGAATAGTTTAAAATGTTTTGCCATACCCATCCATAATTTCGTGCATCATTGTTGCGAAATCAATATAAAATAATCAAGTTTAATAGTATAATTAAATGCAATATACATGCCCTAGTGACAAGCAGGTTTCATATATTTAGTTTAAGAGGGTTTGGCATCTCCCAATATGTTCAGTGTGAAAGGTTTCAGTAGAGTACTTGTTAACAGGGTTTTCCATTGGAAAAGGTACAAGTTTCTTAAGAGTGTAGTACTTCAATTTTATCAGGACCTGCAAAAATGGAAAGAAGCTTCTAGCCAGCTGATGTATGTAATATTTGAACAGTGTAATCTTGAATCGTGATCAAACTGCGAGTGCACAGGCATATCTGGTTCTACACTGTTTATGTTCAAAGAAGATGAGTGCAAGTGTCATTAAATGCACCAATCATGTGTTTTATGATGATACACAAAATGTAAATCCGCTTACGAAACCAAGCATTATTGCCGTATATTTTCAAATCGAGTCTTGTCAGTGGAAAATGTAAATCAGTGGTTGTTTTCTTAAATACTGCGTACTCTTATGAGCCAGAAAGAGCGGGGGAAGGGAGAGATATGCGTAGAAGGCAAAATAATTGTTTCGCATGGCTGTTTCATTATCGAATTAACTTCACTACATGGAATCTAAGGTCGTATCCCAGCTAACACAATAACGTTGTGACAAAGTTGTGACAACGTTATCAACAACGTTGCCATAACGTTGTGCACAACGTTGTATTATAGGTTATTGACCCTGTACTGTGAAATCATCGTTGGACCGAGTTCTTTGGTTGACGTTGCCGAGCTTGCGAGGCTACGTTCGCCAAAGAACGAGGTCCAACGATGATTTCACAGTACAGGGTAAATAACCTTTTTATTGCATACTTTCATATTGTAAACTATTTGCTTTACGTTGTGGAGGTTTTTTTATTATCTAGAATTGATAAATCTGCTTCCGAATTAGAAACAAACTGTTTGTTTACATAAGTAGTAATTTTTGTGCAAATGCCGTTTGAATTATAACGATGACGTATTTTTTTTAAATGACGTCATGCACGTGCATAACCAACATTTTAGACGCGCGTTTTAGACTGTTTTCATGTCAAAAACGTACTGTTAGCATGAGACAGTAAGAAATTGTCCATGATCAATATATGAGAATTTATCATTACAAAGTTCCGTGAGGTTTAACAATGACATTTAGGTCAGTTATGTTTGTTTACATAACAAAAGTAGTCCCTAGCATGTTAATTATGCAGAATTATCGCACGTCCTTATCTACGGTCATGATCACTCCTTGACAGCGGTCATGATCGAAAAATCATGACCACTTTCTTCAATGCAAAGTGAACGGGACAATATGAAAGTATGCAATAAACAACGTTATAATGTTTGGGTTTTTTAACGTTGTGACAACGTTATGACACAACATTCCCACAACGTTGTGTACAACGTTAATACAACATTCCCACAACGTTGTGTACAACGTTCAAATGTTTGGTTTTTTAAACGTTGCGACAACGTTATGAGACAACATTCCATACTTATTACAAGGCTTGTATAACGATGAAATACATGTTTTAATGTTTATTTTACAATAAGCAACATAATTTACAGAATAAATCATGCACAATAAGACTGTGTACAAATAATTCATTATCATGTGCAAACAAAATGATTTATATATAATTAAAACTTAAAAACAAAACCACAACTACTATTTCACAGTCTTGAAATGATCCTTTGATGCTGTACATAAACTGTGTTTAATCACTGAATTATGATCGTAATAAATGGTTGTTATTTAACACTCATTAAACCCTTTACACTCATAGAAACCATATGGTTTAGCTGAATCAATAATTATTCCAAGTGTCTGTTATCTCCCTGATTATCTGGTGAACACAGCAGCACCACTGAGTGTGTATAATTTCAATAAGTTGCCATCACACACCAGATCTGAAATTAAAAAAGCAAGTTTTAATAAAAATACCTTCCAAAAGTTTATATTATCATAATGATTTAGTACATAAAATTATATAGTGTTTAATACATGTAAATATACATCTAAATGGGTGGGTGGGGTAAAATCTAACAACTCATTCAAGTGTTAATATACATAACAAAAAAGATATTCATTCAAATAAGAATTACTCAAAATATACCTGATTTTTGTCTGCTTATTGTACTGGAAAGATGAATAAACCGCTATAAATGCTGTCGATTTTGCAATGCAAATGCAAAAATACTTTTCTTTGTTTAGGAAATTAATTGGCGCCCGTTTAATATGTAGAGCTAGGTACAGTATCAGATTCGAATTAATCAATTTCTCTTGTACTACATCAAAATCACATTTTTCGAAAGAGGAATATACATAACATCAAATATGTAATTTTATAAAATAGTTATTTATACTTAATTTTATAATATATCGAAAATTCTAAATTCGAAACTATGTCTATAAATTTAAAAAACCACAACGTTAGTACAACGTTGTAACAACGTTGGGAGATCATGCCAAAAATTATATTTCATCACAACGTTAATACAACGTTGTAATAACGTTATTTTATAACCAAAATTTAAAAAAATATTTTTTAATTGGAAACCATTTCTGATGCTACCATTCACGTTATGAATGCTCTTTGTGAAGTGTGAACGAACTTTAACTTACATAAAATAGAATTATAAAATATGCAATAACGTTGTCACAACGTTGCCACAACGTTGTACAACAACATAACCTTTATACAACATTGGCACAACGTTGTAATAACGTTATGTGTTAGCTGGGTAGAAACATTACCTTTGCAATTATTGTTGGGATAAATATTTGAACTCTGTATCATAACTGCACCGTTGGTTTGCTTTTCTCATATAAGTTGAAAGCCCTCGATTCTGAAAATATAATATCAAGAAATCAACTTATTTACAAGAATAGATATGCCATCCCTGTATAAAAGTAAGAATTGAGAATATGACCTTTTAATTCATCCACAAGAAAGACCAATTAGATCTTGTTAATCGTTTTTGTTTACGATAAATGGCGTTAATAACCACGTGTCAGTCTAGAATGTGAATCTCTCCGTGATGTATCGGTCTTTGTTTTTGTTTTTTACCGTTTCCTACATACAACAAATCTGTATCAGACGACTTACAAAGCATTCATTCACCAATGTGCTACTCCTAAAAACGGACTTGGTGAATGAATGCTTTGTGTTATATGTTACTGCATCTGTATAGGAAGTATTGTGTTAAACGAATTCCTTTGACAACTCATCCGAAAGGACCGACTCCCCACAAAATAGTATCAAGCGTACATTTTTGGTTGAAAATATAACAGAACGAACACATGTAACGATTTATAGCCCTGCTTGAGATTGGTATTTTCGTTGGAATATCGATTTTTCATCGTCTGGGATAAACATGCAAATATAAAAACGATGTAAACATTGATGACTGGTCTATAATTTAAATGGAGCACTTTGTAATATACATTTATGGCAGTAATAATCTTAATGCAAAACCATGGCGTTTAATATGAACGGGTAAAAGCATCGTTTTTCAGATGGAAATAGAAGTAGCAATCTCAAATTAAACAATAAAGATTAAAACATGGTGGCAAAAGGAGAAATAAGCCATTTTGAGCAATTTCTCAATTTCAACACAATGTTTTTAAAAGTCGCCTGCTGCAAGCTGAAACATATGTTTAAGTATTTCTGTGTGTGCTTCTTGTCTGAAGGTCTAGGCTCCATAAGAATAGAGGTGCGTTTTTTACGCAAGCTTACTTTAGAAATGTAGAATACAATGGCGTTGTTAGAATAGTGCGCGAACCAATCTAACATTATATTTATTTATTTATTGGGGTTTTACGCCGCTTTCAACATGATTTCAGTTATATCACGGTGACAGTTCACTTATTCATGATCCCTGGGTAAACAAACCTGTACTAGGCTAGAAAATGTGCCTTGCCCATGGCATGACCGAGATACCACGACTGGGGATCGAACCCGCGATAACTCTAACATAGGTAAACTTGGGATACACTGTTTTACTATCTGCGTTTTGATCCTAAAACCTCTTGAAAGCTCGTTTTATACGGACCGTAAAGTAAATATTGTACCTGAAATTGTTAAGTTTGTTTTGTACGTAAAACTACGGTATATTTCGAAACAATTAAGAATGAGATGTTCATGCATGAAATTTTTTCATAGACTTAAAATGTGTCATTGTAATTGACATAGTGTTGGAAGGTATGGCATTATGCATATGATGCTTCGTTGAAATCAAACATTGTATGTCAATGTTTCAACTCTGACACTATGATATAGTTTCATCTTTAACTGATCATACATGTAGTGACTGCACCATGAGGATACCATGAAATACCTGATACGGTATCATCAACCTTTTAGCAAGAGAGATTATTTTGCCCTACGCCCTACATCATACACGCATAGCTTTGTTCTGTGTTCGCATTTAAATGAACAGCGTCTTGCAAATTGGGGTCTTAATGACACTCCAATTTGACATCATATGAAGACATATTGACATGAAATTATCGAGGCTATATACAGAGAATGAAGACTATGATGAGACGCGCGGATGCACAGACTTAATCATCGGTGTACGCAGATGCATTTTATACGGAATCACATTAGGGCCATCGTGGTTTCGCGACATTGACGCGAAAACTATCGCGTTTTCGCGCTATTAATATCGTGTTTTCGCCCTATTGACCGGGTACCGGCAGATATAACTCCATAATGTGTTGTTGTTGTTTATGGATATCCAACCGGAAGACGAAAGTGCGATAATAAAACATCGTCTTTTTGCGTTTTCGCCTTAGCGTTTTAGAGCGAAAATGAGAAAACACGATAAGAGAGCGCGAAAACACGATGCGAAACATATCGCGTTTTCGCGCTATTAATATCGATATTAATGTAACGATAACGCGATATTTTTCGCGTCAATGTATCGTATTTTTCGCGATATCGCCCTAGAGCGAAACCACGATGGCCCTAACGGGATTTCGTATTATTTTAAGACCATAAATCGCTAGACGCGACTGTAATCAATTGTATGCGTCAGTGAGACGTAAGAAATTCCAACGAAAATCTAACGTTCATGTATTCTTCTTGTTGTCAATGGGAAATATCACGTTAGTCTTGTAACTCATTTCTGTAATACTCGCCCAAGACAATCTAGTTTAGTTGGTAGAGACATATATACGCACAATATCAACATCACTATCAAAACTGCAGATGTATTGGTGTTTTACAAGATGCAGATACCTTCATAGGTAGGGCATATAGTTTCTCAATATTTGTTTCCATCCTGTTTAGATAGGAATGGTAAGTGTGACTGATTGGTTGATTGATTGATTGATTGGGGTTTAACGCCGTTTTTAACAATTTCTCAGTTATATCACGGCGGCCAGTTCACCTACTCATGCATTTCCAGGTTTTCTCACACCAGTACTCCACACAACAATCTTCCCAAGCAACTGGCTGCTTTTCCACATAGACTTAGCCCATTGGTGGAAGACAAATGTCGCATTGACTTTTGTCAATCGTGTGACTGATTGGTTAGTTAACCTAAACATGCATTTAATTTCTAACCAATACCCAGCTTTGTATCCCCTCTATATCTACAGCCTTGTGGGTTTTAAATGTGCAAAATACTGATCATCTTTACCCCATTGTATGATTATTAGTCGCCGGGCAGAAATGACATGGGAGGACGAGTTATTATTAAAAAAAAAAAAAATTAAATGTCTTGAACATATTACAATTGCGTTTGATTAAAAGAAAGTTATGACACATCTAAAATGAAATAAATATTCCGATGTTTTAAGTATTTGCAGTTTCTTTATTTTGACTCGAATTTATGTGTTTTTGTTTTATTTACGAAGACAAAACAGTCCCTATTAGACTTGCAGCAGACTGTTATGTTTTAATATCGAGATAAAAATCACGTCGAATTCTCCATTTAATAGCAATTTTAACTTACTGAATGTTATTTTCATGTTCAAAGAGATGTCTTGATTTGTGAAGAATGCATTTAATAATGTTTATCAATGTATATCTAAAATATGAACTGTTTCTAAGCTAAAACTGTTGATCACGTGACTAGCGAATATCGTTCGCGTAGATATTCGCGTAGATCAATCTCCTTTGCAGAGAGCCTTTCTTTACACTCACTTACAAATAGTTAATTATAGGTAATTTAAAATGTGTATTTGGTTCGAAACAAATGAAGAAAAGAACAAACTGAGATAAAACTGGTTTTAATAGAAAAATGACTTTGAATGAACACTCTCTGCCTATAAAGAGAGTGTAAAGAACGACAATTCTGTGAAGATGGGTCTTTCGTACAAAATTATTTCGTCCTTGACAATTTTAAATGTGTCATTAGATTCCCTACAGGCATTTTGCTTCCGATCTGCATATTGTTATGTATCATTGCCACAAGGGCGCTCATCATAATATAATTTTAAAACATGAGTAGTTTGTTATTTTCAATATAAAAAAGGAAGGAAATAATTACAATAAATTAACATGTTGTAGGGTTCAGTTTCTGTTCGAAATTAAGTTTGACATTATACAACAATTTCAATGAAATTTAAAAAATACTGGTCTACATTTTAACATTTGTCAAAGTATGATATAATTAGGATGCCAAGCTAATATCATTTTGAGAAAAAGAGAAAACTCATGTCTTCAGCAATTTAACCATTTTCTCGTTGTTTTAATAGTAGATTACTGCAAAGGTTTCCAAAGGTGTACAATGATGACTTTAATAGGGGAAAGGTAAATTGACGTTCTATTGCATGCAAATCCTAAATTGTCAGTTTTGTGTTTTTATTGATAAATAATAAAATTCAAATATTCTGACAAACATCTTAAAAGGTCTATGTGGAATTCACAAATTATTCCTTAATGAAAGCACTGTATACATACTAAGACTAATGATTGGCAAGATTACTCATTTCCATTACTGTTTATGATCAATAATAAGTTGGCTGTGTGTATGGTCAACCTACCTTAGAATGGATATTGATCATAAACAATGAAAGGCTTCAATTATATTTTAATGAAGGACATTCACTTGGTTGACAAAAAAATGCAAGTTATAATACATTTTCACTTGACCCCACCCCTGATGTTCCAATATGCCCTTCAGTTGATAACTGGTTTTTTCAACTACTTTGATGTAAGTGTTATGCATAAACTGCAGTATGAATTTCCGGTGACATTGATGCGTTGCATCAACTTTCTCTTGTAGATATTCTTTATTTCGTAACGTAAACTTTACATAGTTTCCAGTTACACACAAAAAGGTTTATTAAAGGGTTTAATGTATGTTTTGGTATAGTTATAAGAGTATAACACGAAATTGCCTAATTACTCAGCAAATAATGCCCGAAGGGCATTATGTCAGCTGTGTAATTTGGCTATTTCGTGTTATACTCTTATAACTGTACGAAAACATACATTAAACCCTTATAATTGCAGTTTAAGAAAAAAACAGCTATTTTTCATCGAAAGAATTGTTTGAAAAGGGACATATAAATTGAAAATTGGGATCTCTTTTTTATGTTCTTTACGCCGATAACATGATCTAATACTAGGAAAATTACCTAATACTAGGAAAATGACTTCACGTTAACGTTTTGACGTCATACGTTAGTCGCTTTGGCGCCAAAACCCGTAAATTTCATCTAGAAATATTGTAAACGTTAAGTACATTTTTATCGAAATACGCCTCATAAGTCACTTTATGTGATAGATATAATATCTCATGAGTGTTATTTATCATTACTTTTAAAAAATTAAGCTGAATATGACCTCGGCATAATTATTTGTGGCATTGTTTACGGTTAACTGTCGAAATTAAAGGTATTTTCCGAAAGTAGTTTCGTGAACTGGTCATGTGATCAATTGCAGTTATTGGAAAATAAACGCAATTCCTTTTAGTCACGTGATCGGTTTTGAACCAATCAAAACGAGCGATTCATCGTGCTTTTGAAGCAACTGCAATTATTCATATTTTATCAAAGTCATAAATGAATTATAAGCATGAATTCGGTATAACACATACATATATGAGGATGCAAAACAAAGATATAACTTAACAACGTTATAACGAAAAGTACAAAGAAATTCCGCATGTGTCTACTTTAGAGAGGAATAAGGTCAAGAAGTATTTCTATATTCGTATAGTGGAAAATAATTGACAATCTTATGTACGGGATACTGTCTTTTGTAACCTACTTCGACCTCCGTGTTTACACCATACTAAACATTAACGGTACTCGTTTGTTCCGTCTTTAATCCAAAGGTACGTTTTTGTGTCACCTGCGTAGTATGGTAGGCACTTAGGGATTACTTTTTTTTTGTCCGGCGTCTGTCTGTCCGTACAGGTGGCCGAGTACTTGTGGGGTGTGGTGTTTTCCTAAAGCCCAACCATCACCCTTATAAAGACACTATAATAAATAGGTTTTTTTTATTTTTTATAACGGGTATCTCATTTGCATATTAATGCTATTCATTCCGTAAAAGGGGGTTGGTTAATTATGGAATGAATTGCATGCTTGTGGGGTTAACCCCACAAATACACGCCATCAGTACGTCCGTCCTTCTGTCTGTCCGTCACACTTTTTCGTCACGTTTTCAAATAACTTTTTTTCTACTCAAAGGATTACATTGAAACTTCTGACAAATGTTTATATCAATGTGTGTGATTGGTTCACAAAAGGGGGATAATCCAAATATTTTTAATATCAGAGTTATTGTCCCTTTTCTGTCGCCCCGGCAGGTGAAACACGTGCTCCAGGGAGCACTCCATTCTAGTTTCTATTATCGGGAACAATTTAAATGCCAAGATGTAACTTTTAACGACATACAAGTATTTTCACCCAAATTATTCATGTGCGTCAATTATTCATGAAGAAAATATTTGTTTGTGAAAATATATGTAAGGTAATAACAATGTTAATGTTGACACTTAGGTCAGTATCTCGTTAATAGCCTTGTAAAAACATCTCGAGTTCAATGAACAGAATGAGTACATGCTGTTTTGTATCAATTGTTCGTAATACCATTAAATGTTGCGTGTACGTATTAATGGAATTACCACTTCGCCTCGAGATGACGCATCACGGCATAAGTCGGCAACAATCGGTTATTTTTTTTTTTCGATAAACAGCCATCGAAAACAACAACACGCCATTCTTTAGCTCACCTGAGCAATAAGTGATCTCTATGAGCTATTGTGATCACTCATCATCTGTTCAAATCTTAATTTCACAAGAATGCTTCCTAAATGGCCTTCATCTCAAATCGCTCAAAATGTTCTGCTCCTGGCCCAATTTTCAAATATGTTAATTATACCCCCCTCGAAGAAGAGGGGGTATATAGGAGTCACTGTGTCGGGCTGTCGGTCGGAAGCCATATTTTGTACGGCATATTTCTTACAAACCACTAGGTGGAATTTAATAAAAAAAATTAAATGAAGCTTCTATACCAAGAGATGTGCATATCCTAAAGGGGTTACAATTGCATGTTATTTTACAGAGTTATGGCCCTTTTACTTATTAAGTTATGGTGTAGGTTAAGGTGCTGTTTATGGCTTATTTATCATCTTCAGTGATAGTTCTAGTTTTATTTTTATTTTATATTTCTCTGTATCACATTTGTTCAAACGGTTTCGCTTAGTTGTTACAGTATATAATATAAATATTATAAACATCATTACTTCATAAACCACTGGCCCAATTTGACAAAGACTTCACACAATTGTTCAATGGGTAACCATATGTCCCAATTGTTCCGCTGTTTTAAACAAGATGGCCACCAAAGCTAAAGATTTAAACAATGTTTGAAGAACATCTAAATCACTGTCCAAATTCCAAAATAATTTCACGCAAATGTTTTGTAAGAATCTATCTACATATTTTGTTCAAACCATTCTGCTCTGTTGAACAAGATGTCATAATTTATAGTAGAAAAACCTTTCAATGACATTTCTTCCCAAACCACTGACTCAATTAAAAGTCACTATGAGGTTCCTAAGATGTCCCTCTATCAAACTTGATCAAAAAGTTCCACTCTGCTGCACACGATGACTGCTAGAGTTAAAAATATATAATTATTCAACCAAATGTTTCCCCTAAACCGCTGTAATCATTTAAAGTAATTGTGAAATTTCCAGGTCGATCGCCAAGTTCAAATATACGCTCTTTTGGTATTCTATATATCTAAGAAGAACAGCCGCAACATCAAATGACTCTATCAAAATTCTAAATGAATGAAGAGGTAGAAAACCGAAAAAGGACATAATTTGGTAATATAGTTTCCTCATGATTAAACGCGAATGGAATTTCGCATATTACATTACGATTCTTCGTTTGTATGAGTGGTGAACACAAGGGAATCATTATTGAAGTGTTTGTGTAAAAGGCATATAGTTCTAGAGAGGATATTAATCACAGGATAAGTGTTTTATCACGTAAGAAATATATTCGTATAAATACAATACAATATACTTTATGGCATAAAACTACAAGTTGTTTTGTAAGTTTTAAACTGACGCGTGCTGCGAAAGAAAAACAACCTTGGTGTATTTATTACCTGCAAGAATGTGATGTGAAGATAAAATCGCAAAAGTTCAAGGCAGGTCGATAATTATCTCTTCATGGTAAAACGCTTAGACCAAGCAAGCTTAAAATAGATCACGATGGCATGGTATCAAAATATATTGCCAGATATAAGACGTGTTTAGTATATTATAACAAAATGGCCCTAAATCGATATCCTGGGTGATAGTATAGTAGCCAAAATATATATGCTAATAAAGGGGAAAATTTGATGAAGAATAAAAAATGAAACTGCAAAAGTGGACACTGTAAACGAAACAGCTTATCAGTCAATAATAATTGCATTAAGACATTAAATCGTTGAACAATTTTAAGGGGGAACAATCAATGGTTTAGGAGATGAAGCCAAAGGTTCCTTGGTCACAATTTTCTGATTTTTACTGGCGGCTTTCTTTTTCAACCAATCAATATGGCTTGAAAAAGTTATTTAGAAGGTCATTAAAGAAACATAACTGCTAAATAATCTAGAAAGCCTACACAAAGTTTTATCAGAATGGAATTATTAAATTTTATAATATTGCTAATTTTCTAATGCCGCCTGGCCCATGGTTTGCAGCCAATCAATATTGAATGAACAAAGTGCGTAGAGAGTCACTCAAGGAACATTTTTGCCAAATAGTATTGGTATCAAACAGGTCGATTCAGAGAAGAAGAATTTTAAAGATTGGGCATTTGTCTCCCTTCTGATGCCGCAGCAACCAATGTTCTCAATATAGTTTTAATAGTTGAATAAATTTGAAAGAAGACCAACAAAGGAACATTCCTGTTAAGTTTGGTTTAAAGATTAGGAGGAGATTTCGTTTAAAGCTAACCGGTAACGACGACGACGGAATGAGAGTAATCAGAATAGCTCATCTTGAGCCTGTGGCTCAGGTGATTGAAAATCCCAATACGTAAACAGAACATAAGATCAATTTTTTCATCGCAGGTGTGAGGAAAGCTCTCATTATATATCATCTCCTTGTTTTAATGAATTGCTTTTATAAATATCTACCAGTTTGACTTAAATAAATATTGTAAATTGCTGAATGTGTGGTTTTACCTTACATGGCTATAGTGGAACTATAACAATTCTCATCAACAGTATCTTGCCGATTATAAAACAATTTTGTAGATATATTCCATGGTGACCATCTATCCAAGTTCTTAAAATCGTGTTGCATGGTCTTAAAACGTGACCGCCACGGAGTTTGGCTGTTAGCTTTATATTGGCTTTAGTAAAACCTGTCAGCATTGGCATCTAGGACAAACCTACACGTAGACGACCTACAGTGAAGGCTCTGACCGATTATAAAATAATTTCGAAGCAATGTTTCACTGGGTGACCAGCTATCAGATTCTTTCGATCAATATTGCTTTATCTAAAAACATAGCCGCCAGCGGCGGTGCTGTCTTGTCTATATTACTGAAGTAACACTTTTTAAGATCTTTACCTCAATAGTATCCGACCTATTTTCAAATAATGTTAAAAAAAATGTTCCTTGGTGACGCTCTATCAGATTTCTTAGTTATGTTGATTGGTCTTGAAACATGGCCGCCACAGTCGAAATGTGTATCTAGGACAAACTTACATGAAGACGACCCATAATGAAGGCTCTAGTAAGAATGCGCGAGAGTCTTCGTTAGACGGGGCCCATTTCTACACAAACAGACCTTGTTGTTATAACGTAGTGACGGAAACTGATCTATTTATTCTAATAGATGTACGCCAATCGTTTTAGGTTGCAAAAAAAAAAAGAAGCGCAATTATATAATAACAGTATTCGGACAGACAGCCTGAAAGGCAAATATTCAGCAGAGACTTAATAGTTAACGTCCCTTTTAACACTGTGAACGAACTCTTCTTGCTTAGTAACCCTTTTGCACGCTCAACAAATCCGCATCAGACGACTTTTAAAAGATGCAGAAGATATGAAAAATATCAATAAAAAAAAAGTAAATTTACTAAATAAATTTTAAAATAGTATGACAAGTGGGCAATCTTCTTATAAAGAGCAATTGCTGATGTTGCCATATTATTGTCAAAAGTCGGTTGCGTCTGTTCTCGGAAAAGGGTCAAAATTGATTTATCGCAAAGATAACGTCAATTATAGTCGATTCCTGCCTTAAACCAGTTTGCTAATTATAGCTCAGCTAACTGCATGCTGTCAACTTGTCTCCATCATTCTGTTAACCGTTTACCTGATCAATTACTTTATCGGTCCTCTGCTTTGATATGTGAATATAAAAAGTTATATTGAACAGAAATAGCAATTGCGTCTTACTGATCCCGTTACGGCATTATAGAAAGGTGCTTCAGTTTCACACAAGACGGGCTTCAATTATAGTGAAAAGTTACCTCGTACTCAACGATACATGTCCGTCTTAATGCAGGTGAACGTTGAAGGCGCTGCATGGCGACTGTCAATCGGAGTCTTCACTCTGCATTAATGCTACAAGACATGCTCGCAGGACGTTGTATAGGTTTTCCGCCGTGGCCGAGTGCTTGGCGGCGGTTATGGTGGATTGCCCTAAGGCAATTCATATGGTTATGCCTTAAATGGTTTATTTACCAAGGGATCACTAAGTGAGCTTTCGCCGTGTTATAACTGAATAATGTTGAAAACGGCGTAAAACCCAAATAAAACAAACACAACATCTCGATACTTAATGTCGGGTCCATGATCTTGCTCTCCCAAGCATTCTTTATTATTCATTGATTGAAGTTCAAGGCTGGTTTTTTTTAACAGTAGTTCAAACAATGTTTTTTAAAGTAAACCCATTATATCACGGCGGCCAGTTACTTTTCCAAGACATGTAGATTCCTTCCCACAACGATTGTTAAGCCACTTTGATGAAGACGAATGCCGCTTGTCACAAAACCTTTTATCAGTTACCAGAAAGACAGAATGGCCTAAAATTGGGTTCGAACGCATGACTCCAGAAATGATAACCCTCGTCGATATAGACCTAGCTATCGGGACAACATAACCGTCCTACAAATAATGTTTTCAGAAAAAAAAATTATATAAGAGAGGCCTAGCAAAGATCAAAGGAGATCCATAAGATACTTTGAGCGATTCCTCGATGTATGTTGAATGCATTTATATATTTTAAGCTTCGAAATTTTGTTAAAGGCAAGTAATAAAATCATATTAAGAAAACAGCGCTGCAGCATATTTGTTACGCTGTGTTCAAAAGTCAGTTTCCTCCCATGTATTGGTTTGTGTAATAGGTATATTCGAATTACTACATGTCAAAAGTGTTCACCGTTTTTCAGTAACAATTGACCTGATCAAGGCGACAGTTGATATGAAGTCAAATATGCTGCAGATAAGTATCGTTTCTCCTCAATGTTTTGAAACTAATCCTATTTTCTAGACCTTTAATGTTTCATAAAAACGGACAACACTTATGTATCATATCAAGTTTACGTAAATAAACCTCTTAACGTCGGTTTTCTAGTGATCGACGACGCCAGTGTAATGGCAGACGAATGCATTCAACCCCGAAGATACTACTATTAGCTGACCGATATTACAGAAATGACGTCGGAGAGACTATTATCATCGAATTCGGAAAAGATATAATTTCCACTTATGCTTCGGAATAGATGTTGCTAATACGTGACAATTTAACCTAGCGACACGCATTTTGGATAAGGACCACGACTAAGTTACTCATTATTTCGACATTGTAACTCGCATGTTCCCGCCATTGCGTGAACTGTTCATAACTTGACATGGCATAACTATGTGTCATAATTGTTGTGTGTTTACCTGCCTTCTTGCGATTAAAATGGCACGATTATGTTGGTCGGTGCGAGGCCAAAGTTCGTGCACATGTCAACGTCGCTTAAGGATGGTTTCTCTTACTTCAGGTCACTTGCATCCTTTAAAACATTTACTTTGTCTCGACATAGGCTTATCCATATTGTAAAATAATGTAGGAGTATTTGATAAGAATTAACGACCCCATTACATCATAGGTAAACATAATACATTCTATCTAATCACGGTTTTAAGACGCTTACGTTTTCAACGACGTCGTAAAGTCTATAAAAAGATCCAGTAGACTGTTTCCATAGAATCACTATAATAGTTATGTTGTATCAAATTTACGGAGGCATCATATTCCATGTCATTGTTTATTGGACAGTTTATCCTCAATCCTTCGCAAGTATAACTTACTTTGTTTTAGCGCAAAACTGATCAGGTTATTTTCGATTTTGTTCTGAATTAGTACTCTTTCGCATATATAGACACGTTTTTACATCTGAAAACATTGTGACAAAAAAGATATTCCTCGTCCTGAATAACATCTCCTTTAACTACAATATGTTTAACTCTTGTTTTTCTATTAAACATTCATTTATAAAGACTTCATGGGTTTAATATTATACAGTCATATTGAATACTCTTGAATCCGTTGATACTTATAGTACATACATATAGTTCGCTCCACAAATTTCACATTACCATATAACATAAATAGTTTTCAGTCAACTCAAGCAAACATGAATACGATCTTCTTTATGTATTCATATTTGCCCATGTGGCTGTGGGACGATTAATAAGAATGGCAGCCATAGTCTGACCCTTATATGAGCCGTAAGAGGTGGCTAAAGGGGACTGAATGATTTCTTGAGCTCTAGCAGGAGATGTGGTATTGGTTGTATACCTTTTATGTTTTATCTCCATGTAAATATAAGTAGTGGGACCAACATCATCTTTCCCTACCACCGCGATTTGACATAAGCTGTTAAAAGCGGCGTAAAACCGAAAAACAAGAACATATATATATATATATATATGTAGGCCTATAGGATTCATAATTGAAATATCTTAAAAACTTAAGATGCCGTTTACTCCAAAATGTGCTTGTGTAATATTGACTAACAAACGGACCAACAGGCACGTGATTCAATCATACATGTACCACTGACAAATTTTGTTTTCGGGATGTACCAAGAATGTTCGAAATAACTTTTGTATCACCTGCAAAATTAGTCCACACAAAGATAGGCAATAATTCAATAACAAAAAAAAAGTACACAGCATAGTATTGCAAGGATGTTGCTTTTATTTGATACGTCCGTCATCATTTTCTTTAACATTTTTTATTGACTTTGTACTGCAGGATCATGTTACGGTTTGCAAGTCAAAATACGTTTATACCAGAAGTAATGTATCATCCAAGAGAAGAGGGAAAAAGTCAAGTTTAGTTCTTCAAACCAGATCTCCAACACATACATGCATTCCTTTCAATGTGTTAGTTTAAAACAAATCCATTAAACAAGTAGGCTAGATTGATCCTGTAGCGCTTACTTAAATATCATTAGTCGCCGGGCAGAATGAATGTATATTGTTTTATGGCGCATCGACAGCTAAGGTCATTTAGCGCGCAATTAAATTTAATTATGCATGATCCCTGGGTAAACAAACCAGTACTAGGCTAGAAAATGTGCCTTGCCCAACGGCACTCCACCATGACCGTAGTGCCGCGACTGGGGATCGAACCCGGGACACCCGGTTTCGAAATCCCCGACGAAATTGTGTTTGTTTAAAAACACTAAGTAATGACACATCTAAAATGAAATAAATATTCCGATGTTTTAGGTATTTTTTTGTTTTTTTATTTTGACTCGCATTTATGTTTTTTTTGTTTTATTTACGAAGACAAAACAGTCCCTGTTAGCTAGACTGGTATACTTTATTTTACAATATATACTACGTGTACTCAAAAGGCGATAACTACACACCTTTACGTCGCACAGTCTAATTTGTTACATACGCGCACCTGCTTGAAGCGTGACTCGCGAATACCAACTGCGTATCAATCTCCTTTGCAGAGAGCCGTCTCTTTACACTCACTTACAAATAGTAAATCGTAGGTGATTTAAAATGTTTATTTGGTTCGAAACAAATGAAGAAAAGAACAAACCGAGATAAAACTAGTTTTAATAGAAAAATTACTTTGAACGATCACTCTGCCTATAAAGAGAGTTTCAAGAACGACACCTCTGCGAATAAGAAAGAATCGGGTCTTTCGTACAAAATTATTTCGTCCTTGACAATTTTAAATGTGTCATTTAATTCCCTAAAGGCATATTGCTTCCGATCTGCATATTGTTATGCATCATTGACACAAGGGCGCTCATCATAATATAATTTTAAAACATGAGTAGTTTGTTATTTTCATTATAAAAAAGGAAGGAAAGAATTAAAATAAATTAACATGTTGTAGGGCTCAGTTTATGTTCGAAATTAAGTTTAAATTATACAACAATTTCAATGAGATTTAACTGTTTAGTTGATATTATATTTCGAAGGTAGTCTAATTTATAAATATTGGACTTCATTTCAACATTTGTTAAAGTATGATATAATTAGGATACTAATATCATTTTGAGAAAAAGATAAAACTCATGTCTTCAGCGATTTAACCCTTAACTCATTGTTTTAAAAGTAGATTGCTGCAAAGGTGTCCACTGTTGAGTTTAATAGAGGAAAGGCAAAATGACGTGCTATTGCATGCAAATCCTAAATTGTCTGTTTTGTGGTTTTATTGAAAAATAATAAAATTCATATATTCTGACAAACATCTTGAAAAGTGTATGTGGAATTCACAAATCTTATAATTATTCCTTAATGAAAGCACTGTATATATACTAAGACTAATGATTGGCAAGATTTCTCATTTCCATTACTGTTTATGATCAATAATTAGTTGGTTGTGTGTATGGTCAACCTACTTTGGAATGGAGATTGATCATAAACAATGAAAGGCTTCAATTATCATTCACTTCGTTGACAAAAAAATGCAAGTTATGATACATTTTCACTTGACCCCACCCCTGATGTTCCAATATGCCCCTCAGTTGATAACTGTTTATTCAACTACTATAATGTTAGTGTTATGCATAACTGCACTATGGATATCCGGCGACATTGATGCGTTGCATCAACTGTCTCTTGTTTCTTTGTATATAACGTGTTCATAAGCACTACACTACTACCAATGTTGATCATTAAAACATGCCCTGTATTCAAACCTTACAATCCAGTGAAAAGTTGACCTTTGTATGACTAAGATTCGACTTGCCCTAGGTATCATCAAAACCAACATTCTGGCAATTGAAAATTGCAGACTCGAAAGCATACTCCAACAGGATTAAAATCTTAAAATTGACCCACATTTGAATTTCACAAGTTTCCTGGTTATTACTTAGTTAATCTGACACAGTGACCTCATCTTTTATACAACATGTCCCATATCTAAATATAGACTAAATATCATTAAAATAAACATTCTGGCAAAATATCACCGTTCTTAATTCAACAAGAGGGCCATGATGGCCCTGGAATTGCTCACCTGATTTTTTTTCACTTTAGCTATATAAGCCCCGCCCCCTGGCAGCCATAGTTTCCGACCAATCAACATGGCTTGAAGAAATCTGAAAGTGGGTCATCAAAGGAACATTTCTACAAAATTATTTGAAAATCGGCCAGACACTTTTGGAGGAGAAGATATTTTAAGCTTTCACTATAGCCATATAATGCAAAATAGCCCTGCCCCCCTGGCGGCCATGTTTTTCGACCAATCAACTTGGATTGAAGGAATCTGATAGAGGGTCATCCACGAAACATTTCTTCAAAATTATTTGAAAATCGGTCCGACACTTTCGGAGGAGAAGATTTTTTAAGTTTTCACTATAGCCATATAAGGCAAAATAGCCCCGCCCCCCTGGCGGCCATGTTTTTTGACCAATCAACATGGCTTGAAGGAATCTAATAGAGGGTCATCCAAGGAGCATTTCTACAATTATTTGAAAATCTGCCAACCAGTTTGGGAGAAGAAGATTTTTTAAGTTTTCACTATAGCCATATAAGGCAAAATAGCGGCCATGTTTTTCGGCCAATCAACATGGCTTGAAGGAATCTCCTAGAGGGTCATCCAAGGAACATTTCCACAAAATTATTTGAAAATAGGCCTGACACTTTCGGAGGAGAAGATTTTTTAAGTTTTCACTATAGCCATATAAGGCAAAATAGCCCCGCCCCCCTGGCGGCCATGGTTTATGACCAATCAACATGGCTTGAAGTTATCTCATAGAGGGTCATCCAAGGAACATTTCTACAAATGTATTTGAAAATCTGCCAACCAGTTTGGGAGAAGAAGAATTTTGAAGTTTTTTTCATTTCGTTGCCATGGAAACCAGAATTCTGCATGGATCCCAAAAATTTGAAGGAAATCTGGTGAGGTCATTGAGAGGATGCTTTCTGTGAACTTTCATCCCAATGACCCACTGGTTACTGAGGAGAAGTTGACGCACGACGGACAAAAGGCGATCACAACAACTCAACTTGAGCTCAGGTGAGCTAAAAATGCGACCGCTTCTCAGTGAACCACACATGTTGAGGACAAAGACATCTTTCGGTAGTATTGATATGCTAGAAATTCAAAAGGCCATACTTCTGTGAACAAGATATCGGCGGAACAGATTGATGCATGTGATGGAATCTCATAAAGGCTCACCCAAGAACCATTTCTAAAATAGTTTTTGAAAATCGACTCTATACACTTTCAGGAGGATATTACCTATGAATATGCGTCCCAATTGACCCAGTTGTTAACGCATGGATGCACAATGGAAGATTCTCCATAACAGAAGCTCGACTGGCGTTCAGCCAGTGGAGCTAACAATGAATGATTACTAAGGTCCTTACAGTTACGATAATTTGTTTATTGACTACACAAAACGCACAAAAGCAAATCAAAATAGCTCACTTTGAGAACTGTGTGCTCAGATGAGTAAAATATTTAAAACAAATTGAGTAACTAAATATTACAATAAGTAATAATGAGTAGTCGATCCCGTCGAACACACAACAAAATGGCCATGTAGGTCCTGGACTCGCTCACCTGAATTATTTACCCATCAACATGGTTTGAAGTAATCTTATAGAGGCCAAGCTACATTTCTATAAAATAATTTGAATATCGGCCTGACACTTTCGGAGGAGAAGATTTTTAAAGTTTCCGCAACGACCGTATGAGGCAAAAAAGCCCCACCCCTGTCGGCCACGTTTTTTTTTTCACCAATCAACATGTCTTGAAGGACTCTGATAGAGGGTCACCGAAGGAACACTTCTACAACATTATTTGAAAATCGGCCAACCATTTTGCGAGAAGATTTTTTTAAATTGTTTTCGTTTGGTTGCCATGGAAACCAGAATTATGCATGCATCCCAAACAATTCTGGTCTGGTCATTGAGAGGAATGTTGAAGGGAAAGTGTTGACCCTTCCCCTCCTGAATACTGCATATGTAATTAACGTTATCATCCTTTATTCTAGAACGGTTTTGCATATGTCTAGAGTACATTTCTAATGGATGCACAATGGATAACACTACCTTTCAAGATTATTCTGTATATGTGTAACTCAGTATAATAGCCGACCTCTGCCTCAATCACGTGTGTCAAATGATGTTTTGAAGTCAATCCTTTCACACATACTACAAATCTGCAGCAGATGACTTTAAATCATCTAGGTCGAAACAAAGGAGAGTTCTATAAATAAACGTATATTTATTGAATAGAGTTGAAAACAGCGTGGTAAACTGGCTTCTTTTGTCACACTGTTTTCCAATTTCGTCTACAGCAAATATTTCTATATGTTGGAAAGGGTTCAGTAAAACAGGACTAGCGTTTATGTCACATAAGGTAAACAACGGCCTTTGGAAATAGAAAAAAAAAAAAATATTTATTCTCCCACTAGAGAAGTAAATAGAATTAAACAAATTCAATTTGGAGTAGCAAAAATCACAAAAACATCTTTATTTCAGGCTTTTTCGGATATACATTGAAACTTTTCTTAGATTTCGGTATGTGCAATACATTTATAAAGATGTTGTATTGTAGTTTTTAAATTATACAATTTATTACAGTTTCATATAAGTGGTTGTGGCCATTTGATGTTGCCTGAAGGTCAGTGGCCATTTGATTTTGATTAAACTGTATCTGCAACATTTCCATCCAATTAGACTCCTTCCCTCGGATAAGTATAGTATTTATTTATGTCTATTCCAAATGGTTGGCCAGAAAGAGAGGGTTTCCGAACTTGGTGTCACTTTGTGTCACATCATCCTTGTCTTCCTGTACGTGTAATGGTTCCTTCTGACTCAAGCTTTCTCTATGCTGTTGAGATAAACGGAAAAATAAAGTAGAAATGTACCTAAAGGTAATTTTACTCGAAGCGCCGGATTCAATTTTGAGATTCTTTGTTACAAGTGTAGCACCAGGCTATCTAGCACATCCACGCCATCTGAAGTATCTATACTTCTGGCTGCTCAACTAAACATTTTTATCTTGATTTTCTTATACTTGGCTATTGACGCTTTCGCACGTCCATTTTAAAAATTTAGAATTGAAAGGGTTAATCAAGTACCCGATGTGACATTTAAGGGTCTTCAGCTTTTAAAATGTCTGAGGAAAAGTAGCAAAATATATAAATCCTGAAACTAATTTCAAATAGAGTTAAAACCAATGTCTACAACAGTTAAAGGTATTAAACTAAATTTACGTCAGGTAAACGGTTAATACCCTCGCTTATGATAGAAAAACAAAAATGTCAATGTTAATAAATCGGTCTTGAGTATATGGCATATCGTTTTATTCTTTTATTTACCGGGCGAAGAGGCCCTGTAAAGTTCACCTGAGTTCCATGGCGCTTAGTATGTGGTGTTCATAAATACTTATTAAGCTGTTATCTGATAACCAATTACTTTGTAAACGGATTTTGACTCGACACGCTTTTTCAACTTAGCCTAGAGATCATTATGAAAAAAAATATTAAGACAAAGTTTCATTGGAGTGTCCACAAGATAGATATTAAAAGGTGTCTAGTGCCATTGCTTTTGTCCCGACATGATCAATTTTCAAAATTGCGTAAATAACTTCAAGAATAACATTCTGACAAAGTCAGCTTCAACCTGCTCTCGAAAGTCAAAAATGCAGTCTTAAAGTGTCCACAAGAACATTTGACCTAGAGATCAAGTTATTTAGTCTTGTATTGTAACTGTACATGGTCCATATTTGAGCTTAGACTTAATTGCTTTATTTCTCTTTTTTTCTGATTTTTTTTCTTCTAAATCTGGCCTTGTGTCCTAGTTTTTGACCTGATATGATCTTTATTCAAACTTTATTAATGATATAAGAAAAACATTCCGACAAGGTCTCAACATGCTGCATCAATGAAGACTAGATGAAAACTGGTGCTTCTATAGTGTCCACAGGCAAATTATTATATACAGTCGACCGATGATTACAATAGCTCACCTTGAGCACTTGGGTGTGTGTTAGCTGAAATGATTAAATATTTAAAGATGCACCAGAGTGTCGATTTCCCCATAGATCTTGCATAAAAACATAATTACCTGCTTTGATCTCCATTCATGAAGTATTTGCCAATAATTGCTTCTTGATGTTTTTATCCAAATCACTGCAGCACCAACTGTGAGTAGTATAACTAAAAAAGCAGCAGTGACAGAGATCCCAACTATGGCTCCTGACCCAATACTAGACTTTGAAGCCAATGGTGTTGCCGTGGTAACAGAGGTAAATGGTCCGGACATTAAATGAATAATGCCATTTGTACATTGAATGTTGCCTTTTATCACATAGGTATTGTTTACATAAAACTGAAAGAAAAATATATTTATATCTTGTAACTTAACCCGTTGACACATTCGAGCACTTTTTTATCCATCTGTAGCAAACGACTTATATAAAATAGTGTGACAAAAGGAGAAATACCAACTCTTTTCAATAACTAGAATTGTTTTTGCAAAAAAAAGATGTCTCCCCCTCAAATATCTGTCAAAATCTCTCAAAACATTCCAACCTATAAAGCAGACAATGGATTCTGCACATCGCCTTGATGAGGTGAACATGTGACCCAAGTTTCATGAAAATCCTTCAAGCCATCTTGGAGATATTGAGCGGACAGATTTTGGACAGACAGTCGAGACATGGGTTCTGCACATCGCCTTGATGAGGTGAACATGTGACCCAAGTTTCATGAAAATCCTTCAAGCCGTCTTGGAGATATGGAGCGGACACGATTTGGGACGGACAGACGGACGGACAGACAGTCGAGACATGGGTTCTGCACATCGCCTTGATGAGGTGATCATGTGACCTAAGTTTCATGAAAATCCTTCAAGCCGTCTTGGAGATATGGAGCGGTCACGATTTGGGACAGACAGACAAACAGTCGAGACATGGGTTCTGCACATCGCCTTGATGAGGTGAACATGTGACCCAAGTTTCATGAAATTCCTTTAAGCCATCTTGGAGATATGGAGCGGACACGATTTGGGACAGACAGACGGACCGACAGACAGTCGAGACATGGGTTCTGTACATCGCCTTGATGAGGTGAACATTTGATCCAAGTTTCATGAAAATCCGTTCAAGCCGTCTTGGAGATATGGAGCGGACACAATTTGGGACGGACGAACTCATGGAAGTGTACTTGTGGGGTTATTTCCTTTGATGTTTACTTGTGGGGTGCACCCCACAAGTATGCAATTCATTCCGTAATTAACCCCCTTTTACGGAATGAATAACATTAATATGCAAATGAGATACCCGTTATAAAAAATAGAAAAAATCTACTTATCTAAGTGTCTTTATAAGGGTGGTGGGTGGGCTTTACGAAAAACACGCACCCCACAAGTACTCTCCCATGCGGACGGACAGACAGACTGACAGACAGTCGAGACATAGGTTCTGCACATCGCCTTGATGAGGTGAACATGTGACCCAAGTTATATGAAAATCCTTCAAGCCGTCTTGGAGATATGGAGCGGACACGATTTGGGACAGACAGACGAGACATGGGTTCTGCACATCGTCTTGATAAGGTGAACATGTGACCCAAGTTTCATGAAAATCAAGCCGTCTTGGAGATATGGAGCGGACACGAAATAAAGCCTCAAACCTTTGACCTTCAAGTGTGACCTTGACCTTGAACCGGTATGGTCGAGACATGGGTTCTGCACATCGCCTTGATGAGGTGAACATTTGACCCAAGTTTCATGAAAATCTTTCAAGCCGTCTTGGAGATATTGAGCGGACACGATTTGGGACAGACAGACCCCAAGGACAAAAACAATATATCTCCACTGTATACAGGGGGAGATGGTGGGTGGGCTTTAGGATAAGGACAGTACCCAACAAGTGTCCATTCTTGCGCTCAGACGGACAGACAGACATACCCAAAGGACAACAAGAGCTGTCGGAGGACAGCGCGCTCGACTACATGCCGCTTATTCACATAAAGCACTATTTCATTATATTGCATTTAAGTACTAGATAGGCGACACCTTAAGGGTTTCGCGGGATAGAATGAGTGAAGAGGAGCAGAATTATACCGAACTACCAACTGGCCACACGCAATACTAAATATATATGTTATGAATATGTAATTTCAATTCTTACATGATTCAAAACGTAACAATTGATGACACTCAAGGTTTTTTGGCAACACAAAAATTATTTCCGCAAGTCTAAAAGATAAACACACCATACTATTGGTTTTGGCGCCAAAGCGATAACGTTATGACGTCATACCGCTGAAGTGCTGAACGTGACGTCACTTTCCAAGTATTTGGTCACGTGAAAATATTTGATTCAGGAGCCCCTATTAAAAGCATTCTCCAACTATCAAAACTAAATGTATGAGAAATTTAAAAACACCGTTGTTTGCACTGGATATTGGACAAGTTTCAGTATGAATTTCAGGTCTCTAGCTGAATCCGTTTTTTGCTGGTGCGAGATCTACAGAAATATGTAGTCAAAATGTCGATTTTTCGGGTTTTAACCTTAAAAATATCTGAAACTAGATTTTTCCCAGATATAACGAAACCGCCCAGACTTAGATCGCATTGTGGTCTATCAGTGTGGCTAATTTCAGCGAAATCGTTCTCACCGATTTCTTTGTCCTCAAATCGCTGAATTTTACAACACATTGTGTCCCAATAGCCGTATAGACATTTGTTCCATAGAACAGAATAGAATAATTCTGTTCCACTACACTCATTCTATACTATTAAATCATAAATGAATAGATATACATACATTTAAATATAATTTAAAAATAAAATTTCCTAAGTCAATCAAGGGACATTACTCCATATTTAGGATACAATGGAGTTATCTAACCTAATTGTACGATGGTCCTTAACAAATATGTGAAGTATGAAGTGATTTGAATGATGTAACTTTAACGTTGAGCTAAACGCAAATGTTAAAACTGACCGAGTCCAAAATTAGCAAAACCTTAAAAAAAGGTTTTCCTAATGTTTGACACCATGCAAAACCCGTTTGATATGTTGAAGAATTATATTTGATAAATAAATGATCACAATTAGAAAGAAATGTAACCAAAAATTAAGAATTTATCTAAAATTCTCAAAATCAAACAAAAATCATGTTTTTTACCCCCTAAAAGTCACACTCAGCATCTTCAACATTCAATGTGAAGAAAGGTATTACATGTAATTATATTCCAAATATGGAAGCCCTAACACAAGTACTTATTTAGAAAAATTAGAAAATTAGAAAATTAAATGAAAAAGCCAACTTGCCCTAAAACTTTAACCACCCAAAATCATTACCCCAAAAAGAAGGTAAAACTTCTTCAGCATACAATATAAAGAAAGGTATTAGATGTAATTATATTCCAAATATGAAAGCCCTAGCACAAGTACTTATTTAGAAAAAAAAATAAAAAAAATAAAATCCAACTTGCCTTAAAACTTTAACCCCCGAAAATCATGTTTTTTTCCCCCAAAAGGAAGGTCACACTCAGCATCTTTAGCATTCAATGTGAAGAAAGGTATAAGATGTAACTATATTCAATATGAAAGCCCTAGCACAAATACTTATGAATGAAAATCCCAACTTGCCCTAAAACTTTAACCGGACGCCGACGCCGACGCCGGGGCGAGTAGTAAAGCTCTCATATTCTTCGAATAGTCGAGCTAAAAACAATATCTCCACTGTATACATGGGTAGACATAATTATACTTGCATATTATAGAGATTTTTCCTATTTGGCTAGATAAAAATTCAAATTTGACAGCTGCAGATTTCATGTATTTGAGAAAGGGTATATATGCACCCTTAAATAATATTTTGCTGTTCATTATGTAACTTAAATTATACCCTTACACACACATGCAACAATTCTGCAGATGAATTTGAAAATATCTTGGTAAACGGATTATCAATTTGAACAATTTCTCCTTTGTCAAATTTTTATATAACAAGACATGGAAATTCCATGAAACCAGGTTTTCTATAATGGAAGGTGTTTGATTAAGAATTAACAGATCTGTCAAATCTTTCTGTTAATAGTTAATCAAAGCTAGTAATTCAAGTAACAGGGAATATTTCTATTGATGAATAATCATAATTACTTTGTCAATTAAATATATCACAATTTTATCTAACAAATATCAGTTCAATACAGTCAATCGTGTGTTGATGGCCTCATTTATTAAGAAAATATAATAGATAACAGATATTAAGCAACCTTTTGTTGTAAGCAGCCACATTTTAGAATCCCTAATGCCAGGTTGATAATCAGTGATCTGCCTTAACCCTTTACTTGATAGTAACGCATTTATGCCTTTGCAAACAGACTAGATCCAGGGCCCGAGATTATGAAACTTACTCATATCTATGCTATATTCTTTTAAATTGCCAAGTTATTTAATATGGAGCATATTTGCGCAAAGTTATTTGAAAATATCTATATGCATGGTGAATTTTTTTTTGCATTTGACACATCGTCTTGATATGGTGCATGTTTGTGCCAAGTTATTTGAAAAAATCTCTATGCATGACAAAGTTATCATGGTCCGGACAAGAAAAGTTCAATTAAAGTCTATTTCTTATCACTGTGACCTTGACCTTGAATCTACAGATTTTTTTTTTGCATTTGGCACATCGTCTTGATATGGTGCATGTTTGTGCCAAGTTATTTGAAAATATCTCTATGCATGGCAAAGTTATGGTCCGGACAAGGAAAGTTGACGCCCGCCGACTTCGCCAAACTAATAACCAGATTTTTCCTTCGGAAAACCTGGTTAAAAAGCAACTGCTTAAATTGTGTCAAAGTTCAGATACATCTCGGAAATGGTTAATATTTTTGCATTTGACACATCGTCTTGATATGGTGCATGTTTGTGCCAAGTTATTTGAAAAAATCTCTATGCATGACAAAGTTATGGTCCGGACAAGAAAAGTTCAATTAAAGTCTATTTCTTATCACTGTGACCTTGACCTTGAATCTGCAGATTTTTTTTTTGCATTTGGCACATCGTCTTGATATGGTGCATGTTTGTGCCAAGTTATTTGAAAATATCATATGCATGACAAAGTTATAGTCCGGACAAGAAAAGTTCAATTAAAGTCTATTTCTTATCACTTTGACCTTGACCTTGAATCTACAGAATTGTTTTTGCATTTGGCACATCGTCTTGATATGGTGCATGTTTGTGCCAAGTAATTTGAAAATATCTCTATGCATGGCAAAGTTATGGTCCGGACAAGGAAAATTGATGCCCGCCGACTTCGCCAAACTAATAACCAGATTTTTCCTTCGGAAAACCTGGTTAAAAAGCAACTGCTTAAATTGTGTCAACGTTCAGATACATCTCGGAAATGGTTAATATACACAAACTAGTATAACACAAACCTCACTCATATGCACCACGGACTACTAACATGTATTATTAGTTTCTGTATTCATTGACCTAAGAATCATACAGATACATTATTGACGCCTATGAAGCAGATCACTATTGCCATCAATTTTTCAATTTGCCACAATGCTTTCATCTGTATTCAATATTAATAATTTCATTTGTAGAGATTTCAAATATTGTTAAATAGATGTCTTTAAAGCCGCCTGCTACACATTTGCTGCATGTGGGAAAAGTTTAATCAATATAATTTGACGTATTAAAAACAAGGGGGCCATGATGGCCCTGGATCATTCACCTAAGTTATGCAATCTGATTTGACATGCCAATTACAATAACTTATTTTGCAGTCAGGTAAGCTGATACAAGAGGTCCAGTATAGCTCCACTGCAAAAAGGCAAACAACCCAAACCCTATGGTGTCTTTTGTCACATTAATACCTTAAAAGGTCACCAGAAATTGTGTATGTACTAGCTAGAAAATAAATCTAAACCTTTAAATATGGGCTTAAATGGTCCCTGGTTTCCATCTTTTTTTACCAATCAACATGACTTGACAAAATCAGGTAGATCATCATCCAAGAAACATGTATACAAAATTATTTAAAGTTTTCACTTAAAAGAAATATTTCTTAAAGATTATTTGTAAATGGCCAGATACTTTCCTAAGAAGGAATCTCCTAGAGGTTCACCATTTCTACAAAATTATTTGGAAATTGTCCAGAAACATTCTGCGGAGAAGATTTTAAAAGTTTCACTTTAGCCGTGTTATGTTTAACATTTTCGCGCACTCTAGCAGCCATGTATTTCCAGCAATAAATATGGCTTGAAGAAATCTGATTGAGAGTCTTCCAAGGATCATTTCTTCCAAAAATATTGAAAATCAGCCAACCTGTTTGGGAGGAGAACATTTAAATAAAAAAAAATGGTAACCGTGGACAAGAAAATTTTGACTAGCTAAAAACAATGAAGGAAATTTAGTCAGACTTGGGAGGATTCTTGCTGTGAAGTTTCATCCCAATTGAGTCACTGGTTACAGAGGAGAATAGGTTGACACACAGATGATGGACAAAGTGCAACCATAATAACTCACCTTGAGCACTTTGTGTTCAGTTGAGCTAACAAGAGTCCAAAAAGAATTTAACCTGCTCTACTTGCGTTTGGAATATTGTGTTCTATTTGAATAGGTTTGTGTTCTTGCAGATATAACCAGAGAAAGCAAGTTCTAAAAGAATCAGATGTAACATTTAGTATCTTTTCCACTAACATATGACTTTCCACCATTTGTGTTAAGTTTGCAATGCCATGTTCTCAGATTGTGTTCGGTTTTTTTTAAATTTTATAGGCTAAATGAAACAATAATATTTTACAAAAAAGATGACATTGAAATAGGTGGATCTGTCATCCAAAACGAGCTGCTATGATGTGACTTTTTTATGAAAATTTGAAATTGGCAATAGAATAGTTTAGTATACTTTGGTAGATTTTGTGTGCTCACTGAAACCATATGGAAACATAATTATAGGTTTTCAACTTTTAAGCTCAAAGTTAATTTTACCCCCTTTTTGATGATGCCTGATTGCTATAATTTTAAAACCAATATATTTAACTTGAACAAATAAAGTAGAGGGTCACATAACCAAGATTTATATACAATTATCTTGAAATCAGACAAGCAAATTTCATAAGATTGAAATTTTGTAATTTTGCCCCTTTTCTGATGACTCCCAATGTTCCAAAAATTAGTATGGTTTGAGCGATTTCAGCAGACGGTCACTGAAGGATTATTTTTACTAAATGATATAGGACATTCAGAGAAGAAGAAGTTTAATGATTGGGCATTTTACCGCCATTCTGATAGCACTTTCCATGTAATTTATATCTTGAACAAATGAAAGAGGACCACCAAATGAGCATTCCTGTTAAGTAAGATTAAAATTGGTCTAGTGGTTTTTAACCCTTTCCCTCATATAGACGCTTTCTGACGCCTCTGCAGCAGACGGCTTTTTGAAAACATAGTGACAAAAGAAGAAATTGCACAAAACGTACAATTTCTCCTTTTGCCACAATGTTTCACACTTTTTGTCATAGGTTATCCATTCAATTACGGAGATTTTCTATGTTTTGACAAAATACGTTCAGAGTCGTCTGCTGCAAAATTGCCGTATGAGGGAAAGGGTTAAAAGGAAATGTCATTATAGGCTTTAAGAGAGTGACCACTTTGAGCCTTAGGCTCAGGTGATCTAATAAAAGACTATATTTAAAATTGAACCCTGTTTTGAGCTGAATATATGTTGAAAAATGTTATATTTCAATTGTGTGTATCAAATTTGAAGCCAGTCTACCAAAGATTGAAGATGTTAGTTTTATTTATTTAATGCCATCTTAGTAAGACTGTTTCGCTCATTCATTGATGCCAGACAAAAACTGACATTACAAGCAAAACTGTTAAAATATACTTAACATTAACCATTTCCTTGATACAGTTTGTGACCATGCATGATTGATGAAGACTTGATAAGAAGTATATGTATCAAATTAATTACAGACGAACAGGTCAATTTACCAAATTTCGGCAATAAATGGGGCAAGCTTGCAATTCTCAAGAATTATGTTTTTATCATCAGGTATTTTAAAAGCTGATGACTAATTTAATGTAACAAACCAGAGAAAGGGTTAATAGATATAAATTTGTTACTACATACCAGACTGTTATTTGTGTTAAAGGTTACAATAAGCTGTTCCCCAGCCATATTAGTCAAATTGTGTACCCTGAAGTCGTCATTTCTTAAAATCACACTTCCTAGAACTAATTGCTGCTGAAATTGTTTCATTCTTGGAATCTGAAACAAAAAATATTCTCTTACTTGAGACTAAGCCCAGAAGAATAATCACATCACACTCTGTGGAGAAAAGATAATGATCTAAAACACGAAACATGACCATTTTCTCAAGCTTGATTTTACATTTTATTTTTGCGATATTTTGTGAGTTTTTATTTCTTTCTTTGCATCAAATAATTCTACTTATCAGATCAGCATCGTAAATAGATTAATCAAATTTAATAATATACAGGAAATGTAACAATTTCCACAAGATTCAATGATTATCCATAGGCATGCTAATGTTGTTCCTAAAATGTAAACGACTTTTGAAAACATTGTGGCAAAAGGAGAAATTGCTCATTATGAGCAATTTCTCTATTTTTTCACAATGATTTTACCTCATTTCCCATAGAATCCTTTAATTTATTGAGATTTTTCATATTTTTATGCATAGAAGATTTTCAAAGTTTTCTGCTGCATACTTGTTGTATGTGGGAAAGCGTTAAAATACTACATCAGGTAACAATTGAAAGGATGACAATAAAAGGTCATACAGGATAGGGTAGTCCTTTATCCACAGGAACAAACAGTGTGAATTTCCTGGAATACGATGAGTTCTTTAGTTCTTCAGATAAGTCATCACCAGCCAACTGCCTGGTACTCTGTAAAAACCAAAAACCCAAACCAGTTTTACCTCTGAAACACCTCTGGAGTCGACAATTTTGAAAACATCTTGCCAAATATATAGAAAATCTTAATGAAAGGAAGTATGATTATTGAATTAACCCTTTCCCTCATACGGCAATTCTGCAGCAGACGACTTTGAACATATTTTGTCAAGAAATGGAAAATCTCTATAATTGAATGGATAACCTATGACTAAAAGTGGAAAACATTGTGGCAAAAGGAGAAATTGCTTTTTTGGAATAATTTCTTCTTTTGTCACTATGTTTTCAAAAAGCTGTCTGCTGCTGGGGCATCAGAAAGCGTCTATATGAGGAAAAGGGTTAAGTTGAAAACAAGTGGAAATTGATCACATCAGTCAACCAACCTTCAGAATATTTGAAACTGTGAGCGATTATGATCAAATTGCACTAGTTTTTTTATTCAACCTTTCCCCTCTTGAGCACATACGACTTTTAACCCTTTCCCTCATACGACAATTCTGCAGCAGACGACTTTGAACATATTTTGTCAAAAATTAGAAAATCAACTATAATTGAATGGATAACCTATGACTTAAAGTGGAAAACATTGTGGCAAATGGAGAAATTGCACGTTTTGTGCAATTTCTTCTTTTGTCACTATGTTTTCAAAAAGCCGTCTGCTGCAGAGGCGTCAGAAAGCGTCTATATGAGGGGAAGGGTTAATACATTCTGGCTGATGAGCAAATTCTCCTTTTGTCAGAATATTTTAACTTTTACTCAATAATTGTCCTTTCAAAATCTCCTTGTTTGTCACTCAAAATGTTTCAAAGTCATCAACTACAGATTGGTTGTATGCGGAAACTTGTTTATGTTGACAAACAGAATGATTCTGATAAGACTAAGGTGTAGAGGATCTCCTTTGCCTGTAGAAGGTCCAGGTTTTAAAATGCATTAACATTCTCAATGAAACAACAAATCTGAAGCAGACAACTTTAAAACCATGTAGCAAAAAGTATATCTATTAATGAAAGCATGATTATTAATATCAGCAACTTTCTCTATTGCTACAGTGTCTTCAGAAGTCGCCTGCTGCAGAGGCATCGATGTGTCAATATGTGGGAAAGGGTTAAGTTCAATGTGGTATGAAATTTTCATAATTGTGTTGTTTTTCTCTTCTTATTCTTCCTTTGTTGGTAAGAAGGTGTAATTATCTAGACATAAATGCCTTACAACCTAACTTTAACCCTTTCCCACATTTTGACACTTTCTAACACTTCTGCAGCAGACGGCTTTTTGAAAACATAGTGACAAAAGAAGAAATTGCTCAAGACGAGCATTTTCTCCTTTTGACACAATGTTTTCCTCTTTTAGTTATAGGTTATCCATTCAATTATAGAGATTTTATTTTTTTGGACAAAATATGTTCAAAGTTGTCTGCTGCAGAATTGTCGTCTGAGGGAAAGGGTTAAAATCACATGCTGTCAGGGAGTTGACATAGTAAAATGTCTGCGATTTTTATTACACAAATTATAATTATTCAGGATGACTGTATTTTTACTTTTTGACATTCATGCCAAAATCAAAATAGGGTAAACATGCATTTTAGGACACAATAATTATGTGCGAAAAATTTGTTCCAAGCCAAAACATTGACCTTCTCTCCAGAATTTGGACCCGTTTTACTTGCACCTCATAAATAGCTATGTTTTAAACCCTAAAAGAGGGCCTGTACAAACTTTGTAGAAGATACATTTAGGAACATGATTTATTGTGGAATCAAGCTAGAAGTTTCAGAGATGATTTACATGCACAACCATATCTCTCTTTATGACTCGACCATAAACCCCATGTTAAGGAAGAGTAAACTAGTCGTTGCACAACCATATCTCTCTTTATGACTCAACCAAATCCTATGTTAAGGAAGAGTAAACTGGTCGTTGCACAACCATATCTCTCTTTATGACTCAACCAAACCCCTTGTTAAGGAAGAGTAAACTAGTCGTTGCACAACCATATCTCTCTTTATGACTCAACCAAACCCCATGTTAAGGAAGAGTAAACTGGTCGTTGCACAACCATATCTCTCTTTATGACTCAACCAAACTCCATGTTAAGGGTGAGTAAACTGGTCATTGCACAATCATATCTCTCTTTATGACTCGACCAAACCCCATGTTGAGGAAGAGTAAACTGGTCGTTGCACAACCATATCTCTCTTTATGACGCAACCAAACCCTTTGTTGAGGAAGCGTAAACTAGTCGTTGCACAACCATATCTCTCCTTATGACTCAACCAAACCCTATGTTAAGGAAGAGTAAACTGGTCGTTTCACAACCATATCTCTCTTTATGACGCAATCAAACCCTTTGTTGAGGAAGAGTAAACTAGTCGTTGCACAACCATATCTCTCTTTATGACTCAACCAAACCCCATGTTGAGATTGACTTATATGGATATTGGAATGTGAAATACTCTTCTAACATGTATCTAGAACTCTAATCATAAATGATTTTCACAATCATAATGTAAATATGTTGTCATTCATACATTTTAGAAGTAAGAAGTTAAGAAACTGTATTCCTGGGAAATATATTGTGTATTGCAGGTGCTGAACCCTTTCCCACATACACCTTTGCAGCAGACTTGTGGACAAATGTAGCAGAAGGAGAAATTGCTCATTTGCCACAATACTATAACTCTATTTTAATAACTATACTTTCATTTATGGAAAGTTTCCATGTTTTAGCCTATAATTTTTCCTAAGTGGTCTGATGCAGATTTGTTTAATATGGGAAGGGATTAAATCATTACTAGATGTTTGATGTCTCCTGCAAGATAGTTATGTCTTTATTTGTATGTAAAATGAGCCCTGGATATATGGTATACAAGAGAAAGTTGATGCAAGGCATCAATGTCGCCGGAAAAGACTGCATTGATTTATTTTTTAACACACATGTATTCTTGACTTTCATTAGTCTAAACATACACATAATGTTTTCATAAGGACTAATTCCAGGATTTTTGAAATTCCACATAGATCTACAAATTTCAGGATTTCTTTAGGTCAGGATTTTGGATGTTTTGTATTTGTCAATAAAACCACAACAAATTAATACATTTTGGGATTTAAATCTACATGCTATAAAAAGCTATTAAACCCTTTCCATGTCTGAAGCAACAATGAAAACTTTTAAACGCTTAAAACATTGAGAAAACGGTTAAATTGCTGAAGACATGAACTTCCTCCTTTTTAATAATAATTATAATAAAATTGATTTCACAGATGTTAAAATTTATCCTCATGTTTAAAACGTAGACCACACTTGTAACAACATATCAGCTAAATTGTTTATATAAATCGTTGATGCATACAATATATGTTTGGCGCAAGAGAAATGCCAGTTGCGAGTCCCATTACTATTTAATAGATGGCAAGTATGAAATTAATTGGGTGCGAAAGAGCAGATTTTCTTTATTTCTAAATCTATTGTTTATCAGAGTTTGTTCTTCTCTTAATTTGTTTCAAGCCAAATAAACATTTAATATCACATATATTCAATCATTTAAGTGTGTAATATTAGCTATCTATCTGTAATAAGGTGTTTGAGCATTCTTTCGAAATGTTGACCCTCGTGTCAGGCTTCATCGAGTCGTAGTGTCAGACATCGAAGAAAGTGAATAAAAAATCAGGCAAAGCTTTAGTGCATGTTTTATTCCACTGCATTCGAGAGAAAAAAAGCATTTCTCTATTATCTTTCTTTCTCCTACATTCGGCCCATGCACTCGTTTCGTGACGTTTAAGAAATCAATTTATCATGCGACATTTTTTGTCTGCCTAAACAAGTCACTTTTCTAAGTTTACAATTTACTTCCGGTTACTTCGCTTTGTTTACATTTTGGCAATATGAAACTAGGTCACAAACTGAGGAAAAGGCGTTTCGACGTTCACGACCGATAAACAGGCTTATATATTTGAGACATATTTTCACAAATTATTTCTTATTTTTGTTTCTGTTACCAGTTTATGTTGATACTTATCTATTAAAAGGAGAATTTGACGTGATTTTTTATATCGATAGTCTACTGCAAGCAGGTGCGCATATGTAAACAAATTATAGACTGTGCGACGTAAAGGTTTGTAGTTATCGCCTTTTGATTACATAGTTTATGAAAATAAAGTATCGCAGTCTAGCTAATAGGGACTCATTTGTCTTCGTAAATAAAACACAAAAACGTAAATGCCAGTCAAAATAAAGAAACTGCACACACTTAAAACATCGGAATATTTATTTCATTTTAGATGTGTCATAACTTAGTGTTTTTAAACAAACGCAATTATAATATGTTCAAGACATTTAAAAAAAGAAAATCTAATAATAACCCCCCCCTCCCATGTCATTTCTGAAAATCTATTAAAAATAGAAGTCGCGGGCTTCTGCCCGGCGACTAATAATTCATTGACAGGCGCGTAGCTGGGTCGATTTGTGGACTACGCACCGAAAAAAAATTCGGCTCTATGGGCTCAGGTGACTTCTGGTGTATATTTCACAATTTCTAAATGAGCCTACTTGATACCCTTATGTACGGCATATCTACACAAAATACCCTAACCACGTTTGCAGCATTCATAATTTATTTTTACCAACATTGACTGGCACTTCAACAAAAGTGAAACCTCGAAGAAACCGAACTGAGTGATCGCAGTTCATATGCCCCGGCTTTGGCATCACCATAGTTAAGGAAGAAGTCATCTAAGCTGTCAACGACCGTCGTATACGAGCATTTGAAATTGTTAAGTGCGACTGTAATTTAGTCCGATTTTCCATGTGTTTTATGCTTACTTCGTTTCATGAAAACGCAACAACCGTTTGCCCGAGAAGTAAAACAGGAATGCCACTTCTTGAACGGTCTTTATCATGTTTCTGGCAAGTGGCTCTTTGGGCGCATGCTATAGCAAGGTTTGGACAGTGAGCTCTGTAGTGGTTGTACACTGGCTACGTCGGGAATTATCTGCCGAACTCGCTCGAACACCACGGAACTTTCCGGACATGTTGGATGCTCCATCGTAGCCTAACCGACGTGGTTGTATGGTCGAAGTACCTCAAACAGAGCGCCACTTGCTCCATAGTAGATACGTCAGTGGCTTCGTCTGTCATATACCCAAAGAACGGAACACTTTTGCATTTGCGCACAATTTCCTCACTAATTCGATCCCCGCATATCGTGATTACTTCATTTTGTATAGCGGATGAAGTGTATCGCGTCACCGTTCTTCAAATGATCACGCAGCACAGGGTTATATTTGGCTTGGTATTCTAAAAGTGCTTTAAAGTAACTATTTGTATCCTCATGACCATGCATAGCTAGATTGTGTTTACAACAAAGGATATAATTGTATCAATTATGCCTTGTAAGTTGTAATACATGTATGTTCTTGCTAACTAGGTCACCATTGGCATTGGAAACTGATTGGGCAATGCTTTTCTCAAATCCAGACATAACTGCAGTGAAATGTTCAGCCGCTTCAAGCGAATGCGCATGTGTTTTGCACTTAATGTGAGCGGTGATAACCTTGCCAAGATTGCTTGGGTCGGTTGATTGTTGCAGGTTGCGACACTAGCGATCTCTTCTCAGATCCAAATAAATAGCACGGACCACAATTCGCTCCAACAATATACGTCGAATATCGTACTCCCATGTACAATATGAAAATACTATATGACTGTATACAAACTACATAGGACATCTAATAATTATCAATAAATATAGATTATTCGTGATCATGTCTGAATTGTTCTGATTTGTCCGTTTTCACCCTTACCCTCCTTAGGGTCCAGTTTTTATTGCATTTTTCGCATTTGTTTCATTTTCATTTTTGGAACTCTCAAAGTATTTCTTACGCATGTGCGTACGTGCGTAAGCCTAGCTACGCGCCTGATTGAACAGTTTACCTCATTTGTTTTTTTGCAAAAGTCACCTGCGAGGGAAAAAGCTGCATCTAGAACATGTGATGTATAACATTTTAGGAAAGGGAACAGGAGCTTGTTTTCAGAAATCTGTAATTTGTCCTTTTCTCACATTGTTTTCACTACAATTACTGCAGATAATAGTAATATTTACAGCAACAGAAAACAGATAAATTCTGCAGCAAGCATATATTATTATATCTTGAAAAAATATATTGGAAAATGACAATTTGTTCAAAACAGTTTTAATGTTCGAGATGGTACCTGGTTTTCATGAGATGTTTTTAAAGCAGGACAGCCTGAAAATATTCTATCAGGTTCCATTACCATAAAAGTTAACTCTGTGATCAAATATCTGATTGGTCAGGAACAAACACTTTCTGGAAAATGACCATTAAGAAGTATCATATCCAGCATAGAGTTCCTTTCCAAGCACAGTAAATAATTCCAGAGTTTTATTATAAAGTTTTTGGCCACATGTGTACAGTAAACATACCTTGATAAATGAAGAGACTCCGTGTAGTGTCAACAAAGTTGAAAAGATATCAGCATTGCAGGCAGTCTTACCATCTCCTACAAACGGTGATTTACAGCTGCATTTTACTCCTGTCGACACCTGAAATACACCTTTCCAACATGAAGACACATTCTGACACTTCTCAAACAGACAACTGTTGAAAACATCGTGGCAAAAAAAAAGAAACTGCTCAATATGAGCAATTTCTTTTTTTACCACATGTTTTTAAGTATTTTCCATGTTTTTATCCAGATGTTTTGAAAGTCATCTGGTGCAGATCTCTCACAATATTTGGGTCAAGACTTATACACAACAATGGCTATTTCAAACGTAATTTTCCTTTACAATAACACAAAACAATACAAATTTGGCCCACCTATAATAGTATCAGAATTAATTCTTTTTGTATATTTGAAAATACTCAAAGCATGTAAAAGCCATTACCATCTACCAAATGATTAATGCTCTCCCACCTACAGGTGCTTTTTGTTACCATTGTGTAAACAGGAAAAATAATATAGTAATATTTTCAATCATATATATTTTCCAAAGATTTATCTTTATATGTTTCAATGTAGTCTGCTATAGATTTGTTATATGCATGAAAATGAGGGTTAATGCATTACTTCACAATATAAAGATATATTTTCATGTTTAAACATCATAACTTGCTAATTTAGGCACTGTCAAAACATGCATACCCCCAAAAAATCCCTATACCGACTTTTTTTTATATATCTATAGCAGTAATTTTGACAGTTTCTACAATATTTTCAAAGTTCAACTGTCTTAGCCTTGCCTATATTTAACAATGTATGTATAGGCAATATTATTGTAAATATCTATAAATGTAACTGTAATAATTGAATAAAGTTGAAAACATTGTGGAAAATAAGAAATAACTCATAAGTAACAAGAGGGCCAAGATGGCCCTAAATCAATCATATGAATATTTTTAAAGTGTTTACCTAAACGAGTCTATGTAAAACAAGTGATCCCCAGGGTGGGGCCATTTTTGACCAATCTTGGTAGAGGTCCACTAGATGATGTTATATTTCAAATATCAACTTTTAGACAAGATTTTTTAAACTTTTTCCCTATACAAGTTTAATATTATGTAAAACAAGTGACCCTGGATGGGGCCATTTTTAACCCCAGGGCTATAATTTGAACAATCTTCATAGAGGTCAACTAGATTAAGCTACATACCAACCCCAGGGCTATAATTTGAACAATCTTCATAGAGGTCAACTAGATTAAGCTACATACCAAATATCAAAAGCCTGGACATTCTACCTTTCAGACAAGAAGATTTTTAGAGTTTCTCCCTATACGAGTCTTTGTAAAACAAGTGAACCCTGGGCTGAAGCCATTTTTGACCCTAGGGCTATAATTTGAACAATATTGGTAGAGGTTCAATAGATGAAACTACATACTAAATATCAAAGGCCTGGGCCTATCTGTTAGACAAAAAGATTTTTAAAGTATTTTCCCAATATGAGTCTATGTAAAACAAGTGACCCCCTGAACAATTTTGAAAGAGGGCCACCAAAGGTAAATTCCTGTGAAGTTTAATTGAAATTGGTCCTGTGGTTAAGGAGGAGATGATGTTTAAAGCTAAAAGTTAACGACGGACGACGGACAAAAGTGATCAGAATAGCCCACCTTGAGCCTTGAGCTCACAGGTGATCTAAAAATGGGCCATAATTTGCATTATATGCAGGATAGAGTTATCTTTTTTGATTATCTATATGGATGTGATGGTTGGGAAGGGTTGTATAAAGTTTCAATGCAATCCATCAAGAAATATGGACTATTAATGTGATTGCACGCAAAACTTTAACCATAATTTTAAGTAAAAAAGGTCCATAATTTGCATTATATGTAGGGTATACTTATCTAAATTGAATGTTAAAATAGGTGTGATTTTTGGGAAGGGTTGTATAAAGTTTAAATGCAATGCATAAAGTAGTTACGCAGAGACAGACAATTAATGTAGTTGCACGCACAACTTTAATCAGAATTTCTAAGTAAAAAAATGGATTTCTGCTAAAAACCTACTTGTACTGATCTCATAGCGTGGATGAAAAAAGCGCATTATGGAGATAAAACTGGTAATTTAAGTTATAATTATCTTCTTTATTACCCAATCAAACCCTATGTTTCGGTTACAGAAAAGAATAATCTTAGTGAGACAATTATTTTGGGTATCTACAACAAAGGGTCTAAGAGTTAAATAATGATTTAGAAAAATGAAAACAGGTCCTTGCAGATACATATTGATGCAGATGACCTTTGAAAATATTTTCCCAAAAAAGAGAAATTACTCGTGATAAGCATTTTCCTATTTTGCCATTATGTTTTCAAATCTTTTCGATAATTTATAAAGATTTTCAATATGTTCGCAGAGATATTTTTTTTAAAGCAGTCTGCTGCAAATGGTTTCTTTGGTGGCCATATTGCATACTCCAATGTTGTTGTGTGTCTATTCTAAAAATGCTTCCAAGCATGCTTTTTTTATGGTATTTTTAAGGGGCTCAAAAGTATATACCCCTCCCAACATTAGTTTCTTACTCCCATACCAAATAAGGAATTGAGTAATATCTTTTCCTTCCATAATGTACTCTAGAGTTGTCTGCTAGATAAGTCACAAGAAGTGATCTGCACCACAGAAAAGGATTAATAGTGACTTTTAAACACTGATAAATTAAAATTCCAATTAAGTGAATTCCCATCATATTTTTAAAATTCATTCCCTAATTTGACTTTTTAACCCTTTCCCTCATACGACAATTCTGCAGCAGACGACTTTGAACATATTTGAACTACTATAATACGTATTAGTAGTCCCAGCACTACACAAACAAACGGTCATTAATAAAATCAAGTAAGGCTACTGAGGTGTGAATAATTAACCTCTGGTCAGTTACAAGTGACAAATTGAAAAGAAGAAAAGGTGAAACACAACTGTGTATATATTTTATCTATTTTTCCGGTTACTTGAATTACTAACTGATTAATCGAATAGCATATGGTTATCCGAGTAACCGATTAATCGCCGACATCCCTAGTGCACATGCAAAATTATGATATATAAATCTAGGTACATCTCTTGACACAAAGTGTTACCCCATCAGTCTTAAGCAAATGTATCTTTACATGGTGCCAAAAACTAAGAAGCCACAAGATTGCCTTTACTTTGATGAAGCAAGTTATAAAAGAAAGAAAACAGTTAAACCTGGAATGAACAAATTGCCCTTTTGTGACATCCACCATTTTGCTGATCACAGGGTCCTACGCAGTCGTACCCATCTCCTGTAAAACCTTCCAGGCAGTTACAGGAAATTTGGTGTTGTCTGTCCATTGTACAAAGGGCATCCATATCACAGCCACCATTCTGGTAAGAACAGCTTTTCATGTCTATAAAATTACAAGAACACTAATATAATAACCCTTACTTTGATAAAGGAAATATTTAACCAACGCCATTGCAGCCGACTACATCTGATTGGTGAAATTGTTCAAAACAAGCAGTTTCTGCCTATCCAAAATTGTTTCCAATTTTGCGTTAAATTACATAACCAGTTTTCAAGAAGTTATAATTTTTTAATTGATGAGTTTTAGGACTAAACATGCCGGGTTGTTATGAAGGCTCTGACTGCCCAGTTCTGAATGTAGGCTTCAGCATGACCTTCATTAACATAACAGTAGACAAATAAGAATACAGGTGTATAAAATTAACCTTCCACCGTTGAAAAGTTGACATTTGTGTGCTGCCTGAACCAATCAACATAGACGACTTTGAACATATTTTGTCAAAACATATAAAATCTAAAAACATTGTGGCAAAAGGAGAAATTGCTCGTTTTGAGCAATTTCTTCTTTTGTCACTATGTTTTCAAAAAGCTGTCTGCTGCAGAGGAGTCAGAAAGCGTGTCTATATAAGGGAAAAGGTTAATGATGCTTCCCTTTAAGTGTCATTGAATTCCTATGTGTATAGCTGAGACATGAACTTATAGCATGCTACATGTTTATAGAAATTCATAGAGTCCTAATTATGTGCAAACCTTTTAATAACATGCACATCTTCTCCTTAAAGTGAAGCTTCAATTTAACCCTTTTCCTCATATAGACGCTTTCTGACGCCTCTGCAGCAAACGGCTTTTTGAAAACATAGTAACAAAAGAAGAAAATTGCTCAAAACGAGCAATTTCTCCTTTTGCCACAATGTTTTCCACGTTTTCTATTTTTTTACAAAATATGTTCAAAGTCGTCTGCTGCAGAATTGTTGTATGAGGAACAGGGATAAGTATCATTGAATTCCGACTGGTGTTTCCTGAGAAAAAGCCCAGACACACAAAATCCTATATCATACTTTAGAGAAATTAAAAGGGCAATAACTCTGTGAAAAATCCTCGCACCACAATTTGTTAATTATATCAAGATTTTTGGGAGCCTTGCATTTTATGTTATTTAATTTGCAATTGAACTTTTTACACTAATCTGCAGCATATGATTTTGAGATTGATCACCTACCAAAATCACAACTGTCTCCTGTCCATCCCTCCATGCAGCTATCACAGTTAAAGCCGGTCCAACCCATATCACAGACACAGTCTCCATTACCCTTTATCCCATCTTGACACTGACCGTGCCCACTACAAGGAAGTTCTGGGCCTCCAGGACATTCTGTAAGTATATTATAAACTTTTTTAACACTTCCAAACATAAATGATTGATTGATTGTTTGGTGTTTTATGCTTCTTACAACAATGTCACAATTAAATCATAGCATTTCCTGGTACTTCTGGTCGAATTATGCTGACACCAGCCAGTCAGTGGTAATGCTAACCCCGCAACCCTGAGCACCAAGGAGGGAAGCCATTACTACCATGTTTTATTCCAATCATAAAACAAATGTGATTACTCAAACTCAAAAGGGACCCATAAATAATAATTGGGTTTATGCTAAATATATTTACGGTATGTATAGACAGCTTCATTACAGTCCTGTATTTATTTTCACTAAACTTATTCCCACAAACAAAATTCTGCAAAATACTTTGAAAATGTGTATGCAAAAATAGAGAAAATTTATATAAACGAAAGTTCTATTATTAAATAGAGTTGAAAACATCATTGTAAAAGGAGGAATTGCTCATTATGAGACATTTCTCATCTTGTCACTTTGTTTTCAACAGTTGTCTTGTGTATGAAAAGCAAGGCAGTGATTAAATCCTTTCAAGAACTAGCGCTGCAGAAGTTAATTCTGATTGCATATATGATTGATCACAATTGCTGCTTTGCTATTTTGAAAAGACATATCTGTTCCAGGAAATGGTTTGAGATAAACAATAAATATATATATATTCCAATTTCACATGTTTGAGCTACTGAGAGTCTACTGTATGTAGCAGATGATTTTTGAAAACATCTCAGGAAAAAAAATAGTAAAATGTCCATCAATAAAAGTATCATACTGGAAATAAAAGACATAACACAATTATTTCCAAAAAAAAGTTTTTTTCAAGACATTTTGTTATCATGGTTTAAAATAAATAATTCTGTTGTAGACAACATTGGTAAACAACTCATATGGAATAACTCAAAAAAATAAAAGTAGGAAATAAAAGTATTTTTAATAAAATCTGGCACGATAGGGGAATTCAATTTGTTGAACAACTATACGACTTTTTGGGAATGTCATTATGCCCAACATTTTTGGTCTAAGATTTGATGGAGATGAATGTTCTGATACACTTTCATGAAGATTGGATGCAAAATGTAGCCTGTAGAGTGTTAACAAGCTGAAATGTTGACGACGCACGGACGCCGGACAAAATGTGATCACAATAGCTCACCTTGCACTTCGTGCATAGGTGAGCTAACAAGAGTTGTCGGAGGACAATATAGCTCGCCTATCTGTATCAGGGCCATCGTATATCAGGGCCTACTTCAGAACAGTTAAAGTATTAGGTAAAGTCGCACAGTATCACCTATTGCAAGATAATACACCTTTTCAATACTTTTGACAAAAATTCTAAGTTCAACTAGAATGGAGTGCTCCCCGGAGCACGTGTGTCACCTGCCGGCGCCTTGTCAGAAAATTTTAATTTTCGATAGAAAAGGGGCAATAACTCTGATATAAAAAATATTTGGATTATCCCCCTTTTGTGAACCCATCACAAAAATTGATATAAACATTTGTCAGAAGTTTCAATCCAATCCTTTGAGCAGAAAAAAAGTAATTTGAATATTTGACAGAAAAGGGGCAATAACTCTGATATAAAAATATTTGGATTATCCCCCTTTTGTGAACCCATCATACACATTGATATAAACATTTGTCAGAAGTTTCAATCCAATCCTTTGAGTAGAACAAAAGTTATTTGAAAACGTGACGAAAAAAGTGTGACGGACAGACACGACGCCGGATAAAAAAAAAAATAGACAGACAGACGTCGAATAAAAAAAAAGTAACATTTGTCAGAAGTTTCAATCCAATCCTTCGGGTAGAAAAAAAGTTATTTGAAAATTTAATTTTTTGACAGAAAAGGGGCAATAACTCTGATATAAAAATTATTTGGATTATCCCCCTTTTGTGAACCAATCACACACATTGATATAAACATTTGTCAGAAGTTTCAATCTAATCCTTTGAGTAGAAAAAAAGTTATTTGAAAACGTGACGAAAAAGTTAGATTTTTTGACAGAAAAGGGGCAATAACTCTGATATAACTTGACCTTGACCCAGGGTCAGGACGGGTGTAGTGGGGTGCGTAGATGGACCAATAGTTCCTAAAGTATAAACTAAATATGAAAGCAATCAATGTCATAATAGTGAATGCAGAGTGATATGTTAAATGTTAAACGCAAACCTTAAACCTTGTAACTGAACCAAGTAGAAATGACATTGACCTTGACCCAGGGTCAGAACGGGTGTAGTGGTGTGCGTAGATGGATGACCAATAGTTCCTAAATGTATAAACTAAATATGAAAGCAATCAATGTCATAATAGTGAATGCAGAGTGATATGTTAAACGTTAAACGCAAACCTTAAACCTTGTAACTGAACCAAGTAGAACCAAGTAGAAATTACCTTGACCTTCACCCAGGGTCAGGACGGGTGTAGTGGTATGCGTAGATGGATGACAAATGGTTCCTAAAGGTATAAACCCTTAAAACCCAAATGAAAACCTTAAACACAAACCTTAAACCTAGGTGTCTACGCCACCGCCGACGCCGACGACGCCGGTGGGTAACACATAAGCTCTCCTGTACTTCGTACTGGCGAGCTAAAAAGCATGAGGAATTTGTACATCAACATTTGAAATTTGCCCCTCCCCCTTTTAGGTTTTTTATTTAATTTGAAAGAGTCTACAAATATCTCATGAGGTCAAACACAAATAAATTTGTATAGACTTACCAGCACAAGTTTGACCATAGTAACCGGCACAGCAACCATTTCTCTGTCATAAAGAAATAAATATTATAAATGTTTTCCAGATAATGATATTCTAAGAGTCATCTGCTTTGAAAAGGTCTAATGAGGAAAATGTACGACCTTGAAAATTTGAAGTAAAATGTTGATATGACAACAGTGTGGGGAAAGGGGAAATTGCTTGTTTTGAGCAATTTAATTTTTTCCATAATGTTTTCAAAACCCATCTGCTGTTGTGATCAATAAAAGAGAGAGTAAAGAATATCATGAGAATACAGGCCTTAGGGAATCTGCTAGCAGTGCATTTCCAGATCTCTGATCAGGGTTTTCACTGTTAACTAATAGGTCATACAACTATCAATAGGAGCATCAAAATAATCTACTTGAAAATATCTCCAAATGTAATGTGATGCATTATAACATTTTTAAAATTCAATGTGTTATAATTATTTCTTTTGCTGTTTTCTAAAGGGTTTAATGTATGTTTTGGTACAGTTATAAGGGTATAACACGAAATTGCCTAATTACTCAGCAAATAATTCCCGAAGGGCATTATGTCAGCTGTGTAATTTGGCAATTTCGTGTTATACTCTTATAACTGTACCAAAACATACATTAAACCCTTATAATTGCAGTTTAAGAAAAATTCAGCTATTGTTTGAAAAGGGTAATATAAATTGAAAATTGGGATCTCTTTTTTATGTTCTTTATGCGGATGAACATCATGACCTAATACTAGGAAAATGACGTCACGTTTTGACGTCATACGTTTGTCACTTTGGTGCCAAAACCCGTAAATTTCATCAAGAAAATTTTAATATTGTAAACGTTAAGTACATTTTTATCGAAATACGCCTCATGAGTCACTTTAGGTGATAGATATAAAATCTCATGAGTGTTATTTATTATTACTTTTAATAAATTAAGCTGAATATGACCTCAGCATAATTATTTGAGGCATTGTTATACGGTTACTGACAAAATTAAAATAGCTTTGGAAAACCAACAGGCTTGCTTAATAACAAAACATCTTGAACTCATTTAATAAAACTTTATATGAAATGACAACTCATGTCAGATCCTATATATAAAAAGAGCGAACAAAGTTTATGAATTATATAAGCTTAAAGCTTGTTTCGCAATCGATTTAAAATAAATAACTTAAAATAGAAAGGTATTTTACGAAAGTAGTGAACTGGTCATATGATCAATTTCAGTTATTGGAAAATAAACGCAAGTCATTTTAGTCACGTGATCGGTTTTGAACAAATCAAAACGAGCGATTCACAGTGCCTTTGAAGCAACTGCAATTATAAAGCAGACAACTCTAAAATCATCAGTTGAAGAGTTAAAATGACATGCAGTTATAGCAGAAGCTCACACAGCTTTATTTCTGTAACAGACTCATTATACCCTAAAAACACTATATTCTGCTAGTATTTCATTTCTGCTATTTCTGCATACAGCATTGTGACAGCGGGAAAATTAACATTAACTAGAGTACCTTAATTCAGGTGCCCGCTATAAAAGTCAAATCTACATACGGTCATAAAGAAAACTTTAGTCCTGTCTCACTTGCATTTGTGTTTCTTTCGTCATTGATGTTGATTTTCTTTTATGAATATTAATTATTGTGAATATTTTGAATTGCTTAAAGACACTAAACAGTAATGGATTGTATCTGATTTATTCCATGTCCATAATTATCACACAGGCCATTTCCCTATCCTCAACTTTTGTATCAATTAACCCTTTCCCTCATATAGATGCTTTCTGACGCCTCTGCAGCAGACAGCTTTTTGAAAACATAGTGACAAAAGAAGAAATTGCACAAAACGTGCAATTTCTCCTTTTGCCACAATGTTTTCCACTTGTTGTCATAGGTTATCCATTCAATTCAATTATGGAGATTTTCTATGTGTTGACAAAATACGTTCAAAGTCGTCTGCTGCAGAAATGTCATATGAGGGAAAGGGTTAAGTATGACTTAGTGATCCTTTGATAAAGTGTTTTCAAATGTTGAATGCTGCAGAGGCATTATAAAGCGTCTGTATAGAGGGAAGGATCAAAACGAACATAAAATCTTTCAAGAGCTTACTGTTTTATTTCTGTAACACAGTCCTTGGCATCCATCGACTTCAACATACTTCTGTTTGTATCCAAGGTCATCATGTAAACCGTGACCCTGTACCTGATATTTACATGGCTGTGGGTTTCCATTGTTTTCTAGGTATGGATCATACTTGTTGTCACAGGACCAACTAGCTCCACACTCACCACAAGAACCCTGAAGATTGAACAAACTATATTATCAGAGTGGAAAATTAACACCTTTCCCAAACACAACAAATAGTCAGCAGAGTGCCAGAGGGAACGCCAACACTTGTCTGCTTTTTTCTAAGATGCAGTTAGTTGCAAAAAGGCAATTAATGAATAATTATTAACCCTTTCCCTCATAGGACAATTCTGCAGCAGACGACTTTGAACATATTTTGTCAAAAAATAGAAAATCTCTATAATTGAATGGATAACCTATGACTAAAAGTGGAAAACATAGTGGCATAAGGAGAAATAGCTTGTTTTGAGCAATTTCTTCTTTTGTCACTATGTTTTCAAAAATCCGTCTGCTGCAGAAGTGTCAGAAAGCGTCTATATGAGGGAAAGGGTTCAAGCCAGGAACATGTGCATCAAGTTTCATTTGAAAATAACGAACAGTATTTGAGTTATGAGGTAAGGATCAAGTTTTGTGACAACCCAGCAGATGACAAAGATGCAAAGGGTATCACAATACCCCAACTATCTTTCTTCTTAAAACAGATGAGCTAAAATTTGCTTATTATGAGCAATTTATCCTTCAAGAGTCATCTGCTGCAGAGGCGTTAGAAAGCATCTGTAAGTGGGAAAGGGTTAAAAGCTGATGTATTTGAATCACCCTCTGTCCGTTGTTCTTTTATTGTTAACATTATAAGCCTTACTAAAATACTAGGTCAATTTCAACCAAACATTACAGGAATGTTCACTCAGTATCAGTAGGCCTCTTTCAAATGTGTTCAAATATTTAAACTATTTGTAGATATTTAGTTGATGTAACTTCTGTCTGATTTTAAATATTTAGAGCAGTCATGATCCTCTAAGTAAGTTGTTTAATCCATATTGATTGGTTGAATAACATGGCTGACAGGATGCATCCGAAAAAAGCTTTATAATTCTTCACATCTGAAACAGCTTCAATATAATGTTTGCAGAAATGTTACTGAGGTAACCCTCTATAAAAAGTTTTGGAGCCTAATTGATTGTTTGGAAAAAGGTTCCGCAAAACAGAATTCTGCTTCATAAGCATTTGACTATATATTGACAAGGTACATTTCCTATTCTACCGCCCTGGACATAGAATTATTCGACATATTTTGCTGTATAAATTTATGACAAAGCGCCTTATACAGCATTTCAAATGCGTACAAGAGAGAAAAAGAAGTTTTGTGTTTTTATTAAAATATCTTTTACAGTTGTACCCGATTTTCATGTTAAAGAGTTGATCGTAGAAAATAGCCAGAGATAAAGATTTTCAGCGCGTAACTCGTGAATACAGATTACTTACCGTGTTTTATAGCTGTAAAATAAGTAATATATATTTGCCCTATGATACAGTTAAGAACATCTTGAAATTGACAAATTTACCGTTCACGCTCCGCTCCATTCCGTTCCGTTCCGCTCCGCTCACGTTCCATTCCGCTCATAAAGCGTTCACTCAATCATAAGATTGGGATTGCTTTTTCCGTTCCGCTCATATTGAGCGAAGCATTCATGTGATTGGATTGTTTTGTTCATAATGATTGTTTCGTTCAGAGCGCAAAATTCCGTTCCGCTCATAAAGCGTTCCAACTTCGTTCCAATCACGCTCAAGATCCAATCACGTTCCGCTCAGATTGTCAATTACATGATGTTCTAAACTGTAAGAACATCTTGAAATTGACAAATCTACCGTTCACGCTCCGCTCCGCTCACGTTCCATTCCGTTCATGAAGCGTTCACTCAATCATAACATTGTGATTGCTTTTTTCCGTTCCGCTCAGATTGAGCGAAGCATTCCTGTGATTGGATTGTTTCGTTCATTATGATTGTTTCGTTCACAGCGCAAAATTCCGTTCCGCTCATAAAGCGTTCCAACTTCGTTCCCATCACGCTCACGATCCAATCACGTTTCGCTCAGATTGTCAATTTCATGATGTTCTTAACTGTAGCAGCGCATTAAAATTATACGACACTTCTTAAAAATGGAAAAGTCATCTGATTTACTACTTTTACTCGGACCTAACGTCACATCAGTGATGTCCCAGGGGCAGTAGTTTTACATTAAAAGCTATATCTGGCTTAAAATTCCATTATCTATAATAAAATTTGGTACCTATCTTGCTCTGACTGTAACATCTTTGAAAACTAGAAAGGTTGTTTTTATGAAAAAACATATGTCTCCCCATTGCAGTTTGTCAATGACTATTAAAATATTGAACAAGGGGAGATAACTTTGCAACGAAGTAGCCCAGAGTTATAATTCTTGCAAGGTGCACAACTTCACATTGCCATCTATCTATATTCCAAGTTTCAATAAATTCCTTTAAGTACTTTCTTAGTTCTGCTCTGGAGAAAGTTTACACTATTAAAATATTGAACAAGGGGAGATAAATCATAATTATTGCAAGGTGCACAACTTCACATTGCCATCTATCTAAATTCCAAGTTTCAATAAATTCCTTCAAGTAGTTTCTGAGTTCTACTCTGGACAAAGTTTACACTATTAAAATATTGAACAAGGGGGAGATAACTCATAATTATTGCAAGGTGCACAACTTCACATTGCCATCTATCTATGTTTCAAGTTTCAATAAATTCCTTCAAGTAGTTTCTGAGTTCTGCTCTGGACAAAGTTTACACTATTAAAATATTGAACAAGGGGGAGATAACTCATAATTATTGCAAGGTGCACAACTTCACATTGCCATCTATCTATATTCCAAGTTTCAATAAATTCCTTCAAGTAGTTTCTGAGTTCTGCTCTGGACAAAGTTTTCACAATTAAAATATTGAACAAGGGGGAGATAACTCCGTTATGGTCGGAACATGGGTTCTGCACATCGCCTTCGTGAGGTGAACATCTGACACAAGTTTCATGAAAATCCTTCAAGCCGTTTTGGAGATATGGAGCGGACACGAAAAACAGGCTCAAACCTTTGACCTTCAAGCCTGACCTTGACCTTGAACCGGTATGGTCGGAACATGGGTTCTGCACATCGCCTTCGTGAGGTGAACATCTGACACAAGTTTCATGAAAATTCTTCAAGCCGTTTTGGAGATATGGAGCGGACACGAAATTAAGGCTCAAACCTTTGACCTTCAAGTCTGACCTTGACATTGAACCTGTATTGTCGGGACATGGGTTCTGCACATCGCCTTCATGAGGTGAACATCTGACACAAGTTTCATGAAAATCCTTCAAGCCGTCTTGGAGATATGGAGCGGACACGATTTCGGACAGACGGACAGACAGACAGACAGACAGACAGACAGACAGAAGGACAGACAGACAGACAGACGCCCAGGACAAAAACAATATATCTCCCCTGTATACAGGGGGAGACATAATAATAATTCCAAGTGAATATCTTAAGGTAAATTACAGCCATTGCAATCAGAACAAGACATGGAAATTCCATGAAACCAGGTTTTCTATAATGGAAGGTGTTTGATTAAGAATTAACAGATCTGTCAAATCTTTCTGTTTATAGTTAATCAAAGCTAGTAATTCAAGTAACAGGGAATATTTCTATTGATGAATAATCATAATTACTTTGTCAATAAAATATATCACAATTTTATCTAACAAATATCAGTTCAATACAGTCAATTGTGTGTTGATGGCCTCATTTATTAAGAACATATAATAGATAACAGATATTAAGCAACCTTTTGTTGTAAGCAGCCACATTTTAGGATCCCTAATGCCAGGTTGATAATCAGTAATCTGCCTTAACCCTTTACTGGATAGTAAAGAGTTAATGCCTTTGCAAACAGACTAGATCCAGGGCCCGAGGTTATGAAACTTACTCATATCTATGCCATATTCTTTAAAATTGCAAAGTTATTTAATATGGAGCATATTTGCGTGAAGTTATTTGAAAATATCTATATGCATGGTCAAGTTATGGTCTGAAGAAAAAAAGTTCAAGTAAAGTATATTTTCTGTCACTGTGACCTTGACCTGGAAGCTAAACACATAAATTGTGCATATGACACAGCGTCTTGATATGGTGTATATCGGTTTTGTATGTGACACATCATATTGATATAGTTCATATTTGTGCCAAGTTATTTGAAAATATCTCTATGCATGACAAAGTTATGGTTCGGACAAGAAAAGTTCAATTAAAGTCTATTTCTTATCACTGTGACCTTGACCTTGAATCTACAGATTTTATTTTTGCATTTGGCACATCGTCTTGATATGGTGCATGTTTGTGCCAAGTTATTTGAAAATATCTCTATGCATGACAAAGTTATGGTCCAGACAAGAAAAGTTCAATTAAAGTCTATTTCTTATCACTGTGACATTGACCTTGAATCTACAGAATTTTTTTTGCATTTGGCACATCGTCTTAATATGGTAAATGTTTGTGCCAAGTTTTTTGAAAATATCTCTGCATGGCAAAGTTATGGTCCGGACAAGGAAAGTTGACGCCCGCCCGCCGACTTCGCCAAACTAATAACCAGATTTTTCCTTCGGAATAACCTGGTTAAAAATTGGCCGTTGAAAAGGAAATGTAAACGAGACTGGCACCTTTGACTAAGATTACCCCCTTTTTAAATTGCTGAAACCATACTGTTGATTAAACAAGAGGGCCATGATGGCCCTGGAATCGCTCACCTGATTTTTTTTTTCACTTTAGCTTTATAAGCCCCGACCAATCAACATGGCTTAAAGGAATCTGATAGAGGGTCATCCAAGGAACATTTCTACAAAATTATTTGCAAATCGGCCTGACACTTTTGGAGGAGAAGATTTTTTAAGTTTTCACTATAGCCATATAACGCAAAAAAGCCCCGCCCCCCCTGGCGGCCATGTTTTTCGACCAATCAACATGGCTTCAAGGAATCTGATAGAGAGTCACCCAAGGAACATTTCTACAAAATCTGCAAACCAATTTGGGAGGAGAAGAATTTTGAAGTTTTTTTCGTTTCGTTGCCATGGAAACCAGAATTCTGCATGGATCCCAATAATTTGAAGGAATTCTGGTGAGGTCATTGAGAGGATGCTTTCTGTGAAGTTTCATCCCAATTAACCCACTGGTTACTGAGGAGAAGATGTTGAAGATTTTTTAAGTTTTCACTATAACCATAAAAGGCAAAATAGCCCCGCCCCCTGGCGGCCATGTTTTTCGACCAATCAACATGGCTTGAAGGAATCTGATAGAGGGTCACCCAAGGAACATTTCTACAAAATTATTTGAAAATCGGCCTGACACTTTTGGAGGAGAAGATTTTTTAAGTTTGCACTATAGCCATATTGGCAAAATAGCCCCCCCCCCCCACCCTGGGGGCCATGTTTTTTGACCAATCAACATGGCTTGAAGGAATCTGATAGAGGGTCACCCAAGGATCATTTCTACAAAATAATTTGAAAATCGGCCTGACACTTTGGGAGGAGAAGATTTTTAAGAATTTTGAAGTTTTTTTCATTTCGTTGCCATGGAAACCAGAATTCTGCATGGATCCAAAATTTTTTAAGGAATTCTGGTGAGGACATTGCGAGGATGCTTTCTGTGAAGTTTCATCCCAGTTGACCCACCGGTTACAGAGGAGAAAATGTTGACGGACGACGGACATAGGGCGATCACAATAACTCACCCTGAGCACTTCGTGCACAGGTGAGCTAAAAACATGGCAGTCAGGAATTAGGGCAAGCTATGTTATTTATTCCTTTTCACCTTTTCACAGCTTGTTCAGAATGCTTCATTACAAAATAATTGGAATGCTATTCATATAAAACAGCAAAAATATCCCCAACAGATACATTAACCATTATCCTTGTACAAAAAAATGAACTTTGAAGACATTGAGGCAAAATATGGAAAATGAGTATGATTAGTGAATAGAGTTGAAACAGTTTCGGCAAAGAGAGAAATTGCTTATTGTGAACAATTCTCCTTTTGCCAGAGTATTTTCAAACGTCGCCTTCTGCAGATGCTCATAATGTCATTGCATGTGGAAAAAGGTTAACCTCACTCAAAAAGGATAAAAACAAGCAAATTCAGAGAATCATGGTCCCCCGCCAGGGTCAAGGTCACAAAAATTGGTATTGATGGAAAGGGGTTGTCACAAGGAATACACATGTGAAATATGAAAGCAGTACCTATTACGGTTCAGAAGTAAGGGCCATAACTCCGTGAAAAATCATCCAACCGGAACGCAAACACGATATGCGCATCTTCACTTGGTGGTGATCCTTCCTATGAAGTTTCATAAAATTCCAAAAAGCGGTTGCAGAGAAATAGCCCGGAAATGAATTTAGTCATACATAGCCTGATGGTGGAGTAAAGGGCCATAACTCCGTGAAAAATAATCCAACCGGAACGCAAACACGATATGCGCATCTACACTTGGTGGTGATCCTTCCTATGAAGTTTCATAAAATTCCAAAAAGCGGTTGCAGAGAGATAGCCCGGAAATGAATTAAGTCATACATAGCCTGATGGTGGGGTAAAGGGCCATAACTCCGTGCAAAATAATCCAACCGGAACGCAAACACGATATGCGCATCTACACTTGGTGGTGATCCTTCCTATGAAGTTTCATATAATTCCAAAAAGCGGTTGCAGAGAAATAGCCCGGAAATGAATTTAGTCATACATAGCCTGATGGTGGAGTAAAGGGCCATAACTCCGTGAAAAATAATCCAACCGGAACGCAAACACGATATGCGCATCTACACTTGGTGGTGATCCTTCCTATGAAGTTTCATAAAATTCCAAAAAGCGGTTGCAGAGAAATAGCCCGGAAATGAATTTAGTCATACATAGCCTGATGGTGGGGTAAAGGGCCATAACTCCGTGCAAAATAATCCAACCGGAACGCAAACACGATATGCGCATCTACACTTGGTGGTGATCCTTCCTATAAAGTTTCATAAAATTCCAAAAAGCGGTTGCAGAGAAATAGCCCGGAAATGAATTTAGTCATACATAGGGGTAAAGGGCCATAACTCGTCAGGGTCAAGGTCACAAGGTCAAAAAAATTGGTATTGATGGAAAGGGGTTGTCACAAGGAATACACATGTGAAATATGAAAGCAGTACCTATTACGGTTCAGAAGTTATGACCAAGGTTAAAGTTTTTGTGACAGCGTGACTGACGGACGGACTGACGGACTGACGAATGAGAAATAATAGTCCCCAGCTTTCGCTAAAAGCGGGGGACAATAATAGAAGTGAAAACATTGATCAATGGGAAATAATTCTAGTACTTACATATTTGACGTGCTGGCTTGTCTCCCTGCACTTATGTAACACCGGATGAAGAAGTCCATCAATTCCATTCACAAATCCTCCATAGGTGAATATGTCTTGGTCAACAATAGCTACTCCATTGACAGTAACCTGTTATAAAGGTCAACATGTCTTGATCAACAATGGCTACTCAATTAGCATTAACTTTTAACAAGAGATGTTTGTCAAACATTATGCCCCGCTGAGTGCCATATTGTATTGTCAGGAATATTTGGACAATTGAATAAAATAAAAGAGTGCCATGGGTGCAGGCAATGTCGAGTTATCACTCAGACAAGATTTTGCGATCAAGGCCAGTGACCTCGAAATCAAGTCATCTACTGGTCAGGCCCAACCTCCAAATCAGCCTGAGGGCCATGGGTGCAGGCAATGTTGAGTTATCACTCGGACAAGCTTTTCACATTCACGGTCACTGTGACCTTGACCTTTGACCTGATGACCTCAAAATCAATAGGGGTCATCTACTGGTAACCCCCACCAGCCTTCATGTCAAGTTTGAGGGCCATGGGTGCAGGCAATGTTGAGTTATCACTTGGACCACTTTTTCACGTTAAAGGTCACTGTGACCTTGATCTTTGATCTGATGACCTCAAAATGAATATGGGTCATCTCCTGGTCACCCCAGCCTCCATGTCAAGTTTGTGGGCCATGTTGAGTTATCACTCGGACAAGCTCTTTGCATTCAAGGTCACTGTGACCATGAACTTTGACCCAATGACCTCAAAATCAAATAAGGGTCATCTACTGGTAGCCATGTCAAGTTTGAAGCTCATTGGTGCAGGCAATGGCCAGTTATCACTCGGACAAGCTTTTCAAGGTCACAGTGACCTTGACCTTGAACCTCAAAATCAATAGAGGTCATCTAATGATCATCCCCAGCCTCCATGTCAAGTTTGAGAACCTTGACCTTTGACCTGATGACCTTGAAATCAATAGGGGTCATCTACTGGTCAGGCCCTACCTCAAAGTCCTGAGACCTACTGACCGACCAACATGTGCAAAGCAATTTACCCCCTGTTCTTCGAAGGGGGCATAATAAAGGTCAGCATGTCTTAGTCAAATTTACATTAACCATTAATAAAGGTGATCTTGTCTTGGTCAACATTGGCTTCTCCATTTACAGTAACCTGTAATCAAGGTCAACATGTATTGATCAACAAAGGCTTCTCCATTGACATTAACCTGTTATAAAGTTGGACATGTCTTCGTTAAAAATGGATACTCCATTAATAGTAACATTTAATAGCATCAACAAACAAGTAAATAATAATTTTTTGGGTAAGAGGGATGCTTATACTTACTTCCTTCTGAGCTAGCTATAATAGCATTAAGGGCCCAGTCCCAAGAGCTGGTAATCCAGATGTTTGTTGTGATTTCAAAATAACCGTTTATGTGGAAAAACAGCCAGTTGCTTGCAAAGACTGATGTGTGATGTACCGGTGTGAGAAAGCAACGCAACACATAAGTAGGTGAACTGGCCACAGTGAAGTGTTTAAGAAAGGTTACAATAGTGCCAACTCAACATAACCCACACTGATATGAGATTGAAATAACAGGGTTCCTGGATCAATCTTCATATCAAGAATAAGTGTGTAATGGTAGTATGGTCTGTTAGATAAATGAGTGGTGCTCTGCGAAATCAAACTGTTAGGTATCTGCGATGAGTGTAGATCCAGATCAATCAGTGCATTCATCACTATAAATCAATAAGTCATCAAACGTTAAAAGAAACTTCTGTAAAGCCAATGTATTTGGAACTTTGAGCATGAATGTACAGGTAGGTCTTTTAGCAGATGTGTATGATTGTGTTAAGGCTGGTTTTCCTGGGGCACCACTCAAGAAGAAAAATGAGTAACTAGTCAATTATATCAGAGAATACATCTACTTGTTAGCTTTTACTGAGCTAGGTTTTAAAGTTAAATGGAAATGTGTGTGCCTCTTGGACTAGAGGTCCTGAGTTCAAGCCTAGGATGGTTAGAATGTGTGTTTAATGTGGTTTACACAAGTTGCTGAGCTGTAACAATTTGTCCATTCTATAATAACAATGACATATTGACTATCGTGACCCTAAATACCCTTTCCCACTTGCAACAATTCTGCTGCAAAAAGAACTTTTGACATCAAGGCACTTATATGTTTAATCCCAATCAATGAAAGTATACTACCGGTAAGTGAAAAGATATGAAAGCATTGAGGCAAAAGGGAAAAAAATGGATTTTTAGGACCAAAGAGAACTCTTAAGACATCTGCTGCAGCTACTTCAAACTGTGTCTGCGGTGGAAAAGGGTTAACTAGCTTTTACCTAAGCTATCTAGCTAAGAAACTTTATTAAAATAAGAATTGGTAAAGCACAACAAAAGTTACACCAGGTGATAAAAAAGATTCATGACAGCGGATCCAAACAACAACAATAACAAGGTTTTAAGTATAAACAGATCAAATTGATGCCAACCAATATGCACTTACAAACCATCTAGCAAATAGTTTTTACTTCACCTTGTCTCAGCAGCAGAAGATGACTTTTGAAAACTTAACGAGCAATTTCTCACATTGCCACAAAGTTTTCAAATCTATTCAAAATGTATACCTTCATTTATAGATATATTTCCACATTTTAGTTTAGATGATTTCAAAGTTGTCTGTTGCAGATTTGTTGTATAAAGAAAAAAGGTTAACTAAAACAGAAGCAATTAGACACAGGTGCATCTGAATAAAGAACATTTCCTCCTTTTATCGCAATCAATTTTTTTTACACTTTATTTTGTGTACATTTTTCATTAAGGTTTGCCTAGATTGTTCTCAAAGTCATCCTATGGAGATTAGTTAAGATTAAACGGTTGTGTATACTTTACATTGTACCATCCATAAACTTTAAGATCCAACTGATGTCTGTAACCCAATGCTGTAGTAAGGGTCCCATTACTAGTAGATGCCATCATCACCTTCACATTGACTATATGGTACAGTAAGTATTCTGTGGTCTGAAATGTAATAGTGTTTCATCTACTTCAAATTGACTATATGGTACAGTAAGTATTCTGTGGTCTGAAATGTAATAGTGTTTCATCTACTTCACATTGACTATATGGTACAGTAAGTATTCTGTGGTCTGAAATGTAATAGTGTTTCATCACCTTCAAATTGACTATATGGTACAGTATGTATTATGTGGTCTGAAATGTAAGTGTTTCATCACCTTCAAATTGACTATATGGTACAGTAAGTATTCTGGTCTGAAATGTAATAGTGTTTCATCTACTTCAAATTGACTATATGGTACAGTAAGTATTCTGTGGTCTGAAATGTAAGTGTTTCATCACCTTAACATTGACTATATGGTACAGTAAGTATTCTGTGGTCTGAAATGTAATAGTGTTTCATCACCTTCAAATTGACTATATGGTACAGTATGTATTATGTGGTCTGAAATGTAAGTGTTTCATCACCTTCAAATTGACTATATGGTACAGTAAGTATTCTGGTCTGAAATGTAATAGTGTTTCATCTACTTCAAATTGACTATATGGTACAGTAAGTATTCTGTGGTCTGAAATGTAAGTGTTTCATCACCTTAACATTGACTATATGGTACAGTAAGTATTCTGTGGTCTGAAATGTAATAGTGTTTCATCACCTTCAAATTGACTATATGGTACAGTAAGTATTCTATGATCTGAAATGTAAGTGTTTCATCACCTTTAAATTGACTATATGGTACAGTAAGTATTCTGTGGTCTGAAATGTAATAGTGTTTCATCCCCTTCACATTGACTATAATGGTACAGTAAGTATTCTGTGGTCTGAAATGTAAGTGTTTCATCTACTTAAAATTGACTATATGGTACAGTAAGTATTCTGGTCTGAAATGTAATAGTGTTTCATATACTTCAAATTGACTATATGGTACAGTAAGTATTCTGTGGTCTGAAATGTAAGTGTTTCATCACCTTCAAATTGACTATATGGTACAGTAAGTATTCTGTGGTCTGAAATGTAAATGAGTGTTTCTTTAATTTAGGAATATATACAACTTTTTTCCTTATACCAAGGCTTTCTGACGCCTCTACAGCAGACTATTTTTGAAATGTTTTTAACATAAATGGTATTCAACACTTTCCCAGACACACAACATGGCATGAGAACAGGCTACTTTTAAAAAGTTGTCATATTTATTGGAGTTGAAGACTTTATGGCAAAAGATGAAATTGTTCATTGAAGCATTTTCTCCTTAAGTCACAATGTCTCCAAAATTTGTCTGCAAGTGGGAAATGGCTAATTAATTTGATGTTTCTACTGATAATTTATCTTAATACCAGCACACCAGTTGCGATGCATTCCGATTCCCCACTTCAGGAAAGTTATTACACTATATGTATAGCCACCAAGTATTGCCATTATAATGCTTAACCCTTTCCCTCATATAGACGCTTTCTGATGCCTCTGCAGCAGATGGCTTTTTGAAAACAGTGACAAAAGAAGAAATTGCACAAACGTGCAATTTCTCCTTTTGCCACAATGTTTTCCACTCTTTGTCATGGATTTTCTATGTTTTGACAAAATACTTTCAAAGTCGTCTGCTGCAGAATTGTCGTATGAGGGAAAGGGTTAACTGTTTCTCTCTTTTACAGACACATCTGAAGCACATGACTTTGTGCTGCAGATTTGCTGTATGTAGAAAGGTCAAGGCAAAACAAAACTAACCTTTACTTACCACAGTTTGTTTTAAGTGTTTCATAGCACTGTTTGTAGGCACAAACAGAGTGTATTCGGAGGAATTACTCTCAAGTCTGTCGGTAAGGTTCTTTTTCTGCAATACAAAAGAAGAAACAATACTATTACATTGATACTATTACAAATTTTCCCTAACAAAGTACATATTTAATAGATGGATGAATCATGATTATTGAATAATAATATTTCTTTAACATAATAAATGAATACAAAATAACCTTTTTCTTTTTACATAAAACATTTGATACAGGATTCTTATCACAATGATTTTACACACAATGATAAACTCAGGCAGGATCATATATATCACTCAGAATAGAGTCCCCATATTAACCCTTTCCCTCATATGACAATTCTGCAACAGACGACTGTTAACATATTTTGTCAAAAAGTGAAAAATGTCTTTAATTCTTTAATTGAATGGATATCCTATGACAGAAAGTCGAAAACATTGTGGCAAAAGTAGAAATTGCTTGTTTTGACCAATTTCTTCTTTTGTCAACATGTTTTCCAAAAGCTGTCTGCTGCAGAGGCGTCAGAAAGCGTCAATGTGAGGAAAAGGGTTAAAAGTGCAATGGTAAATTTTCTCGGTATAGCTACCATTATCCAGTCACCAAATATACTGTATTCTGGATGCAGCTTGAAGAAAGTTTCTAAGTCTGGATAATCATCTGGAGAAGTAGGTAAATACGGCATCAGAATCTGAAATACAATCAAAGTAGGTAAATATGGCCTTAGAATCTGATATACAATGGAGTAAGTACATTGTTAATATGGTGTTAGAATCTGATATACAATCAAGTAGGTACATTATTAATATGCATTAGAATGTGATATACAATCAAAGCAGGTAAATATGGTGTTAGAATCTGATAAACAATCAAGTAGGTGCATTGTTAATGTGGTGTTAGAATCTGATATACAATCAAGTAGGTGCATTGATAATGTGGTGTTAGAATCTGATAAACAATCAAGTAGGTACATTTTTAATACGGCGTTAGAATCTGATATACAATCAAGGTGTTAGAATCTGATATACAATCAAGTAGGTACATTGTTAATGTGGTGTTAGAATCTGATATACAATCAAAGCAGGTACATTGTTAATATGGCGTTAGAATCTGATATACAATCAAGTAGGTGCATTGTTAATATGGCATTAGAATCTGATATACAATCAAGTAGGTACATTGTTAATGTGGTGTTATAATCTGATATACAATCAAGTAGGTACGTTGTTAATGTGGTGTTAGAATCTGATATACAATCAAGTAGGTACATTGTTAATACGCCATTAGAATCTGATATACAATCAAGTAGGTGCATTGTTAATGTGGTGTTAGAATCTGATATACAATCAAGTAGGTACATTGTTAATACAGCGTTAGAATCTTATATACAATCAAGTAGGTGCATTGTTAATGTGGTGTTAGAATCTGATATACAATCAAGTAGGTGCATTGTTAATGTGGTGTTAAAATCTGATATACAATCAAAGCAGGTACATTGTTAATATGACGTTAGAATCTGATATACAATCAAGTAGGTACATTGTTAATGTGGTGTTATAATCTGATATACAATCAAGTAGTACATTGTTAATGTGGTGTTATAATCTGATATACAATCAAGTAGGTACATTGTTAATGTGGTGTTATAATCTGATATACAATCAAGTAGGTACATTATTAATACAGCGTTAGAATCTGATATACAATCAAGTAGGTGCATTGTTAATGTGGTGTTATAATCTGATATACAATCAAGTAGGTACATTATTAATACAGCGTTAGAATCTGATATACAATCAAGTAGGTACATTGTTAATGTGGTGTTATAATCTGATATACAATCAAGTAGGTTCATTATTAATACAGCGTTAGAATCTGATATACAATCAAGTAGGTGCATTGTTAATGTGGTGTTATAATCTGATATACAATCAAGTAGGTACATTATTAATACAGCGTTAGAATCTGATATACAATCAAGAAGGTACATTGTTAATACAGCGTTAGAATCTTATATACAATCAAGTAGGTGCATTGTTAATGTGGTGTTAGAATCTGATATACAATCAAGTAGGTACATTGTTAATACAGCGTTAGAATCTGATATACAATCAAGTAGGTACATTGTTAATGTGGTGTTATAATCTGATATACAATCAAGTAGGTTCATTATTAATACAGCGTTAGAATCTGATATACAATCAAGTAGGTGCATTGTTAATGTGGTGTTATAATCTGATATACAATCAAGTAGGTACATTATTAATACAGCATTAGAATCTGATATACAATCAAGTAGGTACATTGTTAATACAGCGTTAGAATCTTATATACAATCAAGTAGGTGCATTGTTAATGTGGTGTTAGAATCTGATATACAATCAAGTAGGTACATTGTTAATACAGCGTTAGAATCTGATATACAATCAAGTAGGTACATTGTTAATGTGGTGTTATAATCTGATATACAATCAAGTAGGTTCATTATTAATACAGCGTTAGAATCTGATATACAATCAAGTAGGTGCATTGTTAATGTGGTGTTATAATCTGATATACAATCAAGTAGGTACATTATTAATACAGCATTAGAATCTGATATACAATCAAGTAGGTACATTGTTAATACAGCATTAGAATCTTATATACAATCAAGTAGGTGCATTGTTAATGTGGTGTTAGAATCTGATATACAATCAAGTAGGTACATTGTTAATACAGCGTTAGAATCTTATATACAATCAAGTAGGTGCATTGTTAATGTGGTGTTAGAATCTGATATATAATCAAGTAGGTGCATTGTTAATGTGGTGTTATAATCTGATATATAATCAAGTAGGTACATTGTTAATGTGGCGTTATAATCTGATATACAATCAAGTAGGTACATTGTTAATGTGGTGTTATAATCTGATATACAATCAAGTAGGTACATTGTTAATGTGGTGTTATAATCTGATATACAATCAAGTAGGTGCATTGTTAATGTGGTGTTATAATCTGATATACAATCAAGTAGGTACATTGTTAATACAGCGTTAGAATCTGATATACAATCAAGTAGGTACATTGTTAATACAGCGTTAGAATCTTATATACAATCAAGTAGGTGCATTGTTAATGTGGTGTTATAATCTGATATATAATCAAGCAGGTACATTGTTAATGTGGTGTTAGAATCTGATATATAATCAAGTAGGTACATTGTTAATGTGGCGTTAGAATCTGATATACAATCAAGTAGGTACATTGTTAATGTGGTGTTAGAATCTGATATACAATCAAAGCAGGTACATTGTTAATATAGCGTTAGAATCTGATATACAATCAAGTAGGTACATTGTTAATGTGGTGTTAGAATCTGATATACAATCAAAGCAGGTACATTGTTAATATGGCGTTAGAATCTGAAATACAATCAAGAAGGTACATTGTTAATGTGGTGTTATAATCTGATATACAATCAAGTAGGTACATTATTAATACAGCGTTAGAATCCGATATACAATCAAGTAGGTACATTGTTAATGTGGCGTTAGAATCTGATATACAATCAAGTAGGTGCATTGTTAATGTGGTGTTAGAATCTGATATACAATCAAAGCAGGTACATTGTTAATATGGCGTTAGAATCTGATATACAATCAAAGCAGGTACATTGTTAATATGGCGTTAGAATTTGATATACAATCAAGTAGGTACATTGTTAATGTGGTGTTAGAATCTGATATACAATCAAAGCAGGTACATTGTTAATATTGCGTTAGAATCTGATATACAATCAAGTAGGTACGATGTTAATGTGGTGTTATAATCTGATATACAATCAAGTAGGTACGTTGTTAATGTGGTGTTAGAATATGATATACAATCAAGTAGGTACATTTTCAATACGGTGTTAGAATCTGATATACAATCAAACAGGTAAATATGGCAATAGAATCTGAAATTCACTCAAGAAGGTTAATATGGCAATCTGAAATAAACTCAAGTAGTTTAATATGTCAATTGAATCTGAAATAAACCCATGTAGGTAAATACAGCAGTAGAATTTACAGATTTGTTGTATATGGGAAAGGGTTAAGGAGTACTTTTTGGAATTTTTAAGTTGGGTTTTTCACAGAGCACCAACAATTATTTGATCAGATCCTTAAACATAACAAAAGGATCAAAGATGGCCCTTAATCAATCACCTCAGTGATGTGTAGTAGCAAATGTGTAACTGCTAATATCAGGGAAAATTTGATCAAGAATGGGAATGAAATTGCAAGGAGTGGACACTGTAGCCTAAACAGTTTATCAGTAAAGGATATTTGTAAATTTTTTCCTAACATGTTTTCAAAGCAGACATAAGATGCCACGTCCCCTAAAATATTTATGTAACCCTTTCCCACATACACAAGTCTGCAGCAGATGACTTAAAGGAGAAATTGCTGAACTTAATTAATTTCTCCATTTATCACAATGTTTTCAAAGTCATCTGCTGCAATAGGGCAAAGGGTAAAAAATACTTACTTTATCTATAATATTGAGGTATCCATTTGTACATATGATATCTGACTGTAAGACAGTGGCTGCAGGACCACCCACCATTGGGTAAAGCATTGTTTTCTAAAATAGAATAATAACAAGAGAAAGTTGATGCAACGCATCAATGTCGCCAGAAACCCATACTGCAGTTATACATAACACTTACATTATAGTAGTTGAAAAAAAAACAGTTATCAACAAAAGGGCATATTGGAACATCAGGGGTGGGGTCAAGTGAAAATGTATCATAACTTGCATTTTGTTTTGTCAACGAAGTGAATGTCCTTCATTGAAATATAATTAAAGCCTTTCATTGTTTATGATCAATCTCCATTCTAAGGTAGGTTGACCATATACACAGCCAACTTAGTATTGGTCATAAACAGGAAATGAGTAATCTTGCCAATCATTAGTCTACTCATGTTTTAAAATTATATAATGATGTGTCAATGATGCATAACAATATGCAGATCGCAAGCAAAATGCATGTAGGGAATCTACAAAGTAGACCACCCTTAAAATACCATATCAGCTAAACAGTTAATTTTCATTAAATTAAGATGACATTTGAAAACATTGTGGCAAAAAAAGATATTGCTAATAAAGAGTAATTTTTCATTTTGCCACAATGTTTTCAACAGTCAAACTTATTAATATTTTTCACATTTTTTAGTAGATATTTTCAAAGTTGTCTGCTGCAAATTTGCCTGAAAATGGGAAAAGGTACATTGCATCAAAAAGGTAAGAAATGGTAGCCTCCCTGGATTATAGACTATCTACCATAATGTGATGACAAGAGAATATGCAACAATAAAATAGAATATTAAGAATACTTTAATCAACCAAATAAGGACCTTTGCTAAGGTACATAAATGCAATACAAACACATTTAGATAACAACATATAATATAACAAATATTCCAAATGTGTATGATGTGCTTTAACTCTTTGGTACATACAACAAATCTGCAGCAGACGACTTTGAACGTATTTTGTCAAAAAATAGAAAATCTCTATAATTAAATGGATAACCTATGACTAAAAGTGGAAAACATTGTGGCAAAAGGAGAAATTGCATGTCAACATCACCTGCTAATATGCTAAAGTGTGATTAATTCTTTCTCACATACAGACGCTTTCTGAAGCCTCTGCAGCAGAAGTCTTTTGAAAACATTTTTTCAAAAGGATAAATTGCTCATAACAAGCAATTTCTACTTTTGCCACAATGTTTTCAACTCTATTTAATTACTAATCCCTTTCACGTTTATGCCAAGAGGTTTTCAAAGTCATCTGCTGAAGATTTGGTATACGTGGGAAAGGGTTAACATACAGATGAACGGAAAGAGATCCCTATGTGTCTGTCCACCATGGCAAGTGACACTGAAAGATCAATGTCTCGTTGTTTGCAAAAAAACATTTTACCTTTGAATTCAAAGGTTTTGTAGATTTGTCAATAAATCCTCTCACTGATACAGACTGCATTAGATGCCTTTGCAGCAGAAACAATTTAAAAGATTATGGGAAAAAGTGCTTAAAAAGATTTATGCTTTTACTTCGTGAACGAAATAAAAACATTGTAGGACAGGAACAATTGCTAAAATTAAGCAATTTCTTCTTTTCCCAGAATGTCTTCAAAAGTCTTCTACAGCAAAGGTGTAACGAAAACGTTCGGTATACGTTGCATTTGATATGCAAATGTACATCACCGTTTCGAAGTGATGGAGTTTAGGATTACATATATAAGACAAGTGGACCCCTTCAGGATTGAGTATACTTTTCGCTGAAGGGATCTTCTGCGTCTTTAGCCCTGCACTTTACATTTGGTGGCAGCGGTGGGATGAAAACAACTGCCATACCGGAGTTGCCTTACCCATGGGTTTCCCAGGCCAAGACTCGGGACGAGTCTTCTCGGAGTGAGAAGTAGTGTAAAGAAAACGTTCAGTATACGTTGCATTTGATATGCAAATGTACATCACCGTTTCGAAGTGATGGAGTTTAGGATTACATATATAAGACAAGTGGACCCATTCAGGATTGAGTATACTTTTCGCTGAAGGGATCTTCTGCGTCTTTAGCCCTGCACGTTACAAAGGCATAAAATGTTTGTTTGTAAACAGTTTATCCTTTCCCACCTATAGATGCTTTCTGACGCCTCTGCAGCAGATGAATTTTGAAAACATTGTGACAAAAGGGAAAATTGCTCAAAACGAGCAATTTCCCCTTATGTCACAATGTTATCAACTCTATTTAAAAATTATTCTTTCTTTTAAAGAGATTTTAGCAATTTTTGTCTAAATATTTTCAAAGACATCTGCTGCAAAATTGTTGTATGTGGAAAAGGGTTGATTCAAATTGACCTTACATTGTTTTTTAGTCTCTTCAGCTGAAGATGGTACCCATCTTCCATGGTTTCCAGCTGTCCAAAATAGGACAAGCTAACTAGCATGTCCAGTCTGAACCCATTTAATAAGGTGTGATAGCTGTAATCAAATAAAAACATTCAGATATAAATTGTTCAATACATGTAGTTGTATTTAAGCCCTAGATAAGGAGAGTATTTCACATTCCAAACTCCTTATTTGACCCTCAAACCCTATGTTGCGGGTTCTCAAAAGAATTGTCTCAGTGAGATGATTCTTTTGGGTACTCATGACATAGGTGAAGTCGAGTCATAAGAAAGATATTGATGGGAAAAGACTAGTTTGTTCCTCCTTATCTAATCCTGTTGTAATTGCTGCAAAGGCATCTAGTATTTTCTGCACAAGGTAAAGCGTTAAGTTGATGTATGTTGATTCATTAACCATTTGCAACATACAATAAACCTGCAGCAGACTTGAGAAATATCTAGGCACCCCCATCATTTGCAATTTCTCCTTTTGCCACAATGTTTTCAAAAGCTGTCTGCTGCAGAAGCGTCAAAATTCGCCCTCGATTAGGGAAACGTTAAATTGAGCAAAATGGAAAATAGATAATGAGGCACTGGGAACTCACCAAGTTGCTGTGATATAACTGAAATATTGTTGATGAAACACCATTCAAACATAACAAAGGTGCTGAACTCCAGCAAATAGATATTATAATCAAAGTTTTAAAACTGTTCAAAAGTTGTCTTGAAATATTAGAATCATAATTCTGTAAAAAGATTAAAGTAATAATTTCACTTCCAGTTCCATAAACATCTAAATATTGATCGTTTGTGCTTCACTTTTACCAGGGACATAGATAAGATTATCTACGTCCCTGCTTTTACTGGGTAAACATAACCAGTAAGCAAAATTGTGTACATTTTCATGACTATCTATTGACAGTTTTTCAACATTTATTGCCAAAATAGTTTTGAACTAATTATTACTCATTATTAGCAATATTTGTAGAAGTTTCAATATTTCAAAATTTGGATCACCACCTTTAACATGATTTTTATGATAATGCGTAATTTAAAAAGAAGCTACCAGACAAATATCTGAGTAAATATATCTCCTGAAAGTTGGAAGTTTAATTTTGATAAGAAAAAAGAAATTGGAAACACTGTCGAAAGTTTTCTGTATTAACCCTTTTCAACAAACAGACCTCTGATGACACCTCTGCAAAAGAAAGAAGAGGCCCAAGAGGGCCAGTATGGCTCCACAGCGAGTGTAGGACAAACCCCCCCCCCCGGACAAAACACCTCCCGCTCATTTTTGTATAGGTGAACAAAACACCCCTCATCATTTTTACAAGGTGGACAAAACACCCCCTATGGTTTTTACAAGGTGGACAAAACACCCCCTAAGGTTTTTAAAGGATGGACAAAACACCCCTTAACTAAAACACCTCCCAATAATGAGGTTACAATTATGACAAAATATTTTTCAATATTTTAATTTTTATTTTATTACACATGTTTAATTTACACAGAAAATGAAACATTCAAATGGATTTACATAACAGAATAAGATATCAGTGTTCAACTGATTGTCAAATTAAAGGTAACACTTTGAAGTATTTAATCACTATTAATTGCTTACAAAGTGTTACCTTTAAATTGACAATCAGTTGAGTTTCAACACCTAAAGACCAATTTTACATTAACATTATATTTCATTATATTTCATTACCAAAGAAAATTTAAATTTCAGATAATATAAAAATAATATTGTTAATAAATAATATTGTTAATATAAAAATAATATAATAATATTGTTAATATAAAAATAATATTGTTAATATAAAAATAATATGTTAATATAAAAATAATATTGTTAATATAAAAATATGATTGATATAGCACATTAAAGAATTCAAGTTATAATGTAAAATCATATGATATATACACCAACATAATTATTCAATATAAGCTACACTTAGCACATAGTTTTAGCACTTAAAAAATGTTTTGTCCAGTTTAATGCAGTCTGATGCACTGTCCCATGGTGTGCAGAAACTGGGCCAGAGTCTTCTGTCCGTTGTTGAGTTGAAGGCACAATGTTTTAAGGCGCTTATGGTGTACAAGAGTGTTTTTTCTCTGGGGAGCTGGTTGCCCTTGCTGGTTACTGTACACTTCTGTTTCTACCAGTGCGGCGTCCCTCTGTAAGCACTGGATTACAGTCCACAGTGATGGGTTGTTATGGCCAACCAAATGCTTCGTCCCCTCGCATAGTGGTGTATTCCTCTGGTAGTGGGTATGGGATGTCCTGTCTGGTTGCTGGCTCTGAGGGTGCTGTTCCACGTTTCGCCCAACGTACGACTCTCTTCAGGGAATCGACCCTGCCAGCCGCAGATGCTACCTCCTTAGGCACAGTGGCTAGTTTGTCTGTAACAATCTGCCCAGGTTTCCCTCTGTTGGCCTGGACGATAGCCTTGATTTCGGACTTCACCTTCATGGCAGCAATGGCGAACAGATCAGCCTCATGGCTGTGCTCTGTTGTAGACTTCACCTCTGTAGCAGCACAATCAGTTGTGAGTGCACCTTTGCACTGTTTGCTTGAGCAATGAGTACACTCCCACTGAACTGTTATTTTCAACTCTTTCTTCTTAGTGTATGCATACCCTGCATAGCAGAGTTTTCTAGAGCCTTTATTACTGGTTATGAATTCCATATTTGCAGTTGTAATGATGGAACAGAGGATATGTTTCTTTATATAACAGACATTTTGTGCAGTTTGCGTCCTTTTGCAGTTTGCAATATCAATTGGCAACCTTAATTAATTATTAATTATTAATTGTCAATTAAAAGCTTTATGTGTAAAAATAACATAATTGGCAATAACCATTCATATGATTCTATGATATCAATTATACATGATAACAGCTAATTAAGGAATTCCAACAATAAAAAACTTCCTAATTAACATTAGCAGAAAAACCCATAGGGGGTGTTTTGTCCGCCTTGTAAAAACCGTAGGGTGTGTTTTGTCAGCCTTGTAAAAACTGTAGGGGGTGTTTTGTCCACCTTGTTAAAATGATGAGCCCCACCCCCTGATGGCCATGTTTTTGAACAAGGAACATTTCTACAAAATTATTTGAAAAACGGCCTTACACTTTCGGAGGAGAAGTTTTTTAAAGTTTTCACTAAAGCCATATAAGGCAAAATTAAAAGGGGATATCTACTGATCATGCACAACCTCCCAGTAAATATTGAGTACTGTTGGTCTAAGTATTATCCAGTTATAAATCAGACAAGCTGTGGTTTACCAACGGACCGACCAACCAATATGTGCAAAGCGGTATCGGGATACACCCTCTTCTCTGAAGGGCCTTAGGGGGCTTAACCCTTTCCCTCATATAGACGCTTTCTGATGCCTCTACAGCAGACGGCTTTTTGAAAACATAGTGACAAAAGAAGAAATTGCTCAAAACGAGCAATTTCTCCTTTTGCCACAATGTTTTCCACTTTTAGTCATAGGTTATCCATTCAATTATAGAGATTTTCTATTTTTTCAAAAAATATGTTCAAAGTTGTTTGCTGCAGAATTGTCGTATGAGGGAAAGGGTTAATAATAATACATACTTTATAAGTGTAAGTAATGTGTCTTTTTTCATCCATTGGTCGAGAGTATTATTCATAAAGTGGCTGGAAACAAAAGCTGTAAATGCCCCGTCATGTGGAACAAACACTGTATAGTTTCTGTCCAGCAACAGTTCCTTATCCGATTGGCTGAAACTCTGAAATATAAGAAAGAATAACATTATTTTGCACTTTTTTACCACTCCACTTTCTCTACTGGTATCTTTTCCTGTTTAACCCTTTCCCACATACAACAAATCTTCAGCAGACGACTTTGAAAACAAAGTGACAAAAACCTTAAAAGATAGTTTAATTGTTAAATAAAGTTGAAAACATTGTGGCTCATCATCAGCAATTTCACCTTTGACCACAATGTTTTCAAAAGTCGTCTGCTGCTATTGTGTCAAAATGTGTCTGCAGGTGGGAAAGGTATATTACATGTACACTTATAACAACAGAAATTTGTGTTATTTATAATGGAAGTGTTTAGATATAGCGAAACCACCTAAGATTAGTTTATAATACATGTACATACCGGTAAATATGTACTGAGAAGTCGTAATTTGAAATACCCAGAGATGAGAAAAATCATAGAAATACATGTAATTCCCTTCAGATGTTATCAGGCACCCAGATAAAAGGAAATGACATATTCATATATAAAACAGTCACAACCTACGTAATTATACACATTATCACAAAAAAGGTCCCACAAAAATAGCTACTTTTTTTCAAAATATCATTTATTCGAGAAATGTCACAAATTTTCATTGATTGTATAAAAATAATATATAATTTATATACCATTGTACTTTTAATATGAGAGTTCTCATCCTTTGTAATTTTACGTGCATATCAAAATACAACAGCAGGTCTTTGTTACATGCGTGTTTTTATCACTTGATATAGAATACTTGTATAAAAAATTCAATGGTTAACTCTTTCCCTCATACGACAATTCTGCAGCAGACGACTTTGAACATATTTTGTCAAACATGAGAAAATCTCTTTAATTGAATGGATAACCTATGACAAAAAGTGGAAAACATTGTGGCAAAAGGAGGAATTGCTCGTTTTGAGCAATTTCTTCTTTTGTCACTATGTTTTCAAAAAGCCGTCTACTGCAGAGGCGTCAGAAAGCGTCTATATGAGGGAAAGGTTTAATGAAAGAGCTAATGGTTTTGAGCAATTTCTTCTTTCGTCGCCATGTTTTCAAAAGGCCGTCTGCTGCAGAGGTGTCAGAAAGCGTCAATATGAGGGAAAGGGTTAAATGTAACTAGGATCGATACAAGCGTTAACTCATTCCCACATACAGACGCATCTGTAGCAGATGACTTTTGAAAACATCGAGCAATTTCTCCTTTTGTCACAATATTTTCAACTTTTTTCGATAATGATACCTACAATTATAGAGATTTTCCATATTTTTGAGTAGACATTTTAAAAGTCATCTGCTACAGATTTGCTGTATGTGGGAAAGGGTTAATGCTTTTGATTACAGTAGTTGCATATATACAGAACTATCACTGAATGATTAACCCTTTCACGCAGACAGTAAATCTGTAGCAGATGACATGGAGACAAAAAATGGTTTATACTATTAACCCTTTCACGCTTTCTGATGCCTCTGCAGCAGACGACTTTTTGAAAACATAGTTACAAAATAAGAAATTGTTCAAGACAAGTAATTTCTCCTTTTGCCACAATGTTTTCTACTTTTAGTCATAGGTTATCCATTCAATTATAGAGATTTTCTTATTTTTTGACAAAATATGTTCAAGGTCGTCTGCTGCAAAATTGCCATATGAGGGAAAGGGTTAACTAAAGTTTTATTATAGAATAACACTGATAACATGGTAGAAATTGGAAACATTGCTCATTATGATTAATTTCTCCTTTTGCCACAATGTTTTAAAAATTCATCTTTTGCAGAGGCCTCAGAAAGTTTCTGTATCCGGGGAACGGTTAGAACTTCTGACATCTTTAACATTTTCCCATATACAACAAATCTAAACCAGATGAGTTTGAAAACATTTAGGCAACAATATTTAAAACTAGAATGGAGTGCTCCGCGGAGCATGTGTGTCACCTGCACCTGCTCATTGAAAGTGTGACGAAAAAGTATGACAGACAGACAGACAAACGGAAGGACGGACAGATGCCGGACATAAAAAAAAGTAATCCCTAAGTGCCTACCATGCTATGCAGGGGCCTACCATGCTATGCAGGGTGACACAAAAATTGTTTATTAAGGTATTACTATTGAATAGATTTGAAAATGTTGTGGCAAAAGTAACAAGAGCGCCATGAGGCCCTGGAATCGCTCACCTGAGAATGGGCTATTTAAGACATAACTCTTTCAGCGCCAATGGCAATATCATCAAGACAAACTTTCTGACAAAATTTCGAGCTGCTCAAGTCAAAAATGCAATCTCTATAGTGTAAACTAGATTATTATACAATTTGGCCTAGTGACTTAGTTGTTGACCTGACCTGACCCATATTCGAACTAACCCTAAATATCATCAAGACAAATATTCTGACAAAGTTTCAACATGCTCAAGCCAAACATGTGGCTTCCAGAGTGTTAACAAGATTTCCCTTAAATTTGGCCTAGTGACCTAGTTTTTGACATGACATGACCCATATTCGAACTTGGCCTAGATATCAGGACTCTGGAAATTTTGAAATCTCAATCGGTCCAGAATATTTTTCACCCCCCCCCCGTTATTTTTTTTTACATTGAAACTCTTTTAAAAACAAATATACACGAATTTCATGTTTATTTCAGGTTACCTTGCATAGATGGTTGCATAACAGTGTCATCGCTCGTTAATGTCAATGTAGAAGTACTTTACAAATCATAATTTTCCAAAATTTGCAGACGAACATAACCGCGCATGTTTCTTTACAATGTGTGTTTACATTGCTCGTTCGTACTTAAGATTGTTCGACCCGCACGTACTAGAAAATTATTGGTTTCGCACAGAAGATATATTTTTCTTATCTGTACGGTTAACTTTGTTTTGTCTACATAAAAATAAAACATTCACTACAAAAAAGGTCTTTGTTGTTTTGGAAATTACCATGACTGAAATAATTAGGGAAAGCCATTTTTTAGGTAAGTACATTTACCCAGCGGAGTAATTATGAACCGGTATGACCCGGTTCTCTTTGTCAACATAATTAGCGTTGCCAAGCCGGTCATTTGACTTTTTGAACATCGCAAGTAAATTTCGTTGAGCCCTTTCACTAATGTATCGAAGGACAAATTAAATGAAATGAAGTTAAAACTTCTGCCTCATAAAATATACAGTGACAAATTTATTTTAACGACACATTTCGTAAATATCCCTTTTTCCATGCCATCTTGAAAGGGGGTTACAAAGGTCACGTGACCTATGGAAATTCCCTAATAACCCCAACAGCCAATCAGATGCATGAAATTATTACCGCATGCTTTTTATGGGATTTTCTCGGGTAATTCCGTCATCCATTCATCATCGAGGTGTTCCGATTGGCATTATCTATCAGTTTACACAGGGACCGTGTATATATTGTCCCTGGTTTACACGATTGTCAAAGTTAATTGGATCGATAATCCTGTTTACGTCACGGTAAGTGACTATCTCGAAGGTGTACAGATGACTCTGTTTACAAAGTGACCTGTAGCGGAGGTGTTATATACTTAGCTTTATAGAAATTCCTGGACCGATTTTATATTAGTTTTAATTTATAAAAATTCCTGGACCGATTTAGTTACTAGTTTTAAGATTGAAATAGGTCCGCCGAGTTCAAAATCGGTTTAAACCGGCAATTTATCGGTTTTTCGTAGCCCTGCTAGATATCACCAGGAAAAACTTTCTGATAAAGTTTCAACATGCTCAAGTTTAAAATGTGGCTTCCAGAGTGTTAACAAGATTTTTCTTAAATTTGGCCTAGTGACCTAGTTTTTGACCGGACATGACGCATATTCGAACTTGGCCTAGATATAATCAAGACAAACTTTCTTACAAAGTTTCAACATGCTGTTTAATGCAAGTTTAAAATGTGACTTCCAGAGTGTCAACAAGATTTTCCTTCAATTTGGCCTCGTGACCCAACATGACCTATATTCGAACTTGGTCTAGATATCACTAAGACAAACATTCTGACAAAGTTTCAACATGCTCAAGCCAAAAATGCGGCTTCAAGAGTGTTAACAAGATTATCCTTAATATAGAGATATATGTTCTGATAAAATTTCATGAAGATTGGATGCAAAATGTTGCCACTTGAGTGTTAACAAGCAAATGTTGACGACAGACGATGGACGACGAACGACGGACAAAAGGCGATCACAAAAACTCACCTTGAGCACTTTGTGCTCTGGTGAGCTAAAAATCTATGTAAAATTTAAATGGAATTTACCAAGTGGTACAGGAGGAGATCTGATGTCAATTAAATAATTAATGATGAATGACAGTCAGATGACAATTAGACAACAAACAGTGAGTGATGTGTGAGGGTTCAAGGCTGAAATTTAGCACTATTTATTTTGTTTGTGCATTTCTAAAAGAGATTCAAAAAGTAACATTCCCATGAAGATTGGCTTTAATTGACCAAGCCAAGCATTTTAGGTGGAAAAAAGTCATTAGAAGAAACAAGAGAATATAAGAAATTATTGTCCCATGACAAAATTAATACATAAGGCTATGTAAATGGTTAAAATAGCTATTACATTGAAAATAGTAGCAATCCATGTCAAATTTGTGTTGTCTTTTATGGTCCTGAAGATATTTCCAATGCATGTGTACCCATTCCCGCTGTATCCTTTGTCCACCATACAAGTACAGTTCACTCTCCCGGGCTCTGAACTCATCATACATTTGGCCTGTAAGGTATGTTATAAATATGTTACAAGAGAAAGTTGATGCAACACATCAATGTCGCCGGATATCCATAGTGTAGTGATGCATAACACTATAGTAGTTGAATAAACAGTTATCAACTGAGGGGCATATTGGAACATCAGGGGTGGGGGTCAAGTGAAAATATATCATAACTTGCATTGTTTTGTCAACAAAGTGAATGATAATTGAAGCCTTTCATTGTTTATGATCAATCTCCATTCCAAAGTAGGTTGACCATAAACACAACCAACTAATTATTGATCATAAACAGTAATGGAAATGAGAAATCTTGCCAATCATTAGTCTTAGTATGTATACAGTGCTTTCATTAAGGAATAATTATAAGATTTGTGAATTCCACATACACTTTTCAAGATGTTTGTCAGAATATTTGAATTTTATTCTTTTTCAATAAAACCACAAAACAGAGACAATTTAGGATTTGCATGCAATAGCAAGTCATTTTACCTTTCCTCTATTAAAGTCAACAGTGGATACCTTTGCAGCAATCTACTTTTAAAACAATGAGATAAGGGTTAAATCGCTGAAGTCATGAGTTTTCTCTTTTTCTAAAAATGATATTAGCTTGGCATCCTAAGTATATCATACTTTAACAAATGTTGAAATGTAGTTCAATATTTATAAATTAGACCACCTTGAAAAATAATATCAACTAAACAGTTAAATCTCATTGTTATTGTTGTATAATTTAAACTTAATTTTGAACATAAACTGAGCTCAACAACATGTTAATTTATTTTAATTCTTTCCTTCCTTTTTTATAATGAAAATAACAAACTACTCATGTTTTAAAATTATATTATGATGAGCGCCCTTGTGTCAATGATGCATAACAATATGCAGATCGGAAGCAATATGCCTTTAGGGAATTAAATGACACATTTAAAATTGTCAAGGACGAAATAATTTTGTACGAAAGACCCGATTCTTTCTTATTCGCAGAGGTGTCGTTCTTAAAACTCTCTTTATAGGCAGAGAGTGTTCGTTCAAAGTAATTTTTCTATCGGTTTGTTCTTTTCTTCATTTGTTTCGAACCAAATAAACATTTTAAATCACCTACGATTTACTATTTGTAAGCGAGTGTAAAGAGCGGCTCTTTGCAAAGGAGATTGATCTACGCAGTTGGTATTCGCGAGTCACGCTATCAACAGTTTTAGCTTAGAAACATTTCATATTTTAGATATACATGGATAAACATTATAAAATGCCTTCTTCACAAATCAAGACATCTCTTTGAACATGAAAATAACATTCAGTAAGTTAAAATTGCCATTAAAAGGAGAATATTCGAGGTCATTTTCATCTCAATATTTACCACATAACAAACAGTCTGCTTCAAGCAGGTGCGCGTATGTAAACAAATTAGACTGTGCGACGTAAAGGTTTTTAGTTATCGCCTTTTGAGTACATGTAGTATATAGTGTAAAACAAGCAAATTCATGAAATTTATATCCCCCGCATGCAGGAAATATTGTAGGAAAATGTTGTGGTTAGGTTTAAACATGTCAGTAGACTTTTTATTGAACATGTATTACAGGGTAAATTAAACGAACTTGGCCTAGGTTGTTACCAAGTTTGTGGCAGTTATTGCACGGAAACAGCAAGAAATGACTTTTTTTGTTAAATAAGGGGCCATAACTCCACCGAATAAAGTCCGCCAAAAGTGACGATCGAACTAGGCCTAGCCTTTAAGGCATTTAACCTTGTTACCAAGTTTGAAAAAAAAAACGGTTCACATTTGTGGCAGTTATTGCACGGAAACAGCAAGAAACAACATTTTTTGTTAAATAAGGGGCCATAACTCCACCGAATAAAGTCCGCCGAAAGTGACGATCGAACTTGGCCTAGCCCCTAAGGCATTTAACCTTGTTACCAAGTTTGAAAAAAAAAAAATCACATTTGTGGCAGTTATTGCACGGAAACAGCAAGAAACAACATTTTTTGTTGAATAAGGGTCCATAACTCCACCGAATAAAGTCCCCCGAAAGTGATGATCAAACTTGGCCTAGCCCTTAAGGCATTTAACCTTGTTACCAAGTTTGAAAAAAAACGGTTCACATTTGTGGCAGTTATTGCACGGAAACAGCAAGAAACGACTTTTTTTGTTAAATAAAGGGCCATAACTCCACCAAATAAAGTCCGCCGAAAGTGACGATCAAACTTGGCCTAGCCCTTAAGGCATTTAACCTTGTTACTAAGTTTGAAAGAAAACGGTTCACATTTGTGGCAGTTATTGCACGGAAACAGCAAGAAACAACATTTTGTGTTAAATAAGGGGCCATAACTCCACCAAATATAGTCCACCGAAAGTGACGATCAGACTTGGCCTAGCCCTTAAGTCATTTAACCTTGTTACCAAGTTTGAGAAAAAAATATTCACATTTGTGGCAGTTATTGCACGGAAACAGCATGAAACGACATTTTGTGTTAAATAAGGGGCCATAACTCCACTAAATAAAGTCCGCCGAAAGTGACGATCGAACTTGGCCTAGCCCTTAAGGCATTTAACCTTGTTACCAAGTTTGAAAAAAAATGGTTCACATTTGTGGCAGTTATTGCACGGAAACGAAGTGTGACAGACAGACAGACAGACAGACAACAGACGGACAGACGGACAGACAGACAGACGGACAAACCGAAATTAATAACCCCCCTTTTTTTCTTCGAAAAAGCGGGGGATAATAAAGTATACCATTCTAGCTAATAGGGACTGTTTTGTCTTCGTAAATAAAACAAAAAAACATAAATGCGAGTCAAAATAAAGAAACTGAAAATACCTAAAACATCAGAATATTTATTTTATTTTATATGTGTCATTACTTAGTGTTTTTAAACAAACACAATTGTAATATGTTCAAGACATCTAAATGTGTTTCTTTCTAATAATAATCCCCCCTCCCATGTGATTTCCGAAAACCTATTAAAAATAGAAGTCGCGGGCTTCTGCCCGGCGACTAATAAATCATTACCTTATAAAGTCAACTTAGGACACACTTTCAGCAAATGAATTTTGGAAACATTGTGTGAAAAGGAGAAAATGGTTTAATAACAAGAGGACCATGATGGGCCTTAATCGTTCACATGCTTTTATAGTAATCACAGTTTTTAATATTCTTATAATATGCATACAATGAAAATAAGCAACGCCCTCCTGGTGGTCATTATCAATGGATCAACAATTTCAACAATCTCAGTAGAGGGTCACCCGAGATGTATTATTTTAAAACCAGGCCTGTATGTTTTTACACATAAGGAAAACAAGCCCTATCCCTGATGGCCATGGTTTTTATTTGAACAATCTTGGAAAAGGGACACCCTAGTAACCTTGGGCCATATTACTTTCTAATCTGGCCAGTGCTTTTGTACAAGAGGCCCATGACGGCCCTGGATCGCTCACCTGTTTTTTTTTTCTTCACTTTAGCCATATAAGCCAGCCCCTTGGCGGCCATAGTTTTCGGCCTATCAATATGGCTTGAAGGGATCTGATAGAGGGTCACCCTAGGAACATTTCTACATAATGATCTGAAAAACGGCCCGACACTTTCGTCGGAGAAGACTTTTTAAGTTTTCACTAAAGCCATATAAGGCAAAATAGCCCGGCCTTTGGTGGCCATGTTTTTTCCGACCCTTCAACATGGCTTGAAGGAATCTGATAGTGGGTCAACCTAGGAACATTTCTACAAAATTATTTGAAAATCAGCCTGACACTTTTGGAGAAGAAGATTTTTTCAGTTTTCACTATATATATGAGGCAAAAAAAAAACGCCCCCTGGTGGCCATGTTTTTTTATCAATCAACATGACTTGAAGGAATCTGATAGAGGTTCACCCAAGGAAAATTTATACAAAATTATTTGAAAATCAGCCAACCAGTTTAGGAGAAAAGTTCTTTTTTTTTTGGTTGCCATGGAAACCAGATTTCAGCATGGATTCCAAAGATTTGAAGTATTCTGGTGAGGACGTTGAGAGGATGCTTTCTGTGAAGTTTCACCACAATTGACAAACTGGTTACAGAGGAGAAGCTATTGACGCATGACAGACAAAAGGCGATCACAATAACTCACCTGAAGTGCTCAGGTGAGCTAAAAAAACAAGCCCTGCCCCCTGGTGACCATGTTTTTCAATGAATCAGAATAATTTGAAAAAATATTGGTAGAGTGTCACCCAAAAAGATTTTTTTAAGTTTCACTTTATATATATATAAGGAATACAAGCCCCGCCTGCCCAATTTTTCATCAGAACTGAATGATTTGAACTCTCTTAGTAAAGGGTCATCCAAGGAACATTTGTGCAAAACAATTTTAAAATCGGGCCTGTATCTTTGGACCGAAACATTTTTTGAGTTTAGGCAATTTTCCATTTTCTTGGACAGTACCTTTGGACAACAATATTTATATCCATATAAGGAAAACAAGCCCTGCCGCCAATCTTGGGTCAAGGAACATTGTTGCAAAATAATTTTAAAAGCGGGCCTCACTGTACTTTAGAGAAAAGAATAGTTTTGGCACTTTTTCCATTTTCTGGGCCAGTACCTTTGGACAAGAAGATTTTATCATAAATCATTACCTTATAAAGTCAACTTAGGACACACTTTCAGCAAATGAATTTTGGAAACATTGTGTGAAAAGGAGAAAATGGTTTAATAACAAGAGGACCATGATGGGCCTTAATCGTTCACATGCTTTTATAGTAATCACAGTTTTTAATATTCTTATAATATGCATACAATGAAAATAAGCAACGCCCTCCTGGTGGTCATTATCAATGGATCAACAATTTCAACAATCTCAGTAGAGGGTCACCCGAGATGTATTATTTTAAAACCAGGCCTGTATGTTTTTACACATAAGGAAAACAAGCCCTATCCCTGATGGCCATGGTTTTTATTTGAACAATCTTGGAAAAGGGACACCCTAGTAACCTTGGGCCATATTACTTTCTAATCTGGCCAGTGCTTTTGTACAAGAGGCCCATGACGGCCCTGGATCGCTCACCTGTTTTTTTTTTCTTCACTTTAGCCATATAAGCCAGCCCCTTGGCGGCCATAGTTTTCGGCCTATCAATATGGCTTGAAGGGATCTGATAGAGGGTCACCCTAGGAACATTTCTACATAATGATCTGAAAAACGGCCCGACACTTTCGTCGGAGAAGACTTTTTAAGTTTTCACTAAAGCCATATAAGGCAAAATAGCCCGGCCTTTGGTGGCCATGTTTTTTCCGACCCTTCAACATGGCTTGAAGGAATCTGATAGTGGGTCAACCTAGGAACATTTCTACAAAATTATTTGAAAATCAGCCTGACACTTTTGGAGAAGAAGATTTTTTCAGTTTTCACTATATATATGAGGCAAAAAAAAAACGCCCCCTGGTGGCCATGTTTTTTTATCAATCAACATGACTTGAAGGAATCTGATAGAGGTTCACCCAAGGAAAATTTATACAAAATTATTTGAAAATCAGCCAACCAGTTTAGGAGAAAAGTTCTTTTTTTTTTGGTTGCCATGGAAACCAGATTTCAGCATGGATTCCAAAGATTTGAAGTATTCTGGTGAGGACGTTGAGAGGATGCTTTCTGTGAAGTTTCACCACAATTGACAAACTGGTTACAGAGGAGAAGCTATTGACGCATGACAGACAAAAGGCGATCACAATAACTCACCTGAAGTGCTCAGGTGAGCTAAAAAAACAAGCCCTGCCCCCTGGTGACCATGTTTTTCAATGAATCAGAATAATTTGAAAAAATATTGGTAGAGTGTCACCCAAAAAGATTTTTTTAAGTTTCACTTTATATATATATAAGGAATACAAGCCCCGCCTGCCCAATTTTTCATCAGAACTGAATGATTTGAACTCTCTTAGTAAAGGGTCATCCAAGGAACATTTGTGCAAAACAATTTTAAAATCGGGCCTGTATCTTTGGACCGAAACATTTTTTGAGTTTAGGCAATTTTCCATTTTCTTGGCCAGTACCTTTGGACAACAATATTTATATCCATATAAGGAAAACAAGCCCTGCCGCCAATCTTGGGTCAAGGAACATTGTTGCAAAATAATTTTAAAAGCGGGCCTCACTGTACTTTAGAGAAAAGAATAGTTTTGGCACTTTTTCCATTTTCTGGGCCAGTACCTTTGGACAAGAAGATTTTAAAGTTTTCACTATATATCCATATATATGAAAATAAGCCCTGCCCCCTGGCAGCCATGTTTTTTAATGGATTGGAAACATGTGAACAATCTTGGTAGAGGGTAAGCCAAGGTACATTTGGCAAAATAAATTTCAAATTGGGCCTGTACTTTTGGATAAGAAGTTTTAAAATTGTTGTCATATTTCCCCTTTTCCGATGTTGCAGAAACCAAAATTCAGCATGGAATTGAATTCGTTGAACAGCTTAGAAAAATGACTACATAAAGAACATTTCTGTTAAATCATTTTGAAATCGGTCCAAAGGTTAAGGAGGAGAGCGTGTGTTTGTACAGACTACAACAACAATGATGCCGCGTCAGCTTCTTGCTCAGGCGAGTCATGCTTACCTGATTTAATAGTACTTAAATAGTTTGTAAAGATTTTACTTTATATATATATATAAAATACACAAATGTATACCATATAAGCCAAAATTAGCACAAACCCATTGCAGCCATGTTGTTCAACAGATCGGAATAATTTGAACAATCTTTGTAAAGGGTCACGCGTGGAACAATTTTGCCAAACTACTTTTGGACAAAGCAACCCAGTATGGCATGGAATTCAATTTATTCAGCAATTATTATTGAAGGACATCACCTTAGGTATATTCCTCTAAAGTTTAGTTGAAATTGGCCCAGTTGTTTAGGAGGAGATGTAATTTAAACTTTCACACATACAACAAACCTGCAGTAGACGACTTCGAAAATATCTAATCAAAAGTAAAGAATTTTATAATTATTGTTTAGAGTTGAAAACATTAAGGCAAAAGGAGAAATCGCTCATTATGAGATCTTTCTCCTTTTGCTACAATATGTGTTTGAAAGACGTCTGCTGCAGAGGCTTCAGCAAGCATCTGTTTGTTGTAAAAGGTTAGATAAAATGTTGGAGGATGACGCACAAAATCCTATAGACTCCAAGGATTCTTATAGCTCACTACATAGCCTTCTATTCAATACGTTTTACCCGTTTACGATTTATCTGCACTCCAATGTATTAGCATTTTCTCCTTTCAACAATGACTTCAAATCTGCATCAAAATAATTCTTCAAATTTCACAGAGTATACAGTTATTCATACAGAGTTTTCAAAGCAGACAATTTTAAACAGTTTCTCATATGCTTACTCATTTTGATGCCTCCGTAGCAGGGAACATTTGAAAATGTTGTGGAAAATGCAGTGATTGATCATGATGAGCAATCTTTTCTTTTTAACCCTTTCCCTCATATAGACGCTTTCTGACACCTCTGCAGCAGACGGCTTTTTGAAAACATAGTGACAAAAGAAAAAATTGCACAAAACGTGCAATTTCTCCTTTTGCCACAATGTTTTCCACTTTTTGTCATAGGTTATCCATTCAATTATGGAGATTTTCTATGTTTTGACAAAATACGTTCAAAGTCGTCTGCTGCAAAATTGTTGTATGAGGGAAAGGGTTAAAGCAATACTTTCATTAGTGGAGAACTTCTTTATTTTTGCCTAAATATTTTCAAAGATGTCTTCTGCAGATCTTTCGAATGTGCGAAAGGGAGGGATGAAATACCATTCCAGCTAAAAAGTTAACAATTCAACTGAAACAGCCATTATGTTAAAGTGTAACTTTTCTTTCAACAAAGGGTGGTAATCCAATATGAATATCCTGAATTGTTTTTGTCCAAGTTATCTTGAATTGATTATCTATGTGCTTGACATTTGTAGATTTTAGATTTGTTTCTTCGAATGATGTTTTATGCATCCTTGTACAGTATTTCAGAAGTATCATGGCATTTCTGGGGCAAATCAACACTCCTACAGGTATTATTTATTCTGACATCAGTTATAATGCTATTCCTGCAAATCTGAGTGTCGAGGAAGGCGGCGATTCTACCATTTGAAAAAACTTTGGTATAACTCAACAGGGATTGAAGACATTTATAGAGTCATCTGCATTGAAAACATCTGATAAATATCAGTTAAAACTTTTAAGTCCTTTGAAGATATTTATTTCTATTGTTAGCTCTGGTGGCCATCTTGTGCAACAGGGTAGAAATATTTGAACAATTGGGTATGGAACTACTAAAGAAAAATTTGTGTAAAATTATTTTGAAATTGGGCAAGTGGTTTAGGAAGAGATGTCAGAAAAAGATTTTTTCATTTTTAGCTCTGGCAGGCATCTTTACAGTGGAACAGAATGGTTTTAACAAGTTTGGTAGAGGGTTTCCCAAATAACATTTGTTTGAAATTATTTTAAAATTTGGTCAAAGATTAAAGTGATTTTGGCTTGCATCTTGTGCAACAAAGCAAAACAATTTTAAGTTGGCTTATCATGGAACATTTGTGTCAAATATTTTGGAAATTTGGTCTGTGAGCTGCTTTTATTAGTTGGATAGAGTTTAGCAAGGTTTTACTGCCATAAAGAAAATTGAATTTTGTATGAAATTATTTTGAAATTAAACAATTCAGGCTATACTACAAGAGGACCATGTTTTCCCTGCAAGTACCACTGCTCTGTGTGTAAAGGTTTTGATGAATAATACACATATAAGAATTAATTTGATAATCCAGATAAAAAAACCTCTAGTGTTGCAAGATTTCACTTAGATTTGTTTAAGAACCACCATTACCAATATGTGAACTTACCCTAGTAATCATCAAAACAAACATTATGACATGCTCTAGCAAAAAGGAAGCCTTTTCAGTGACCACAAGATTTAACAAAAAAAATTACCTAGTGGCTTAGTTTTTTAACAAACATGACATTTGTCCTTAGCCTAAATGTGATCAAATTAACATTTTGACCAAATGTCCACATGTTGAATTCAATAATGTGGTAGTTAGAGTGTCTGCAAGAATTTTATTAAATGTTTGCCTTTTGACCTGGTTTTTGACCCAAACTAACACCTATTTAAGCTGAGCCTATCATTCCTATAAAATTGACGATCTTTCCCGTACGAAGATTTTAACAGGATTCCAGCAGGACCCTGGTAGGAATGTACCAGGAATCTAGCAGGAATCAATTTTTCCTGCAGAAATGTAACCGTACATGGAAAAAACCTAATTTCCTACAGGGAAAATTTGTTCATACTGGAAAAGTTTCCTGCTATAGTAACAGGAATCCCTTTACTGTAGCTGGAATATTGGTGAAATTCATATTCCTACTAGGAATAATTCATCTTATAATATTTAAAATCTCCAGTTAATGAAACTTTGGCAGGATTTCTAGAACTTATACTTTTTCATAGCAGGAATTTTATACTTTAACATTTTACTAACTTGGATTCTGAAACTTAGAAAATATGCAAAAGAAAATCTAAAACTTTAATAAAAAAAAATGGTATACAATCCTTAGTTCCCCACTGGGGTATTCAAGATCAGTAGGTACAATCCTAAATGAAAAAGCCATTGAAATTTAAATAGCAATTTCTCCTTTCCTCACAATATTTTTAAAATGTGTTTGCTGTAGATGCATAGAAATGCCTCTACAAATTGGTAAGGGTCAACTTATTTACCCGGGAAAACTTAGCAGCTAACCTATTTTTAACCTACACAAATGAGTCATGTCATACAAAAATGACATTTGGTCTCTGCAACCAGCCGATATTCATATAACTTGATAAACCTGCCCAGTCTGCTTCTAAGGGTCTCTAGTCACACACACACAGCTTTAACTACACAGGGGGAAAACAATGACTTAATGTAAAACTTGACATAGAAGTATTAACTGTGATCATAGTTCATTGATATATAATGTGGGTTTTCATATGACGTGGCTCAATCTCTCCCCAGCTATTTAAACAAAGGTCGGTGACTTAATTATGACGCAATAGGTCACGTGAATGTTAGACAGGCAGGATTTATGTAAAAGTAAGTTGGACTTTCCCAAAGCATTTATATTCTGATCAGTCCAAATTAATGAATTGGTGACAATTGTTATTAACTAGATTTAAAAAATGCTTCAAAAGTGTTACATATCTTCACCTCTGTGCAAATTTGACCAGATTTTTTTATAGATTCTTCAAACAAACAACTAGACACCATTTAAAAACATTGTGAGAAGAGGTGAAACACTTACCTTTCGAGTGTATTCAAACATCGTATATATATTTTGGATTTACGGTGACTATCAAGAGGAGTTGTTTTTTGTTAGTTTTTCTTTCAGCTAACAAGCTTTTGAAAACATTGTAATAAAAAGGAGAAACCAAGTAATTTCTGAGTCGATTCATAAACCATGTATACATATCTCTACTATCAAACATTTGTTTTAAGTTTTACTTTCAGCTAACCAACTTTTAATTTTGAAACATTGTTGGAAAGGGAAAAACATATTACGTCTGATGAATGCGTCTGCAAGTGAAAAAGAGTTAATTTAAGTGTGCAAATGGATATTAAGTGTGAAGTTATTTATACAGTGTCTCTTAAGTAATTTAATTATCTAAGGAAAATCTGGAATAAACTCATATTTATCAACCACTCCCATCGACGGTCTGTAATATTTTTAATTGATTTATGTTTAAAGTCTTAAAACTTTTCTGCATATTTGTTACTTTCGACAAGTCACTTTTGTTATGCATTGATCTTGTTACGTCATGAATGGCATGTGGTATGACGTCATTAAAAAAGTCTATCGGCGTTTGGAAAATTGTTTAAATCAAGATGGCGGCCTTTTTCAACACATGCTGTTTTCACAGAATATATGCGATATCGGCGATAGTTTGCATCTATTTCTGTTTAGTTGATGGATTAAGTGTTCTGGAATATTCGTAAGTAAATTATTTTACTTTTATTTTGCATTATTTCATTTGTATTGCAATCAAAATGCTGTTACGAAGATCTCTCACCCTTTCTCTGTCCCACAATATTTAGATCAACAGAAATATTTTAAAGCATTTATTTGATCATATATCATTGGAAAATATTTACTTGCGTACAGCGACGGACCACCTTAGAATGATTAATGGGTTTTTGTATAACCCTTTCTGGGATTCAACACAGGAGATCAAAAACAAATTGTTTCCATAAATCTTTACTGGAGCAGTGTGCACAAATTCAAGACCATTGTTTCATTTACACATTTGTATCAATGAGTCCTTTGATGTGTTCTCCCAAAATAATGAGTCCTACTAAATTACTGTTGTTTTTTCACATTTTAATTAGTCTATGACTCGGCAGAAAAATTAAACATTCAAGACACATTCCCATGTTTAGAAATATTTGTCTGAACCAGCAATTTAAATTAATACTTGAATGTATACTTTTCAGTTGAAGCAGCTAGGCAAGAAAAAATTGGAAAGCATTCTAGCTTTGAAAATTGACCAACCAAGGACATTACCTGTGACGTGTTCCAGATGAACTATTGACAACATGGTGATTTATATAAATTTATAATGGTGATACTGACCTGTCGTCTTAGATGATTGATTGATTTGGGTTTAACGCCATTTTCAACAATTGTTCAGTCACATCACGGCGGCCTACTCATGTATTACCTTGCTTTCGCATAGGATGATTGATTGATTTGGGTTTAACACCATTTTCAACAATTGTTCACATCACGGCGGCCTACTCATGTATTACCTTGCTTCGCATACCAGTACTCAACACAACATACTTTCTAAGCAGCTGGCTGCTTTTCCACATAGACTGTAATCCCATTGATGAATACCCGGTTGCGGCGACATTCTTTCGGGCGATGTTTTCCATTGCCTCTCACCTCTGATCTATGTGAGAAAGTAGTCCGTGGCTTCGAAAGAATGTTGTGTAAGTACTGGTGTGGGAAAGCCAGGAAAACATGGGTAGGTGCACAGACCGCCGTGATATGACCAAAGCTGTTGAAAGCGGCGTTAAACTCCAAACAAACAAACCATTGATGAATGACGCATGTCAAAGTGACTTTTTCAAACGTCAGAAAGAATGTAGGCCGAGCTGGGATTCGAACTCTCAACCCCTGGATGAGGTCTAGGTCCGCACATTTTTCATACAGACCTCGTCAAATTAATGAAGAAAATAACCGTTCTTGAGAATATTCTAAGACTTGAACTCAAAAATGCAATATTTAACGATGAATATTAAGTAAAGTATTTGAGATTAATTTGCAAACTTACTTTATATTAGATATTTGCCTTTAAATGAACGTCCATGAAAATTGAAGCTGGTTTATCAGAATGCAAACTTGAGAACAATCTCAAAAATGGTTGCTGGATTCGAGATCTTGAGTATTTTCATTAATGTTTTGTAAAAGAAAGATGACTGGCACTGCATATAACTAGGCAGACATGATCAAATAGAGGAAAGGTAGCTGTGTAAACGAAAGTAAAATTATTGAATAAAGTTGAAAACAGATAATAGTGGCAAAAAGAAAAATTGCTCATATTGTATTTAAAAGTCATCTGCTGCAGAGGTGTCAGAAACCGTCTTTATGGGTAAAGAAGCCTTCAAGGGTTCATTTATTATAATTTTCTATCTTTTACTTTCATTTGAATAGCTCCATACACAACAACTTAAAAGAGCCCCTTATAGAGGATGGTCCAGTCATCACCAAACTGAAACAAACTTTAACCATTTCCTCATAGTTGACGACTGATGATTTGACCACCAGACTCTACAAGACTCTGCTTAGTGATACCCATCAGTGCTTTGTTCATGCACAATCAAATGGATTAATTCTTTAAGTTAAACTATGTTTCCAGATCACCCTTTGTTTTTAAGTGGCAACATTCTTAAATATTCCTGAGTTGTTTGTGAACAATTTTTCAACCTACTTCTTGAATTGTGAATGCTTGTGTTTGTTTTAGAATTTAAAGTTGACACTTTCCCTCATACAAGGGATCTGCAACAGCTGACTTTGAACATGTCCTGGCAAAATGAGTTGTTATGGAAAATCTCAATAAACTAAAGCGTTTTTTTTAATTGAGTTGAAAACATTGTGGCAAAAGGAGTAATTGCTCATTATAGATGAGAATTTTCTTCTTTTTCCACAATGTTTTCTAAAAGCGTCTGTATGCGCAAAAGGATAAAAAAAATTGTTCTGATATATATGTTAATTACCATCAAATAAATCAATGATGCATTATCAGCATCTCTTGATTAAACATTTACAGTTATTATTTATTCTAGTAAAAATTTGATTTGGATTCCTGGTAGGATTTTGTTCTAGGAATCCTGTTGGGTATTTGAACCTAAAATAGTGGTCTAGTCCACTCTCTTTAATAATTTTACTTATAGATTTTCCGTATTTTGTGACTAATTAAGGACCATCTTGGCCCTCTTGCTTCTTATTAGCTCGCCTGTCACGTAGTGACAAGGTGAGTTTTTGTGATCGCCCGTCGTCTGTCCACAATTTCTTGTGAACACGATAAATTCTTCATTTATTATCTAATGTTTACCAAAATTATACAGTAGCTAGATACACCATGGGAGCTCAGTTCCTTTCAAAAACCAGCCAGATCCATCCATGCATGACTGGATTATGGCCCTTTAAAATTGGCAAAATTGTTCAAATTGACCTTGTGAACACGATAAGAACTTGATTTATTATTCGATGTTTACCAAACTTATTCAGTAGCTAGATAAACATGGGAGCTTGGTTCCTATTGAAAACCAGCCAGATCCGTCCATGCATGACAGGAAGATGGCCCTTTAAAATTGGCAAAATTGCTATAATTGACCTTATGAACAAAATAAAGTAATCATTTATTATCCGATGTTTACCAAACTTATACAGTAGCTAGATATACATGAGAGCTTGGTGCCTTTTGAAAACCAGCCAGATCAGTCCATGCATGACGGGATTATGGCCCTTTAAAATTGGCAAAATTGCTATAATTGATAATTTATTATCTGATGTTTACCAAACTTATACAGTAGCTAGATATACATGAGAGCTCGGTTCCTTTTGAAATCGGCCAGAGGCGTCTATGCATGACTGAATTATGGCCCTTTATTAAAATTGGCAAAATTGCTATAATTGACCTTGTGAACAAGATAGTCATTATTTATTATCCGATGTTTACCAAACTTATACAGCAGCTAGATATACATGAGAGCGCACCTTGTGAACACGATAAGAACTTGATTTATTATTCGATGTTTACCAAACTTATTCAGTAGCTAGATAAACATGGGAGCTTGGTTCCTATTGAAAACCAGCCAGATCCGTCCATGCATGACAGGAAGATGGCCCTTTAAAATTGGCAAAATTGCTATAATTGACCTTATGAACAAAATAAAGTAATCATTTATTATCCGATGTTTACCAAACTTATACAGTAGCTAGATATACATGAGAGCTTGTTGCCTTTTGAAAACCAGCCAGATCAGTCCATGCATGACGGGATTATGGCCCTTTAAAATTGGCAAAATTGCTATAATTGATAATTTATTATCTGATGTTTACCAAACTTATACAGTAGCTAGATATACATGAGAGCTCGGTTCCTTTTGAAATCGGCCAGAGGCGTCTATGCATGACTGAATTATGGCCCTTTATTAAAATTGGCAAAATTGCTATAATTGACCTTGTGAACAAGATAGTCATTATTTATTATCCGATGTTTACCAAACTTATACAGCAGCTAGATATACATGAGAGCGCACTTTTTTTTTAAATCAGCCAGATCCGTAGATGCATCACTGAATTATGGCCATTTAAAATTGTCAAAATTGTTGTATAATTCTGTATAATCGACTGTGAACACGATAAAAACTTCATTTATTTGTCATTTGTCCTTTACATTGATTTATAAACATGTGACCATGACCTAAAAGTGATCTTTTACAATTAAATAACATCATTGTCTTTGGATGACCTTCACCATGACTTTTTGACCTTCTTGTCTAAACATTAGTAACCGTACATATAAGCACTGTTGAGTCTCATAAAAGGTTGAACCTGGATTCCTTTGATTCTTTGTACGATTTTTGTACCAGGAAACGATTCCTTGTAGGAATTTTGTACCAGGAAACCTGATAGGAAGTTTTAACCTATTTAAGTATCAAAAATCTTTTTGGATTTTGTAATGAGATTCCTTGTAGGATTTTTTCTATATTCCTTGTAGGATTTTTTCTATATTCCTTGTAGGATTTTGTAACTGGATTCCTTGTAGGTATTTAATCCAACTAGAAATCAAGAGTTTTGAAATATGCAAATGAGGTTTGATTTCCTGCTACTAGGATTCCTGGTAGGAAAAAAGTAGAAGGAATCCAGCAGGAAAATGGCCCGAAATATGTAAATGAGGACAAAATCCCTGCAAGGATTTTTTATCAAATATTCCTACAGGATTCCTGTTAATCTAATTAACATATTTCGCTCCATTTTCCTGCTGGTTTCCTTGTAGGATTTAGAGCGATATTCCTGTATGAATCCTGTTATATTACGCCTGGACTGTTTCGTACGGGTAGGCAAAAATGTGGTATCTAGATTATCCACAAGATTTTTTCTTGAATTTGGTCAATTGACTAGTAAACAAACACTTTATTCTTTTCTTTAGTATGTTGTGCTCAATTGTGTTAATTATACCAACACAAAGAGGTATTTTTATAATCAGTTACCTTTTGGTGACAGCCCCCATTTTCAACTGCACACATGTCATCATACACACACACACTTATACCATCACCTTGGTAACCCTCATGACAACGACAAACATGCTGTAATAAATAATATATTACAACTGAATAACAAAATTCTTTGTCATAGAAAAACACAGAGCAGGCAATTTAAATTCTAGTGTAAATAAAAATCTACTTTCCCGACTTAGTAACCTGATCAGAAAATATTGTGCTAAGACTGTGCTCTTACCTGTTAACAATTGTTAGCATCTGAAAGATGATCAATAATATCATCTATACATTGGACTCATTTTGAAAGTTATTGCCATCAAAGAGACAGTTTTCATGTGGCTGATGGCTGATACTTGATGTCAGATGTGACATATATTGTTCCTTTCTGACAAATTTGGAATTATTGTCATAACAAGACATATTTAACAAACATATGCTCTCTTCTTTTTGTGTTCAAGGTCATTGTGACTTTGACCGATTACCTCAAATCATAAGGGATTTTCTACTGGCCCTTGCCCAACCTTCCTTCCAAGTTTCAGTACTTTAGGTCCAAGCATTATCCAGTTATCAATCAGACAATCTTTGGTCTACAAACAGACAGACCAACTGACATGTGAAAAGCAATATGAGCCGTCTTCTTCAAACAGGGGGGTATACTTAGAATGAATGTATAAACATTCACCTAAAATAATACTTTAACAGACATCTGCTTTAATAACATATGAGGAACACATAATGGAACATCTTGGTAATTCGAAAATTAATTTTGGAACAAATTGAGTTAAGAACATCATGGAAAAAAGAAAACATTGCTTGTTTTGTGCAATGCTTCCTTTTCCCCTATTAATACCACATACATTCAGCTGCATATAAAATCATTCATAAGTTGTCTGTATCAGGTAAATGATTACATAAAGGTGTGTTTACTTTCAGGAGTTAAAACCATTGACCATCCTCCTTAATTTCTTTTTTAATTCATCATAAAATCAAACTTGTCTATTCCAGATGTTGCTCATTTCTAAAAAGCAGACATCTTCTTGAAGAGATAAACAGAAATTATACCACCATGTGATCCTCGACATCCCAGTTTGACCTTCGGCTTGAAGTGATATGAGTGAAACCTTTGCTTTTCACATTGTCTCATTGAAGTTGACTTCTAATATACTTACACTACCAGGAAAAGTTTCTACACAAGCTGCATTTTTATGACAGTTGCCATGGTCACGACAAGTAGAAGCTGGATAACAGTAAGTGCCATCTCCAACCCATCCTTCATTGCATGTACAGTTGTTGGATCCTGGTCCTGTCTTTTCACAAGATGCCTAGAAACATGATTTGAATTGAGAATAAGTCTTGGTCTGCTAAAATAAACATATTTTGGTAACTTTGAAGCCTGCAACTTTTGAAAATTTATAAGAAAAGGAGAAAAGTTATTGCCCTTTAAGTCAAGCACTAATAGTTCCATTGGTAATAACGATGGATTTCTACTCAGGGGTTAGCCAAAAGTATGTGGAGAAGGTTGTGTTATGCAAGAGAGACAAGACAAGTATGCATAGGTGGAATGGTAATCATAAAATGGCTGAAAGCTGTTCAAAAGAGAACTTAAGATTGACACAACCTTTGTGCATTTTTTTTTAATCAATAATCCTTTTCCGAATTTGACACTTTTTGATGCATCTGAAGAAGACGACATTGAAAATGTTGTGGCAAAAGGGGAAAATGCTATCAAAGTTTTCACCTCTATTCCATAACTATATTTTTTCTATAAGATAATACCCATATTTTAGCCTATGTATTTTCTAAGTCATCGCTATGGATTTAAAATGTTTTTAGGATATGGATAAACTGGTAAAGTCTCAATTATCTTAGACAAGAGTGAAGTAGGCCATCAATCCAGGGGTTGTCAGTTTGAACCTGAACTTGGCCAACAATCTTTCCAACATTTGGCAAAACTTAAGTGACAAGCATTCTTCTTCTTCCCCCAATGGGCTAACAGTCTATTTGGAAAAGCAGCCAGTTACTTGGAAAGACTGTTATGTGGAGTAAAAGCAAGGAAACACATGGGTAAGTGAATTTGCCACCGCGATATGACTGAAATTTTGTTGAAAATGGTGTTTAAATACAATCAATAAAGTTAGCCTACCTGTGTATGACAGCCACCAAAGCTGAGCATCTGGCAGGGATCTATCTCAGTACACATGGTCTCTCCATCCCCTGTAAATCCTTCATCACAGAGGCACCTATGAATGACAAATAAAGACAAATAAAGACCCATTGTAAGCACAACGCCAGAACAAAATGACAATTTTATTTTTTATGAACAGTAAAATCAACCCTTTCCCACACACACAATATCTGCAACAGATGACTTTAAAAAACACCAAGGCAGAAACATGGATGTTTTTTTATAAATGAAAGTATAATTATTGAATACAGAAACTGCCTCCTTTTGCCACAATGTTTTCGATATGTTTCTAAATACATCTGCATGAAGGAAAGAGCTATGATACCTCAATAGTCTAAAATAGTTTCAATAGTATTTTTTTGAAAATAAATTTTAGTTATGACCCCTTATTGTGCATATAATATTATTATGACATTTTGTTGCCCTAGTTATACAATGTTTTCTACTTTGTCTTAACCCATTCCCTCATATAGACGCTTTCTGATGCCTCTGCAGAGATCCATTCAATTATAGAGATTTTCTTTTTTTTGACAAAATATGTTTAAGTCGTCTGCTGCAGAATTGTTGTATGAGGGAAAGGGTTAATAGTAATTTTTTTTGCTGAGGCTATGTCATAAAGGTTAAGGTGATAAAAGATCTGCATCATTACTGCCCCAATCAAATTAAAACTGACTGTCAGTGGTCTATTGAAAGATGCTGCAACTACTTGGTGAACAATGCCTATCTGGATTAGACTGCACAGACACACAGGCTGATCTTAATCATTATGTTCACATAATTTTTCTCCAAGGTTATTATCTTTGGAGCAATACTTATGTAATAATTACATGTAAAACCACTATCAGGAGGAAGATGTGAGAATATTAACCCTCTCCCACATACAATAAATCTGCAGCAGACGGCTTTGAACTCCTTTAGTCTGAACTATGGAAGCGCTATATAATTGAGGGAATTAGTATTGAATAAAGTTGAAAACATTTTGGGAAAAGGAGAAATTGCTCTTTCTGAGCAATTTCTATTTTGATCCCAAACCAAAATACTAGCTTGCAGCAAGCTCATGACAAGTGTGCCACAAGCTAGCGCAAGCTTACTGTAATTTTATTAAGATCACAGTCCTAGAATATTATGCTTGCAGGTGTCGCAAGGAAATTAAGCTTGGGGAAAGTTCTTGTTTCGCAAACTTCCCGCAAACTTAGAATCAGTTAAGTTCGCGACAAGCTTTCAGTTTTGCAACACCAGGGAGTTGAGAATTTTGAAATTTACAAAATTGAGGCTTACCATGTGCCAGTTAGAATTTAGGCAATGTTTCACAAAATTGTCGGTTATCACAGATTGTCAGCAAATAATATTTTCATAGTGACTTGTAAATAGCTATTAGAAAAAACTTCTACAAGTTGGTAAATTGAAACACTTGAAAGGTAAACTTATTATGTTAATGACTGCTTATTCATTGATTTGTAGTGAAAATACATATGTAGGAAAGGGTTCACATTAAAAATATCATTTATCCGTATTTTCAATTTAAACAAAAAATAATCAAAACAAGAGGGCCATGATGGCCCTATATTGCTCACCTGATTTAATAGAATTTCAATAGTTTTCAAAGTTTTTACTCTATACATATAAGGAAAACAAGCAACCCCCCTGCATGGTGGCCATGTTTTTGAATGGATCGGATTTATTTGAAAACCTTGGAAGAAGGTCACCCAAGGAACATTTGTGCAAAATAATTTTTAATTCAGGCAGGTGCTTTTGGACAAGAAGATTTTTAAAGTTTTAACAATGCACATATAAGGAAACAAGCTTCGAACCCTCGCGGCCATGTTTTCAACGGATCGGAAATATTTGAACAAGCTTGGTAAAGGGTGGGTGCCCCAGGGAACATTTGTGCAAAATAATTTTCAAATCGGACCAGTACTTTTGGACAAGAAGATTTTTAAACTTTTAACAATGCAAATATAAGGAAAACAAGCTTCCATCCCTTGCGGCCATGTTTTCAACGGATCGGAAATATTTGAACAATCTTGGTAAAGGGTGCCCCAAGGAACATTTGTGCAAAATAATTTTCAAATCAGGCCAGTACTTTTGGACAAGAAGATTTTTAAACTTTTAACAATGCAAATATAAGGAAAACAAGCTCCGCTCCTTGGCTGCCATGTTTTTCAACGGATGGAAAATATTTGAACAATCTTGGTAAAGGGTGCCCCAAGGAACATTTGTTTAAAATAATTTTCAAATCGGGCCAGTACTTTTGGACAAGAAGATTTTTAAAGTTTTAACAATGCACATATAAGGAAATCAGGCGGCCATGTTTTTCAACGGATTGGAAATATTTGAACAATCTTGGTAAAGGGTGCCCCAAGGACCATTTGTGCAAAATAATTTTAAATCGGGCCAGTACTTTTGGACAAGAAGATTTTTAATTTTTTAACAATGCACATAAAAGGAAAATAAGCTCCGCCCCTTGGCTGCCATGTTTTTCAACAGATCGGAAATATTTAAACAATCGTATTAGAGGGTACCCCAAGGAACATTTGTGCAAAATAATTTTCAAATCGGGCCAGTACTTTTGGACAAGAAGATTTTTTAAGTTTTGGCAATTTTTCCCTTTTCTGATGCCGCAGCAACCAAAGTTCTACTTGGAATTAAATTCTTTGAACAGCTTTGAAAGAAGACCACCTAGGGACCTTTCCTGTAAAGTTATTTTGAAATCTGTCCATTGGTTTAGTATGAGAAGTCATTTGTAGGAAATTGTTAACAGGCGGAGACGACGGACGGTGAGTGGTCACAAAAGCTAACCTGGCACTTCGTGCTTAGGTGTGCTAAAAATTATTGCAATATGTTATTGGATGTAAATTGAAATATTTGGCAATTTTTCAATTTTTTCTATTAACCTTTACCCACATAAAGACACTTTCTCACGTTTCTGCAGCACACACCTTTTGAAAAAAATTATGACTAAAGGAGAATTTGTTTATATTGACCAATTTCTCCTTTTGTCACAATGTTTGCAACCCTATATATATTCTATAACTAAACTTTTGTATAAATATATTTTCAATATTTTTCTCCTGCTTATTTCAGTCATCTGATTTATTGTGTGTGAGACAGGCTTAAGGTTGCGAGCTTGTGCGCTCTTAACACAGTGAAATGAGTCTCTTAAGATTGGTTTTCAGTATTATTCCAGTTGCAAGCTTTCAAAGTCTTGCAAGCATGTAAGCTTGTGACTTGTGCAATCTTGTCATGGTTGCGCAATATGCACATAATTAACGAAATTGACAATGCACAAGACATAATCATTGGAACACATCACATAATGTTAGGTATACATAACGCAATGGAGAATGCACAATACATATTGATCAGAAACATCACGTAATGATCGGTACATATATCAAAATGGTGAATGCACAAGAGACAATGCTTGGTATACATCACATACTCAATTATGCCCATAAAAATTGGATAGTGCACAGGGTAGAATGACTGGAAAGCATCACATAACGAAGTTTGTACATAACTAAGTCAAGAATAGACAATGTATAATGATCGGTACACATGATACATCGAGAATGCACACAAGATGATGCTTGGTACACATCACATAATCAATTATGCACATAAAGAAATGGAGAATACACAAGACATAGTGACTGATACACATCACATGATGCTGTGTGTACATATAAGAACGTATATTGCACATAACACAACACCGTGTACACATCACAATAAGATAATTGCATAATTATAATATAATGAAGTATGCACATAACGAATTAGAGAAGGCATAAGACACAACGATCAGTACAGATCACATAATGAGGTATATTCATAACGAAATGGAGAATTCGTAAGACACAACAATCAGTATACACATAATGTAACGGAGTGTGCATATAATAACGCAACAGATTATGCACCTAACACATAGATCAGTGTAAATAGCATAAAGGTGTTTGGCATGATAGTGTAAAGACTACACAGAATACAAACAAATACTGTAAAATGAGAAGTTGTTCCATTCCATACAGTAAGCTTCTAGAGAGCTGTCATGACAAAGGACTATAAGAGTTTGTATTAGGTTGTTACTGACATTAAGTTCAAAATATTTTGAGGCCAGTTTTTGGTATGGTTCCACTCCTATACTGTTATCACAGTCTTAGACCTTAACCTTTTGCCACATACAACATATCTGCAGCAAACGACTTTGAAAACATAATGGTGAAAATAAGGAAAATCTCGAGAAATAAAAGTTAAATTACTTAATTGACTTGACAAAATTGAGACAAAGCCTGAGCAATTTCTCTTTTAGTCCCAATGTGTTTAAAAGTCATCTGCATGTGGGAAATGGATAATACTTTTTAAAACCTATTTAAATCGATCCAATCAAAACTCACTTTTTACTATCTGCACTGATTTCCAAACAAATGGCGTGTATATGGCAATGTATTGCCGCTTGTTGTGCTGTTTCTCCACACTGATGAAACTGTTTATCGCAGTTCTCTCCCTTGATTGCATGGTGATTACAATGACATCTTCCATCACCAGAGGGCCCAGTGCTACATGTCCCCTTCACACATGTGCATTCTGCAGAAGAAAAAGAGCCACACATCAACATCAATCATACTGGTGGAAATGTGTTTTTAACCATTTATCTGATACAACACTCAACAAGACAATTGCTTGGAAGCATATGAGGCAAAAACTAAATTTGAAAGTACAATTTTAATAATATATTGAAAATATTGCAAAACAAGAGGGCCATGATGGCCCTGGATCGCTCACCTTAATTATACAATGTACTGCAATGCAAAACACATCAAGACAATTATTCTGAATGCAACCTCCACAGTGCTAACAATATTTTCGTTCATTTGGCCTAGTGATCTATATTTTTTTTACCTGATATGACCCATATTCCAACATGGACTAGATATCATCAAGACAGTATTCTGACGTTTCAACTTGCTCAAAGTAAAAATGCGGCCTCCGGAGTTTGAACCATATTTTCCTTTATTGACCTAGTTTCTGATCCAATATGACCCATATTCGAACTTGACCTAGATATAATTCAGACAAACAATCTGACCAAATTTCAAGCTGCTGAAGCAAAAAAATGTGGCATCCAAAGTTTTCACAAGATTTTCCTTCAATTTGATCTAGTGACCTAGTTTTTGACCCATTATGACCCATATTCAAACTTGGCCTACATATCATCAAGAAAAACATTCTGATAAAGTTTCATCATGCTGAAATTTAAAATGCGGCATCCAAAGTGTTAACAAGATTTTTCTTCAATTTGACCTAGTGACCTAGTTTTTGACCCTGCTGACCCTTATTCAAACTTGGTCTAAATATCATTCAGCTCAACATTCTGACCAAATTTCAAGCCACTGAAGCAAAACATGTGACTTCTACAGAGTTAACAAGATTTTCCCTTAATTTGGCCTTGTGACCTAGTTTCTGATCCAATATGACCCATATTTAAACTTGACCTAGATATCTTTAAGACAAACATTCTGACAAAATTTTAAGCTGCTGAAGCAAAAAATGCGGCATCCAAAGTGTTAACAAGATTTTCCTTCAATTTGGCCTAGTGACCTAGTTTTTGACCCGGCATAACCCATATTCAAACTTGACCTAGATATTTTTAAGACAAACATTCTGACAAAATTTCAAATTGCTTAAGCAAAAATTGCGACCTCTGGAGTGTTAACAAGATTTTCCTTCAATTTGACCTACTTTTTGACCCAACATGACCCATGTTCAAACTTGACCTACATTTCATTAAGACAAACATTCTGATAAAGTTTCAACAAGCTCAAGTTGAAAATGTGGCCTCCAGAGTGTTAACAAGATTTCCCTTCAATTCAACCTAGTGACCTAGTTTTTGACCTCATATGGCCCAGTTTCGAACTTGTCCAAGATTTTATGGAGATGAACGTTCTGATAAACTTTCATGAAGATTGGATGCAAAATGTAGCCTGTAGAGTGTTAACAAGCTCAAATGTTGACGACGCACGACGCACGATGGCCGGACGCCGGACAAAATGTGATCCTAATAGCTCACCTTGCACTTCGTGCATAGGTGAGCTAAAAAAGGCAATCTTTTGGAAATTTTCAACAGTATTTTTTTCTAAATCAACTGAGCAATGCATAGTTCTAAAAATCATCATTTCTGAGATGCTTTCAAGAACATTTAAAGCAAATTTGTTGTATGAAGGAAAGTGTTGAAGAAGAAGGTATATAATAGCTTTTTAACCTTCAAACCCTTTTCGTCAAAAAATAACTCGTCAACCGCAATTTCTCCTTTTTCCACAAAATTTTCAAAAGTCTACTGCAGATGCCTCAAAATGTGTAGGGAAAGGCTTATTAACCCTTTCCCTCATATGGCAATTCTGCAGCAGATGACTTTGAACGTATTTTGTCAAAAAATGGAAAATCTCCATTATTGAATGGATAACCTATGACAAAAAGTGGAAAACATTGTGGCAAAAGGAGAAATTGCACGTTTTGTGCAATTTCTTCTTTTGTCACTATGTTTTCAAAAAGCTGTCTGCTGCAGAGGCGTCTAAAAGCGTCTATATGAGGGAAAGGGTTAAAGGTCTGATTCAATGGCATTTAAAGCTAGTAGATATCTGAGACAAGTTCCATAGACAGCAAGGTTGAATTCCGCGAAAAAAATCATCACTTTTTATAAGAAAAATACTTTGTAAAATAATCAGTTCATTTGATATTCTATACTCTGATATATAGGAACATAAATTATCAAACTATGAAATGTGTTTATTAAAAAGGGATGATGAATATCTCTAAAATATCTTGTATATATTTCATCCTTTTTCTTTTGACCCTTTCCCATTTACAATCAGCAGCAAAACGACTTTGAAATAATTGTGGTAAAAATATGAAAATCTTTCAATAAGGAAAGATTATTGGAAGGAGTTATAATCATTGTGGCAAAAGGAGAAATTGCTCATAGTGGGCAATTTCTCCCTTTTGCTACAAGTTGCCTGCTGCAGGGGCAGCAGAAAGTGTTTGTATACTGGCAAAGATTTACATATACTGATAATAAGTAAATTATGACTCGAAGATTCCAAAGCATTAAAAATTACGTTACTTTAGTTTTAATACTTTTCATCATTAAATTTGCAACAAATTATCTACAAGTACATGCAATGAGCGTTTTCTCCTTCTGCCACAATGTTTTCAATTCTATTAAATTTTTAGGTTTGTGATTCCTGTTGCAGCAGTGAAAACATGAGAGTTTAATTATTGAATAGGGATCAAAACATTGTGGCAAAAGAAAAATTGCTCATAATGAACAATTTCTCATTTCACCATAGTGTTTTAAAAACTAGAAATAGTAGAGAGATATAGGTGTTGTTTAACAAAACGTGAGGTCAAAATCCAGAACAAATAATTTGTTAAAAATCATCTGAAGGCACAGGCATCTGAATATCTGAGGAACTGACCTAAACAAAAGGGTTACACTATTCACACCTAAGTTGAAGTATCATTTATATGATAAAAAATTTAAGTTTATAAAACTCATTTAGATTTGGCTTGGCATTCCGGTATTATATTACCCGTAATGCCCTGGATTGGGTGGAGCTTTGGAAAGATCATTTGATAAAGTCGTGCAATAATTTGCATCAGACGTCAGCCTCTGGGAGATAACTGCCCTCTGGCACTAAGCATCCTTGATTATAACATTTATATTAAAAGTGATAACAATTTTTCTAACCTCAAACAAAATTTACATTAACCCTTTCCCACATACAACAAATCTGCAGCAGATGACTTTGACATCTGTGCAAAAATATGAACCATCTCAATTAATCATGATAAGCAATTTCACCTTTGCCACAATGTTTTCAAAAGTCATCTGCTGCAGACATCAGAAAACATCTACATGTGGGAGAGGGTTAAAAAAAAAATCCCGAAACTCAAATCACAACCTACAAATTGAATAGGAATGAAAACATTGTGGCAAAGAAGAAATTGCTAATCGATCAGCAACTTCTCATTTTGCCACAATATTTTCAAAAGTTATCTGCTGCAGATGCGTAATTTTGCGTCTGTATTTCCTCTGGGGTATAAAACCGCAACCTGATAAATTTCAAATTGAAAACATTTCAAGAAAAGAAAGCATGATTTTGAGTTGGAATAGAAATAGTGGTAAAACTGAACAAATAACGCAAACTCTTCTTTATCTCACAATGTAGATTGAAATCTATATTCAGCAGAAGCATCAAAGATCATCATAATATGGGAAAGGGAAAATTACCAATTCCTCAAATGAATAGAAGAGAAAATACATTGTAGCAAAATTTCTCTCCTGCAGTGCACCTTTATTTTTTATTATCTAGTATGACCAGATTATAATGTTCAAACTTTCAACCAGCCCAATTAAGAGGGATATACGGTGCCAATACATTAATGTGGCATTCTCTTAATATTATAACAAGAGGACCATGAAGGCCCTGAATCACTCACCTCAGTTATGCAATGTGTTGTCATGCAAACCACAATAACTGATTTAGTTTTTCGACCAATCAACATAACATGGCTTGTAACCTCATAGAGTGTCGCCCAAGGAACATTTCAAATCGGCCAGACACTTTTGGAGGAGTAGAGTTTTAAAGTCTTTGCTATAACCATATAAGGTAAAATATAGCCCCGCCCACTGGTGGCCATAGCTTTCAACCAGCCAAAATGGCTTGAAGGTAACTGCTAGAGGGTCACCGAAGGAACAGTTTTACTAAATATTCGGAAATCAGGCATTTGTTTTTGGAGAAAATTTTAAAATGTTGACTTAAGCCATATAAGGCAAAAAAGACCCGCCCCCATAACGGCCATGTTGTTAGACTAATCAACATGGCTTGAACAAATTTGATAGAAGGTCACTAAAGGATAATTTCTACAGAATTATTTGAAATTCAGCAAACCAGTTTGAGGAGGAACTTTCTATTTTTTTGTTGCATGGATCCAAATCATTGGAAAGTATTTTGGTGATGACATTGAGAGGATGCTTGCTGTGAAGTTTCATCCAGATTGATCCACTGGTTTCAGAGGAGATAATGATAACGCACGTATGACGGACGTCGAAAAAGGACATAGGGCAATCAGAATAATTAACCTTGAACTCTTTGTTCTCAGGTGAGCTAAAGACAAGAAACCCAAGAGGGACATTATGACTATACTGTTGTTAGACAAAAATATAAAGGGAATATTTCCATTGGAAAACATCAAGGGAGTTTCGATTTGAAAACCATCAAATACGTATTAATTTTGTTTGTGTTATTGTGTTTGATGGTATTTTACGCCATTTCAACAGTATTTCAGTTATACGAAAAAAACACATAAATGGTTTTTTTCGCTTTCAATAACCTATGAAGCTTTCTGAAATGAAACTGGAAAAATCCATGGGGGCCGCCATTATGGATATGTATAAAAAGCAGACGTAAAACACAGATTGAAAATTTTATTTTAAATCGGTATTTTGGGTATGTATAAAATGATCAGAAAAACACGGATTGAAAATTATTGTCGTCTTTTTAATCATTTTTTTTTTAAATCGATATTTAAGATCATTTAAGTGCTGTCTTATGTGGGAATTAACATGCGTACGAAAAGTTAAAAATAAATGGAAATCTGTAAGAAATATGTTTTCCCGTTCGTCAAAAAAACCGACAGCATTAGCCTCCTACGCCCGAAACTAAATTTTGATTGTATCGTAGCCAAAGAAGGACGTGACGTCATTTCCGTTACACTTCATCTTGGCGTAACGTCAATGGAGCGACGTCGTTTCCCGCAAAAAAGTGGTATCAACATGAAAGACCCTAAATTCCTATACATGAGCTATTGACTCACTCTTTCAAAGTATAATTATTTATCAAACATTGTGGCAAAAGGATAACTTTCTCATAAGAAGCAATTGTTCTTGTGGCGACAATCTTTTCCTAAATCGTCTGTTGCATAGGCCTCAGAAACCGTCTCTAATAGGGAAAGGGTTTAGCAGAAATGTGACCCCTTACATAATTTGTTCCAGTCATATTGACTGGTTGAAAAAGGCAGTCGCCAGGTGGCATCAGAAAAGGGCTGATCTATTTGCTTCTTTGCCATAATGCAGGTGATCGATTAAGGATCATCTTGGCCCTCATGTTTTAACCTCGTTCATTATAAATGTATTCCTTGATTTTCTGAAAGTCTTTACTTTATTATTTTCTGTTCAAATAATAGACAACAGCAATACGAATTCCAAATATGTTTTAATAATGCAAGAAACATGACATTAATATTATTATTGTCTAGTCAATTACTTATAAATCCTTTTTTTATGGCCAAAGTATGCTCTTTAATTTCTGTTTATAATTATCTTGAGGTTTTTTCGTAAATAGGTAGCACCTATAGATATATTATCACAGCCCTTCCCGAGTCTTATCATATTCTGTAATATAACCCTTTCCCTCATACGACAATTCTGCAGCAGACGACTTTGAACGTATTTTATTAAACAAGAGGCCTATGCTCTACTGGCATTGATCTGACTTGTTTCAAAAGGAACCAATATGTCATCAATATTCAAATACCATCTAAGTTTGGTGAAGATCAGATAGTAAATGGAAGCTCTATTGTGTTCACAAGCTGTATTATAGCAATTTTGACAATTTCAAGGGCCATAATCCAGCCATGCATGGGTAGATCTGGCCATTTTTTAGAAATGAACCAAACTCTCATGGATATCTAACTACTGTATAAGTTTGATTGAGATACAATCAAAAATAAGGACTGTATCATGTTAACAAGCCCTATTATAGCAATTTTGACAATTTCAAGGGCCATAATTCAGTCATGCATGGGGCAGATCTGGCTTGTTTTCGACAGGAATCAAGCTCTCATGGATATCTAACTACTGTAAAAGTTTGGTTGAGATACAATAAAAAACAAGGGCACCGCAAAGCGGATGCATCCCCTCGGCTTTCCATTTTCATATTGAGTTCTCTTGTGATCTAAATATTTAAGTCCAATTTTTGACTTCGATCTTTGACCTATGACCTTGAATCAATAGGCTTCAAAATATTGTCACAAACTAACTGTATGCCAAGTTTGGATAAGATCTGTCAAGGAATGGTCAGTGTAGAGTGGTGACAAGGTTGCCACAGCTGAGATATATTGTAAGTTCAATCAAGTTCAATTTTGGGCATGACCTTTGACCTATGACCTTGAAAACCAATAGGCTTCAAGACATATCATAAACTAACTGTATAATAAGTTTTATTAAGATCGGTCAATGAATGGTCAGTGTAGAGTTGTGACAAGGCTGCCACAGCTGAAAATATTGTAAGTCCAATTTTGAGTTTGACCTTTGACCTATGACCTTGAAAATCAATAGGCTTCAAGATATTATCATAAAGTAACTGTATACCAAGTTTGGTTAAAATCTGTCAAGTAATGGTCAGTGTAGAGTGGTGACAAGGTTGCCACAGCTGAAAATAGTGTAAGTGCAATTTTGGGCTTGACCTTTGACCTATGACCTTGAAAATCAATAGGCTTCAAATATTATCATAAACTAACTGTATAATAAGTTTTATAAAGATCGGTCAAGGAATGGTCAGTGTAGAGTGGTGACAAGGCTGTCACAGCTGAAAATATTGTAAGTCCAATTTTGAGCTTGACCTTTGACCTATGACCTTGAAAATCAATAGGCTTCAAGATATTATCATAAAGTAACTTTATACCAAGTTTTGTTAAAATCCGTCAAGTAATGGTCAGTGTAGAGTGGTGACAAGGTTGCCACAGCTGAAAATATTGCAAGTCCAATTTTGGGCTTGACCTTTGAACTATGACCTTGAAAATCAATAGGCTTCAAGATATTATCATAAAGTAACTTTATACCAAGTTTTGTTAAAATCCGTCAAGTAATGGTCAGTGTAGAGTGGTGACAAGGTTGCCACAGCTGAAAATATTGCAAGTCCAATTTTGGGCTTGACCTTTGACCTATGACCTTGAAAATCAATAGGCTTCAAGATGTTACCATATACTTACTTTATACCAAGTTTGGTTAAGATCTTGCAAGAAATGGTTAGTGTAGAGTGATGACAAGGTTTGTTACGGACGGAAATATTGCAAGTCCAATAAGGTTTGTTACGGACGGAAATATTGCAAGTCCAATTTTGGGCTTGACCTTTGACCTATGACCTTGAAAATCAATAGGCTTCAAGATGTTACCATATACTTACTTTATACCAAGTTTGGTTAAGATCTGTCAAGAAATGGTTAGTGTAGAGTGATGACAAGGTTTGTTACGGACGGAAATATTGCAAGTCCAATTTTGGGCTATTTTGGGCTTGACCTTTGACCTATGACCTTGAAAATCAATAGGCTTCAAGATGTTACCATATACTTACTTTATACCAAGTTTGGTTAAGATCTGTCAAGAAATGGTTAGTGTAGAGTGATGACAAGGTTTGTTACGGACGGAAGGACACACATACATACATACATACATACATACGGACGGTCCCGTTACTATATCCCTTTCTCGCTTACTTCGTAACCGAGGGGATAATAAAGGTTTAACACCATTTAAATTGGTTTTCGAAAGGAACCGAGCTCTCATGGATATCTAACTACTGTATAAGTTTGGTTGAGATACAATCAAAGGTGAAGACTGTATCGTGTTAACAAGCTCTTTTATAGCAATTTTGACAATTTCAAGGGCCATAATCCAGTCTTGCATGGGCGGATCTGGCTGGTTTGCGAAAAGAACCGAGCTCTCATGGATATCTAACTACTGTATAAGTTTGGTTGAGATACAATCAAAAGTGAAGACTGTATCGTGTTAACAAGAAATTGTTTACGGACGGACGGACGGACGGACGGACGCACTAACGCACGGACGATGGACGAATCGCAACGACATAAGCCCTTCTGGCCTTTGGCCAGTAGAGCTAAAAATAGAAAATCTCCATAAATAAATGGATAAACTATGACTGAAAGTGGAAAACATTGTGGCAAAAGGAACAAGAGGCCCATGAGGGCCTATGCTCTACTGGTATGGTTCTTTGGTCATTTTCAATCCAGAGCATGTATGTATGGTGAAGATCGGAGAGTAAATGGAGGCTCTTTTGTGTTCACAAGCTGTATTATAGCAATTTTTACAATTTCATGGACCATAATCCAGTCTTGCATGGGCGGATCTGGCTGATTTTCAAAAGGAACCAAGCTCTCATCAATATTTAACTACTATCTAAGTTTGGTGAAGATCAGATAGTAAATGGAGCCTCTATTGTGTTCACATGCTCAATTATAGCAATTTGGACAATTTCAAGGGCCATAATCCAGTCTTGCATGGGCGGATCTGGCTGGTTTACGAAAGGAACTGAGCTCTCATAAATATCTAACTACTGTATAAGTTTGGTTGAGATACAATCAAAAGTGAAGACTGTATCGTGTTAACAAGCTCTTTTATAGCAATTTTGACCATTTCAAGGGCCATAATCCAGTCATGCATGGGCGGATCTGGCTGGTTTGTGAAAGGAACCGAGCTCTCATGGATATCTAACTACTGTATAAGTTTGGTTGAGATACAATCAAAAGTGAAGACTGTATTGTGTAAACAAGCTCTTTTATAGCAATTTTGACCATTTCAAGGGCCATAATCCAGTCATGCATGGGCAGATTTGGCTAGTTTTCAAAAGGAACCGAGCTCTCATGTATAAGTTTGGTTGAGATACAATCAAAAGTGAAGACTGTATCGTGTTAACAAGCTCTTTTATAGCAATTTTGACCATTTCAAGGCCCATAATCCAGTCATGCATGGGCGGATCTGGCTGGTTTTCGAAAGGAACCGAGCTCTCATGGATATTTAACTACTGTATAAGTTTGGTTGAGATACAATCAAAAGTGAAGACTGTATCGTGTTAACAAGCTCTTTTATAACAATTTTGATCATTTCAAGGGCCATAATCCAGTCATGCATAGGCGGATCTGGCTGGTTTTCGAAAGGAACCAAGCTCTTATAGATATCTAACTACTGTATAAGTTTGGTTGAGATACAATCAAAACAGATCTGGCTGGTTTTCGAAAAGAAACTGAAGACTGTATCGTGTTAACAAGAAATTGTTTACGGACGGACGGACGGACGACGGACAAATCACCACGACATAAGCCCTTCTGGCCTTTGGCCAGTAGAGCTAAAAATTGCACGTTCTGTGCAATTTCTTCTTTTGTCACTATGTTTTCAAAAGGCCGTCTGCTGCAGAGGCGTCAAAAAGCGTTTATATGAGGGAAAGGGATAAGGCAATCTGTAATAGAAGTGGGAATATGGAAATTCACATGGGAGAGAATTGTATGACTATGTCATGCATCATTTTACCCATTAAAGGAATTTAAATCTTATTTCAGCTCTAAATCATTTCATCATACTATACCCATGGGATTTATCAACATTTGAGACCCTTTTTACTTCCTTTAAATCTAGACGACATCTATTAGACATGTATGCATCCAGCACCGAAAGGTTTATGGTATTGGGCATAAAATACACTTGCATCGATTTGCATCCCAAACTAAAACACTAGCTTGCAGCAAGCCTGTGACAAGTGCGCCATAAACGTGCGCAAGATTACTGCAATCTTATTAAGAATGCAGTCCTAAATTATTGTGCTTTCTTGTGTGTGCAAGGAAATAAGCTTGCAGCTAATTCTTGTTGTAAATTTCTAGAAAGATTAGAAATATTTAAGATTTCGATAAGCTTGCAAGGCTAACCATGTATGTATGTGACAGCTGAAATTTAGGCAATGTTTTCACAATACACTCGGTAATCATGGATTGTCATCAAATATTATAATCATAGTGACTTGTAAATAACTTTTCTTTACATCCTAAGGATAAATGTAGATAGAAAAAACCATTAATTAGGTTTTACAAGTACATAACAAATTCTTAAAATTGCTTTTGTAATGGTTGTGCAATCATGCAAGCTCACAATTAAGATTGCTTTTGTTCCACTTGCAAGCTTGAACGCTTTTGCGCTCTAAGTAGGATTTTGCAATCTTTAGAGGTTGCTCGAGATTGTGCATGCTTAGAGTTTAGCGTGCAAATTTCCAATCACAAACTGCATGCTTAATTAAATAAGTTACTTTCAAGCTTATTACGATTGCGATGGTAATCTAGATTTGGCCTTACTTATCTTAATTATGCTTGCGGTTTGGTTTTGGATAACTACAACTATGAACAATATATATCAAAATCAGCGAGTACATTAGTGCAGTCAAATATTGGTCTCATTTATCAAAATTAAGTGAAGACAGTTGTCTCTGAACCCTTTCCCTCATATAGATGCGGGTGCCGAAAATGGTTGCTCAGTCGGTAGTGATGCGGGCTGTCAATCATGGGTTCTTTCCAACGTTTGACAAAAAACACTGTGACAAGCGTCATTCATCTTCCACCAATGGGCTGACAGTCTATGTGGAAAAGCAGCCAGTTGCCTCCTTTTGTCACCATGTTTTCAACTAGATATTCAGTTATTGTTCTATGACTTAAAGGGATTTTCTGTGCTTTTGCCTAGATGTTGTATGTTGGAAAAGGGTTAAACTATAATAATGGGTAAATGCCTAAAATAAATCATTGTTGATTCACACTTGAAAACTGATAAAGGGTGATCACCATAGCTCTCTTGGAATCCATTGTAAAAGAAAGTTACAACAACCTAGAAACAATATTAGAGTAATATTTACTTAGTGAAAAGATAAGGCCTAAAACATGTTCTTTTTTGAGACATGATTTTATTACAGGATAAACACAGAAACATGCAATTACTTGTTACTGTATTAAGGAGTGCACGGGATATCTTTGCAAAAATTATCAAAATTTGTAAATGTTTTATAAACTGATAACGCAAGCATGTTATCAAGCCTTCGACGTGAAATTGACAACTCCCACATTTTGTAAAAAAAAAATAATATAATATGTCATTCATCATTTCTAAACTTTGAGAAAATTTGTTAGAAACTAAGAATGTTGCAATTTTCTATCAATGGTATCCATTAGCACTTTATTTCATTTATCGTGATTGACATTCACTAAAAAATAGTGTGTGTGCTTAACCCTCTTACCCACATACAACAAATCTGCAGCAGACGACATTGAAAACATAAATTATAGTAGAAAATATGGAAACTCACTATGAATGGGAGAAGAATTATTGATTAAAGTTTAAAGCATTGTGGTAAAATGCAATGTCATATTTTTCCACAATTACTTAAAAAGTCAACTGCTGCAGAGGCCTCAGAAAGTATGGGAATTTGAAAAAGGGTTAACCCTTAATTTATCTGATATATATATAGACAACTATTGAATGAATGAATGAATGTATATTGTTTTATGGCGCATCGACAGCTAAGGTCATTTAGCGCGCAATTAAATTTAATTATTCATGATCCCTGGGTAAACAAACCAGTACTAGGCTAGAAAATGTGCCTTGCCCAAGGGCACTCCACCATGACCGTAGTGACGCGACTGGGGATCGAACCCGGGACACCAGGTTTCGAAATCCCCGACGCTAACCACTCGACCACAGCGGATTCCTAGACAACTATTGATGAAGACATAATGGAGTAGGAAAGTCACCATGACCAATGTAGATGCTCATTGAATGGGTTTTAACCCTTTCCCTCATACGACAATTCTGCAGCAGACGACTTTGAACACATTTTGCTTGTTTTGAGCAATTTCTTCTTTTGTCACTATGTTTTCAAAAAGCTGTCTGCTGCAGAAGCGTCAGAAAGCGTCTTCAAAAAGCTGTCTGCTGCAGAAGCGTCAGAAAGCGTCTATATGAGGGAAAGGGTTAAGGAAATATTAAAGGACAATAACACCATTGAATATAAAGAATCAGACAAAATACACATATTCTTCTGTTAAAGAAGCTTTTAAGGAATGGAGATTTAGCCTTATTCCTATAAAGTTTTCAACTATATCATGAGTATACATCAAGTCTTCTGGATGTTTTGTATTCCTATTAAATATTTACCAAACAAACAACTCTCAAAAAACAATATCAGTTTAATGTTAAAGATTAACCAATTCCCTTATACAGGCGCTATAATGTAACAGAACATGAAATACTATGGGAAAAGACCTAGTCAGGGGTCTTGTGTGATATCCATCTTCTCATCTATGTGAGCAATTGTTCAAAACTATTTAAACATTCATTTGTTTGCTTATTCTTTTTAACTCAGATTTATATTATCCATCTACAGAAGACGACCTTGAAAAGATCTGGACAAAATTATGAAAACTCCCTATAAATGAAAGAACAATTACTGAATAAAGTAGAAAACATTGAGGTAAAAGGATAAATTGCTCATAATGAGCAGTTTCTCCTATTGTCACAATGTTTAAAAGATGTGTCTGCTATAGAGGCATCGGAAAGGCTTAAATATATTGACCTTGACATGTTAACAGAACCTTCATTGATCAGTCAATGGTCTTGTTCACAAAATTCTGGCTCTAACAAGTGAACATTTGTGCCAAGTCAATTGAAAATACATTGATGCCATATTATAGGTCATTGGCCAGACAAGCTCTTTTCATTTTTTTATCTTTGATCTTGAAGTGTGACCTTGTACAGAACAACACTTCTCCACAAAATTAACAGATGATACTAAGTTATTTGAAAATTCATTGAGGAATTTACAAGTTTCATTCTCAACATGTTCTGTGAATGATGCACACACATATATATTATGCAACTGGCATTTTGGCATCTAAGACCCGCTCAAAGAAAAGGGCTTGATAAAATAAGCAACATATATCCTCCGCACAATAAAGAATAATTTATCAATTGTCTATGGTTTTGGTATATTTTACAAAACGTTTTGTCTCCCTAAAGAGAATAGAAAGTTAAAGAAATGTAATTCTATCTTTTTTCCATCAATTAAACCAGCTTTTAACACGAACTGGGAATATAATCAGCCACCATTGTATGGATCTTGTGTACTTGTAAATTTGATTATAAATGAAATAGTGTTCAGTCTCAACATTTGATTTGTTTGTTTGGAGTTTAACGCCGCTTTCAACAGCTTTGGTCATATCACGGCGGTCAGTGCACCTACCCATGCTTTCCTGGCTTTCCCACACCAGTACTTACACAACATTCTTTCGAAGCCACTGACTACTTTCTCACATAAATCAGAGGTGAGAGGCAATGGGAAAAATCGCCCGAAAGAATGTTCGCCTCAACCGGGTCTCAACATTTGAATTTATTCCACTCTCCAAGCTGTTTTCTGTGTGCTTACACAGATCAGTCACCAAGGTTGATTTATCAGGGTAAGCAAATTCAACTCTTTTTTTTTTTTTTTTTTTACTAAGAGACCTTTGTAAAGACAAACCTTGTTTTCCTTTGCATTATCAAAACAATTCAATATTATCATTCCAAAAAACTTAACAATTTTATGACTTTAACCCTTTCCCTCATATAGACGCTTTCTGACGCCTCTGCAGCAGACGGCTTTTTGAAAACATAGTGACAAAAGAAGAAATTGCACAAAACGTGCAATTTCTCCTTTTGCCACAATGTTTTCCACTTTGAGTCATAGGTTATCCATTCATTTATAGAGATTTTCCGTTTTTTGACAAAACATGTTCAAAGTCGTCTGCTGCAGAATTGTCGTATGAGGGAAAGGGTTAAACATGGTAGTATTATGACTGCCATCCTTGGTGTTCAGGGTTGCAGGGTTAGCATTACGACTGACTGGCTGGTGTCAGGATAAAAGGACCAGTAGAACTAGTAACTTACCAAGGAAATCCGTGATATAAGTGAACAATTGTTGAAATCAAAATAAAACACCAAACAATCAATAAAGCGAAACAATTAACATAAAATGTTTTTGCTTTACACCTAGGATATTGTTACCATTATCAAATTTTATTTATATAAATTAAACTCGCTTTTGCTTAAATTAAAAAAATATGAAATTAAACAGTGGAATGTCAAATAGGCTTTAAAGTCAATCTTAACATGTCCCAAATACAGACACTTTCGGAAACCTCTGCAGTAGACAACTTTGGAAACATTTTGACAAAAGGAGAAACTGCTCATGGTTTCAACTCTTTTGGATTCTTTTACTTTCATAACAGATATTATTCATATTTTAGCCAGGATGATTTCAAAATGGTCTATGTCAGAGTTGGGGAAAAGGTTATCATAAACAAATGGATAGAGGAGTCCTAGCACATCCCCATAATACCATTTAAAAAGGTTCACTCCTTTCCAACAGACAGAGTCTTTCTGATGCCTTTGCAGCAGATAACTTATGAAAATATTATGGCAAAACAAACAAGAGGCCCATGAGGGCCTATGCTCTACTGGTATGGTTCTTTGGTCATTTTCAATCCAGAGCATGTATGTATGGTGAAGATCGGATAGCAAATGGAGGCTCTTTGTGTTCACAAGCTGTGTTATAGCAATTTGGACAATTTCAAGGGCCATAATCCAGTCTTGCATGGAAGGATCTGGCCTGTTTGCAAAAGGAACCGAGCTATCATCAATATTTAACTACTATCTAAGTTTGGTGAAGATTAGTTAGTAAATGGAGCCTCTATTGTGTTCAAAAGCTCAATTATAGCAATTTTGACAATTTCAAGGGTCATAATCCAGTCTTGCATGGGCGGATCTGGCTGGTTTGCAAAAGGAACCGATCTCTCATGGATATCTAACTACTGTATAAGTTTGATTGAGATACAATCAAAACTTATCGCGTTCACAAGCTCTATTATAGCAATTCTGACAATTTCAAGGGCCATAATCCAGTCTTGCATGGCCAGATCTGGCTGGTTTGCAAAAGGAACCAAGTTCTCATGGATACCTAACTACTGTGTAAGTTTGGTGAAGATCAGATAGTAATTGCAGCCTCTATTGTGTTCACAAGCTCTATTATAGCAATTTTGACAATTTCAAGGTCCATAATCCAGTCTTGCATAGGCGGATCTGGCTGGTTTGCGAAAGGAACCGAGCTCTCATAGATATCTAACTACTGTATAAGTTTGATTGAGATTCAATCAAAACTGAAGACTGTATCGCGTTCACAAGCAATTGTTTACGGACGGATGATGGACACCACACCACGGCATAAGCTCTTCTGGTCTTTGGCCAGTAGAGCTAAAAATTGCTAATAATATTCAATAATTATATAGTAAATTTCATGAGACATCCCCTATTTCTGCCTAGATATTTTCAAAGCCATGTGCTGCATATTTTGTTGTATGTTGGAAATATGGAACGCCTTTGCTGCCTCATTTTCACATGGTGATAATGCTTTCGTACATGCTACCTGAAAATTTAACAATGTTTGCAAAAGAGACAATGAAAAAAAAAGTTTTTTAAAGTAAAACATATTTTTATTAGAAAATACTTACCAGTCATTTAATACCCAATATATAATCTCAATATGCTTAATTCCATCCAGATAAGAGACTGTGCAGCCTTGCGTAGCCCTCACGCCTGTTTGATATACATGGTGCATGTGCGCATAACGTCACTTTTAATTTCCACAGTTAAGTGTTCTGTGACGACGCGGGGTTGGGAGGCGGAAATCTGAAATGTCTGGTAAGTATTTTCTAATAAAAATATGTTTTACTTTAAAAAACTTCATTTTTATGTCAAAAATACATTATCAGTCATTTAATACCTGACCTTTGCAGCATCGGTCGGGTGGATCGTCCAACACTTACTTGTCCAAATAACAGATGTAGCACCTTGTAATTTATGAATATATATACTACTACTAATATGAACACAACATCTTTTAAAATATGCAAAATGGGATTGAAAAAAGTATAGTTTCAATCTGGTTGTGTACTTCATTATTTGTGGTATTAGTCTAAAAATTAGGATACAACTCACTGAGAAGCCACTAGTGGGCCCAGAGAGAAGAGATTTTCCACTTGCGAAGACAAAGAGCGCAGATAAAAGGAAGAGAAAGTTGATTGCGACTTCCATACCGCTGCACAAAGAATGTCCTCTTAAGGAATATTGTTTGAGAAAGCCCAGCTAGTCGAAAGAGCTCTAATTTTATGCAGACGAATCCGTAGAAATGCAAGATCATGAACTGAAATATCTTAATATGATAATTTTATGGTAGAGGATATCCAGCAGGAAATGGATGCTGCTGATATATCCTTATCACCTATGAGCGGTAGAAATAACCACTTCCTGCAGCCCCTAGAGCCTTCAACTCTCTTAACCCATTACGTCACGCAAGCGCTTCCGAGCGCGTCCCGCCACCACTTCACAGTAGCGTGGTACAGCGTGTGTATATAGCACTTCACATTAGCGTGTTACAGCGTGTCTGTTTTTGTATCTAATATAATCCTTTTTAGATTCTAAAATTTATCTTAAAAAATAGCCCATTCGATGCATTGCTATCTTACCTTTAAAAATCCGGTGAAAATTTGGTATGTTTCCAGTTAAAAAATATCCTTAAAATGCACTTCAATTTACATACCCAAACCTCCATTATGATTTGAGCCGCTATATATTTCTGTTTTGAAATTTGAATACGCGTCCTCTATAAAATCAAGTCCTTTCGACGTATATCATGTTGGCTATTATAATTAACTAATATAATTCTCCAATGAAAAACTATCGTGTTAACTTTATATCCAATACGTGATCTCAGTGAAATATGACTATGCACCCAATCAACTGCGGTCGACCACGTGCTACCACACTACACAGCGTGACCTCCTGTGACATATGACGTAGAAGGTCATTTCCACTTTGAAACAAAGGAAATATATTGTGGCTTACAGAGAGTTATTGCGCAATTTCCTATTTGTCAATATGTTTTCAATTTCGTCTGCCGCAGTTGCGAAAAACGCGTCTTCAGGCGGAAATTAAATATTTTTTGAAGTTTACTTGTTTATTTCATCGTAAGTATTTTTAACCAAATATGAGGCAATTCAAATACATCTTTTAATGTTAATCATAGCTTTGTTCTATCTTTAAATAGATATTGGTTTGTATGACCATTATGACTTGTTGTTTTAACATGGAATTTATTTAAGTATCAACGTAAGCGCAAAATGAGACTGAGAAAAAAAAAAAACGTATTTTTAATTTACTGTAGAAACTAAACTAATTTAGATAGGTAAAAAAGAAAAACACCGCTATATAGTAAATTGTATCTGCAGCATTTCATATTCTTTCATTAAACCAGTTTAATGCATAGAAATTAACCATATTTTAGGATTTATTACACAGGTGTCAAAATTGTAAAATTTCCCAAAAACTCTTGTGCGCTCAGTGCAGTAAAACTGATAAGCCAGTATACACTACAGGGTGCTTATCAGGCCATTGTTCTGTGAAGTAATGGGTAAAGATAGAATTTAAGAGCTCTGACAGGGCATAGGAGCCTGTCCAAGTCTGAAGGACCACAGTTCGCAGAAAGGCTGGGAACTGTGATGGGTTTAGGAAGAACCGACGGAATTGGTTTTGGGCTAGAAATCCAGGTTGACAAAGGAGTGTTATAGAACCATCAGATTGATTGAACCTGAGAAAACCTGTTTCTACCGTTAGTGCATGCAGCTAACTCCTAAAATGGGCTTCTCTAGCTCAAAGGAACGCATAAGTTCAGAGAGAAATGGATTAGAACCAATGCTCTCTCCCTCCCCCTTTGAACTTAAGCGTATTTGAGAGCATAGAACGATAGCCTTTAATCATACTGACTGCCAGATCTTTTTCTTCAAACAGAAAAAGAAAGAAGTCAGCAATCCGAGTTATAGAGGGGCACTCTGGATTGACCGACCTTGAAAGACACCAATCGGAGAAAACCGTCCACTTAGAAATGTAGATTCGGTGATGCGAGAGGCAACACTCTGAGAAAAGTTTGTCTCTCGGATAGAATGCTTGATAATGTCCAAGCGTGTAGGTGAAGCATTGCCGGGTTGGGATGAAGACGCTGACCTGGTTGCTAACGCTTGTGCCGAGAGGCAGGCAAGCAGGTCGATGAACCATGACCTCTGGCTCTTAAATGGTGCTATCAACAGTATCCTGCACTGTTGAGAGCGTAGAAGCTTTTGGAGAAAAATTGGAACAACAATTGTGGAAATACATACACGAACAGGCAGTTCCAATCGAGGGTCAGTGTGTCCACTGCTCACGCAGCAGGATCGTACATTGGCAACATAGAGTGGAAGCCGATGGTTTACTCTGTTGGCAAAAAGATCCACAGAGTTTACACACTCTGGTTCAGGGTCCATTTCGCCGGTAAGAGTTTGTTTTGGTTGAATAGACTGTCTGCTAAGATGTTTAGATGACTGGGGACGTGTTTCACTAGACTGACTAACGATGTCGCTTTGCACCAAAGGAGTAGCTTCCACATCTCCAGAAAGAGAAGGTGGGAGTGCGTTCCTCCTTGCCTGCGAATGTATGACACAACAGTAGTGTTGTCCGTCAACAAAAAAAACCAGTTATGTTTGCAACGGAGGCAGAGAACTGATTGAGAGCTAGCATGACTCAGCCTTAACTCCAAGTTGTTTATATGAAGACAACTTTCCTCTGTTGTCCACATGCCCTGGGCTGTTAAGCCCTGTGGCTCTAAATGATCTTCTCAACCCACAGCACTTGCATCTGTGAAAAGGTACAGATCCAAAGGCGCTGTGACCAAGGGGGACCCCTTGCAGAGAGATTAACAGATCTAGCCACCAGCGAAGGTGTGATTTGAAGAAATCCGTCAGAGCCATCTCCTGTTCCAGTGAGTCCACAGACGCACGCCACCAGGACAGAAAGGGGCCACATGTGGAGCCTGCTTAGACTGACTAGGTCGGCTGCTGCACTTAAGGATCCCAGACATGACAGCATGGATCTGGCTGTTACTGTAACTGATCCAGAACGAGTCTGATACTCCTGAATAGGGAAACGACTCTGTCCGAAGGTACACGAATAACTGCAAGATCAGTGAGAAAGGTCATTCCCACGAACTAGAACCTCTTCGAAGAGATTAAATCCGACTTCTGCGTATTGGGAATAAGACCCAATAGCAGAATATCCCACCAGGCTATGGACAGATCGTGAATCAGAAGTAACCAATCTGTCCTGTGAAGTCCTGTGGAGTAGCTAATCGTCAAAGTATTGAAGAAGCTGTGGGGCCCTGCATACGCAGAAAGGCTCCCACAGCATTGATAATCTTCGTGAATACTCGCAGGGCGGACTTGAGGCCAAAGGGAAGTGTCCTCAACTGGAATACTTCCCCGCTTACCACGAACCGAAGGTATTTCCTTGACGGAACAGGCCGATTCCATCTTGAATATCTCGACCGGGATAGACGCATAGAGAGGGGCATATACCTAGGGCTGCGGCTTAGGGACTGTGTTGTAAATGCGAGTATGCCGAGACTTAGCTCCTGATGAACGGGGCTCCAATTTTGCATACTTAAGCCCAGCGGAAGGAGGAGGCTTTTGCATGAACGGCTTAGCCTAAGTCGTTACAGCTTAGCCTAAGTCTTTTGCTTCTTTGCAGGGGTGGGCTTCTTATAGGAGCCCCTTGCTGAAGTCGCTGAACGCTTCTACCCCTGTGCAAAAGCATACGCAGACAGGGGTCTTGACTGTTCTGACGCATCAGACAGTCATTGCAGCTATCTTTCCGCCAAAGATGAGATTCGAAGTTAAGGGTGCTGCTTTAAGCTCGTCCTTGCTGGCAGGCAGCAAAGAGGAGGATTTGACTAATGTCGCATCTCTCCTCAAGGACAGCATTTTCGTGGCACTCTGTAAATTCAGTGCCATCAGATGCCAATTACCCTTTTCAAATGCCTCAAGAATTCTAGTCACACCTTGACTAGAAACATTCTCCTCTTTAAGTAACAGGGCCAGAGCTACCGCGGAATGGTCATCATGGAATGAAACCATGATTCCCAGTCGCGCTCTGACCTCCCACTTCTCGAATACCTTTCCAGGAACCATAAATGAAGTGGGTGAAGACAGGCTCCGGGTTGAAGCTTCACCGTCTAAAATGGTTCATTAATAGGGAAAATCTCCTGACTTAACATTACGCCCTCGGAGAAACCCATTCTCTAGAGAGAGATGACGGAACACACCACGCTTACGCAAAAGTGTCAAGTGACCTGGTCGCGTGCAGCTGTTCTAACAAACTGCACACGTTGTTTGCCCACGGAAGTAAATGTTGAGGTGTAGACACCTCTGCTTTCAATTCCTCTAAGCTAGAAAGGTTTTTGTAACGAGGGGGAGCGTCAAACTTTTGGCAGAGTGAATCAGGAACCACCCTGAACACCTCACTGATGGCATTCTCTAGAGACCAATGCTCTACGTCAGACGAAGAGAGGGGGTGTGGGATGAGCCCGACGACCTGAGGCTTTGACCTTAGCCTGTTTAGAAACTGGCATCAAATTCCGCCTCGAACATGAGATGATCTCGACGTCCCTTTCCCAGAGTTCACAGAGTGAGTCTGGTCTACAGATTGCCTTTCAAAGGATAGTCTCCGCGAGGTGTCATTCTGGAAGCAGTTGTTTCCCATAACATGCCCGGTTGCCGTGTGCCAGAATGGTTATGTCTAAAGACATTGCCCGGTTGCCCGGTGTCCAAACGGCTATATATCAACATACTGCCCGGTGCCCGATTGATTATGTTTAAAAACATTGCACGGTTGCCCTGTCTCAAATCAGCTATGTTGCCCAGTGCTCGTTGGCCTGGTTGCACAGTGGGCAATTGACTGTGTTCAAAAACACTACCCCGCTACCCAGTGTCAAATTGACTGTGAACGAAAACACTGCCCAGTTACCCGGTGTCAAAAACGTTATTTCCTAAGACATTACCGGGTTGACTGTAGACCTATTGGCTATGTCCAAAGACATTGCCCGGTCGACCGGTCTCCAAATGACTATGTCCATTGTCCGGTTTCCCGGTGAGACATTTGTCGTTCGAATTCTGTAGAATTCCGAAGAATTCATAGCAGAATTCTGGGCTAAAGTGGTCCAAAGTGGTCCAATCTGCGTGGTTGCCTAGAGATTGAGCCTTAACGCCCGGCGACAGAACAGAACAGAAATTTTATTTTCAACTTAAGCATAAACAGCTCATGGTTGATATTCACAAATATACATACAGAAATGGTTAAGACAATGAAATAATTGAGAAATAGTACTTAACTAAGTTTGAATTAAATAAGTTTAAAATCAAGTTTATATGCATATGTATAAATACACACATATACACACGCAATTGTATATATATATATATATATATATATATACATACACATACCCATACACATACTTACATATATATATATATATGTATATATATTAATTTCAATATGAAATTATTTATATCAAGAAAGAAAGTGGGACTGTTAACGCCCGTCTAATAAGGATGCTTTTTATTTTCAAATAGAGATAATGCTATTCAGTAAATGTAAGATTTCTTTGCCCACCACTGTGTCTACACGGTAACCGGTACGAAGACCTACGTTTCCCAGAACAATAATGAGCACCCAAAGCTACCGACTGTTCCACCATACCCAGAGCAGGGACAGTCAAAGCTGAAAGTGGAACAGTTGTGAGGGGCAGAGAGAGTACAGTTCTAACACTCTGTTAGGCTAAAAAACTAATTTTGGAAGGTTGCGAGTCCAGAAATTAAAAGTGACGTTGTGCGTATTTGCACCTGTATTTACCGGCGGCTGTGCGTATCACTCAGGCTTGAGGGCTACGCAAGGCTGCGAAGTATCTTTTCTGAATGGAATTCAGGGTATGAGATTATATATCAGGTATTAAATGACTGGTAATGGGTAATGCATAAAAACATACATTGAGAACCGCTTAACACGGAATAACATTGTCCGATTGCCTCACAATATGCATACCTGTCATTTCTCAATGCAATTTCCTATAAACATAACACATTTCATGTGACTGGTGATATACTGGTCAAACATATCTGAATACCATTCTGTGATCATTCTCAAGATGATATACTATACAGTGAACAGCATAAGATAGTTAATGAAAATTAACAAACTTGTGCCCTTCACAGTCGACTTTACCACATTAAAACCACGAAAATCTAATAGGACCATTTGGAGGAGTAAGGCAGGGTGATCAACTAATTCCACTCCAAGCTGTCATCATATGTATAATCTATCTTCCATTTTAATTGGTCTTGTCAAAAAGGTCTTTTCCACTAAGCATAATCTCCTTTTTTTTCGGTCTTGGCTCTATGGTCACTAATTGGTCCAAGAACTCTTCACACTGTCAACAAAAGTGGTTAGGTAATTTCCTCGAAACATTCAGAAACCTGTGCTTGTTTTCAGTGGTAAGTATGCGAGGTATCAATCTCGCACTGACTTTTGTTATGTATCTGTTAAAACTTGATTACCAGTGTCATAACTGTAGCCTGTTATATCACAGACATCACACACGGACACATATGCATGTTGCTGTCACTTTATTTTCTGTGACTAGCGTCATTTCTATAGATGTTGTACTGCTCCTGCCCTTTTTATCTTCTAGTGAACTTGTTCCATCTCTGAACTAACAATGCCTTAAAAACAATTGCATTTATACATTTTCTTCTCTGTGGAAGACATGTTTATTTAGGTGAATATCCAAGCAGCTAAAATATAATAATCATTTTGCACGTTTCTTGTCACTCAGAAGACACAATAATGGGCAACCTGACTGCAATTTCATTAAGCTTGCAGACCTAGAATATTAAGATTGCTGATGCGTACAAGGAAAATAAGTTTGGGAATAGCTCTCGTTTTGCGAACTTTCCCGCAAACTTGGAAAGAGTTAAATTTGCGACAAGCTTGCAGGAAGTTGTGAATTTTCAAATTTTCAAAATGGAGGCTTACCATGTGACATTTAAAATTTAGGCAATGTATTCAGAATATGCTCTATTATCATGGATTGTTATCAAATATTATTTTCATAGTAACTTGTAAGTAACTTTTCTTTACATGATAATTATAAATGCAGATAAAACTAGAAATATCACTGAAGATGATAAATACCCCCAAAACAGCACCTTGACTCAAAATATGGATTCCGACTGACCAACAAAAGGGCCATAACTCTTGTTAAATAACATGCAATTGTAAGACCTTTATGATGTGCACATCTCCTCTTGGTATAGAAGCTTCATGTAAAATGTTATTGAATTCCACCCAGTGGTTTGTAAGAAATAGGCTGGACAAAATATGGCTTCTGACCGACCAACAAGTTAATAAGTAAAAGGGCCATAACTCTGTAAAATAACATGCAATTATAAGACCTTAATGGTATGCACATCTCCTCTTGGTATAGAAGCTTCATGTAAAATGTTATTGAATTCCACACAGTGGTTTGTAAGAATTAGGCCGGACAAAATATGACCAGCAACTTAACAAGACTCTATGAACAAGAAAAAGTAACAAAGGGCAATAACTCTGTAAATTAGAGTTATGGTTCTTGTACACTGAACTTCCTCTGATTATGCTCTACCATTGTATGCAGTTTTATTAGATTCCATCTGTTAGTTATTAAGTAATTCTCCGGACAAGAAAAAGTAACAAAGGGCAATAACTCTGTATTTAGATTAAATAGAGTTATGGTTTCTGTACACTGCACTTCCTCTCAATGTGTTGTATCATCCTATGAAGTTTTATTAAATTCCAACAATTAGTTTTAAAGTTATGCTCCGGACAAGACTCTACGAATATGAAAAAGTAACAAAGGGCAATAACTCTGTAATTATGTAAAGTAGAGTTATGGTTCTTGTACACTGAACTTCCTCTGATTATGCTCTACCATTGTATGCAGTTTTATTAGATTCCATCTGTTAGTTATTAAGTAATTCTCCGGACAAGAAAAAGTAACAAAGGGCAATAACTCTGTATTTAGATTAAATAGAGTTATGGTTTCTGTACACTGCACTTCCTCTCAATGTGTTGTATCATCCTATGAAGTTTTATTAAATTCCAACAATTAGTTTTAAAGTTATGCTCCGGACAAGACTCTACGAATATGAAAAAGTAACAAAGGGCAATAACTCTGTAATTATGTAAAGTAGAGTTATGTTTCTTGTACACTGCACTTCCTCTGATTATGCTCTACCGTTATATGTAGTTTTATTAGATTCCATCTATTAGTTATTAAGTAATTCTACGGACAAGAAAAAGTAACAAAGGGCAATAACTCTGTATTTAGATAAAATAGTTATGGTTCCTATACACCGCACTTCCTCTTAATGTGTTGTATCATCCTATGAAGTTTTATTAAATTCCAACAATTAGTTTTAAAGTTATGCTCTGGACAAGACTCTACGTATAAGAAAAAGTAACAAAGGGCAATTACTCTGTAATTATGTAAATTAGAGTTATGGTTCTTGTACACTGCACTTTCTCTGATTATGCTCTACCATTGTATGCAGTTTTATTAGATTCCATCTGTTAGTTATTAAGTAATTCTCCGGACAAGAAAAAGTAACAAAGGGCAATAACTCTGTATTTAGATTAAATAGAGTTATGGTTCCTGTACACTGCACTTCCTCTCAATGTGTTGTATCATCCTATGAAGTTTTATTAAATTCCAACAATTAGTTTTAAAGTTAAGCTCCGGACAAGACTCTACTAGAAAAAGTAACAAAGGGCAATAACTCTGTATTTAGATAAAATAGAGTTATGGTTCCTGTACACCGCACTTCCTCTCAATGTGTTGTATCATCCTATGAAGTTTCGTTCAAATCCTATGTTGCATTGTTAAGATATGGTCCGGACAAAATATGGCTTCCGACCGACCGACCGACCGACCGACCGACACAGTGACTCCTATATACCCCCCCAAAACTTTGTTTTTTGGGGGTATAATAAACTGAAAATGAAGATTAAATTTGCACAGAATATACTCCGAAATGACTAATCGGCAACTTGGTAAATATAGAAACACTCGACAAACTTATGTTAATGATTATTTATTCAGTGATTTATTGTGAAAATATTATGCGGGAAAGGGTTTAGATAGAAAATTTCATTTATTAGTATTTTCAATTCATGCAAAAAAAAATTAAAATTGCAATAGGTTTCTGGATGTAAATTGAAATCTTTTGCAGATTTTCTATTAACCTTTTCCAACATATAGTTATTTTCTGACGTCACTGCAGTTGATCACTTTTGAAAAATATATGACTAAAGGAGAATTTGTTAAATTTGAGCAATTTCTCCATTTGTCACAATGTTTTCAACTCTATATGTATATTCCATAACAAAACTTTTTATTTAATAAATTTTCAATATTTTTCTACTGATTATTTCAGTTGTCTACTGCAGATTTGTTGTGTATGCGAAAGGGTTAAGGTTGTGGGCTTGCAAGCTTGCACGATCATAACACAGTTAAATGAAGCTTACAAGTGTCTTAAGATTTATATTATTCCAATTGCAAGCTCGTAAGCTTTCGACCTGAGCAATCTTGTTATGGTTGCATAATCTTGCAAGCTTGAGTTTAGATTGCTAGTGTACCACAACCTTGCACAATCTTAATAAGGTTGCGCATGCTTAAAGATAAGATTAAGAATGTTCCAATTGCAATATAACTGTTCGCTTAAATAAGTTAATTGCAAGCGTATTATGATTAGGATGGTAATCTTGCTGCGACCTTGCCGCACTCTTAATTAAGCTTGCAGTTTTGGTTTGGGTTTCTTACATATAAGTTTAAATACAATTTGCTCGGTATCAAAGCGGATGTCAATTAAAGTATTTACCAAGCAAGACAGACATGGGCGGATCATTAAGCTTTATTTGAGCACTTTGTGCTCAGGTGAGCTAAAAATAGATACCCCACACAGAAATTCACATTTGAAACGCAATTTGTTTGTTTTCAATTCTTTGGCAGTTTTGGTATGCTGCCCAAGAAGTGATGATAAATTCCCATTTCTGCATCTTTAAGATAAATGAGCACATTTAATACCCATCATGCCACATTGGTATTTATCCCCTCTATCCTCATAGTTTGAATTACTTTCATATAAACTCTCTAATAAATCAGGGCTCTAGATTATTTAAGGGCTTTATTCATGTTCTGAAATAAATATCAGATCTTCAAACCCTATAGTGTGTGTACTGACAAGAATCGTCTCACTAAGTAAATAAGGGAGATAATGGGGGGCAAAGACCTGTTTACTTTTTCTATCTAGGACTCAATCAGATGAATTGAAAAGTTTGCATTTGGTTAACCCTTTCCCACATATAGATGATTCCTGACTCCTCTGCAGTGGATGACTTTTGAAATCATTGTGGCAAAATGAGAAATTGCTCATAATAATAGTTCTATCATTTATAGAGATTTTCTATATTGTGAACTTGTTTAAAATTGTCTGCTGCATATTTGATGTTTGTGGAAAAGGGTTAAACAGCACTTACAACAGTAAGAGGATTTTTTTTGTTCCATGTGCATGCTATGTGCATGCTATAATTGGACTTGAAAAAGTTATTTAGGCAACAACAGCATTTAAACAAGAAACATGTAGTTGATTCACACTCTTTAAGTCAATTCCAATAAATCAAGGGTCATACTAGGTCTACTGAAACCAGCCTTCTGGTAAGTCAATTCCAATAAATCAAAGGTCATACTAGGTCTACTGACACCAACCTTCTGTTAACCCAAAACCCCAAGTGAACATCTTCACATGTTGCCGACATTTATGAAGTTTTATGACGTAAACTCAAAGGACTATGTGCAACACAAATTTTCCAAACTCTACTGAAATTGAGCTTGAGTGAATACAAAATAACGGACAATGTCACATACAGCTAAACATTCCTGTAAACTTTCAGGATTCAAATCATACTTAACTAGAATAGTTTTTGACACAAAAACAGATGTCTCCCCCTCAAATATCTGTCAAAATCTCTCAAAACATTCCAACCTATAAAGCAGACAAACATTTGGCCAAGTTGGACAGTATTCAAGTTTTAATTACTAATTTTATCTTGACCTTTTACAAAGTGGACATGATAGCAAATGGTTTACAATAACACATCTTTTTACTGCAGTGGTAACATTTCATGAAAATCCTTCAAGCTGTCTCAGAGATATGGAGTGGACATGAAATAAAGCCTCAAACCTTTGACCTTTAAGCGTGACCTTGACCTTGAACTGGTATGGTCGAGACATGGGTTCTGCACATCGCCTTGATGAGGTGAACATGTGACCCAAGTTTCATGAAAATCCTTCAAACCGTCTTGGAGATATGGAGTAGACACAAAATAAAGCCTCAAACCTTTAACCTTCAACTGTGACCTTGACCTCAAACCGGTATGGTCGAGACATGGGTTCTGCACATCGCCTGGATGAGGTGAACATCTGACTCAAGTTTCTTAGAAATCCTTTAAGCCGTCTTGGAGATATGAAGAGGACATGAAATAAAGCCTCAAACCTTCGACCTTCAAGCATGACCTTGACCGTGAACCGGTATGGTCGAGACATGGGTTCTGCACATCGCCTGGATGAGGTGAACATCTGACTCAAGTTTCTTAGAAATCCTTCAAGCCATCTTGGAATTATGGAGCGAACACAAAATAAAGCCTCAAACCTTTGACCTTCAAGCATGACCTTGACCTTGAACCGGTATGGTCGAGACATAGGTTCTGCACATTGCCTTGATGAGGTGAACATGTTGCCCAAGTTTCATGAAAATCCTTCAAGCCATCTTGGAGATATGGAGAGGACACAATTTGGGACAGACAGACAGACAGACCGCAAGGACAAAAACAATATATCTCCCCTGCTCAGACTGAAGAATATAATTCATAGCTAATTGTGGGGGGGTCATATAATCTGGTAATCAATAAAATATCAAAATCAACTGCTTCCATAAAAAAATCCTTAAGTCTTTTTTACTACGACTTAAGTTTCTATCCAATATAAAATCTTCTTCTTTAAAACTCTCAGGACAGAATATGTTATATCCTGAATTTGGAAGTCCTCTGTTGTAAAGGTATCTGTATCGGAGCAGCTGACAACTATTGAAAACAATGTGAGAACAGAACAAGACGGATGTGCATCAAAGAGAAGCCGCAATATTTCGTTTCACATGAAGAAATAAGAAAAAAGATCATTTAAATCCACAAACATTAGAACAATTTAATCTGTAGTCAGTAATGATTATTGAAGATATAAGTTTTATGTAGGATATTTAACCTGGCAGGCTCTGTGTTTTAAGTGAATGAGATAATTTAGAGTTAAGCTGATCATAAAAAGTGACATATAATACTAAAGATAAATGGACAAGAGGTTATGATAAATTTAAACTAGAACTATCACTGAAGATGATAAATATCCCCAAAACAGCACCTTGACTCAAAATATGGCTTCCAACCGACCAACAAAATACACCCACTTCCTCTCAATGTGTTGTATCATCCTATGAAGTTTTATTAAATTCCAACAATTTGTTTTAAAGTTATGTTCTGGACAAGACTCTACGAATAAGAAAAAGTAACAAAGGGCAATAACTCTGTAATTATGCTCTACCATTGTATGCAGTTTTATTAGATTCCATCTGTTAGTTATTAAGTAATTCTCCGGACAAGAAAAAGTCACAAAGGGCAATAACTCTGTATTTAGATTAAATAGAGTTATGGTTTCTGTACACTGCACTTCCTCTCAATGTGTTGTATCATCCTATGAAGTTTTATTAAATTCCAACAATTGTTTTAAAGTTATGCTCCGGACAAGACTCTACGAATAAGAAAAAGTAACAAAGGGCAATAACTCTGTAATTATGTAAAGTAGAGTTATGTTTCTTGTATACTGCACTTCCTCTGATTATGCTCTACCATTATATGTAGTTTTATTAGATTCCATCTATTAGTTATTAAGTAATTCTACAGACAAGAAAAAGTAACAAAGGGCAATAACTCTGTATTTAGATAAAATAGAGTTATGGTTCCTGTACACCGCACTTCCTCTCAATGTGTTGTATCATCCTATGAAGTTTAAATAAATTCCAAGAATTAGTTTTAAAGTTATGCTCCTGACAAGACTCTACGAACTGGAAAAAGTAACAAAGGGCAATTACTCTGTAAATATGTAAATTAGAGGTATGGTTCTTGTACACTACACTTCCTCTGATCATGCTCTACCATTGTATGTAGTGTTATTAGATTCCATCTGTTAGTTATTAAGTAATTCTCCGGACAAGAAAAAGTAACAAAGGGCAATAACTCTGTATTTAGATTAAATAGAGTTATGGTTTCTGTACACTGCACTTCCTCTCAATGTGTTGTATCATCCTATGAAGTTTTATTAAATTCCAACAATTGTTTTAAAGTTATGCTCCGGACAAGACTCTACGAATAAGAAAAAGTAACAAAGGGCAATAACTCTGTAATTATGTAAAGTAGAGTTATGTTTCTTGTATACTGCACTTCCTCTGATTATGCTCTACCATTATATGTAGTTTTATTAGATTCCATCTATTAGTTATTAAGTAATTCTACAGACAAGAAAAAGTAACAAAGGGCAATAACTCTGTATTTAGATTAAATAGAGTTATGGTTCCTGTACACCGCACTTCCTCTCAATGTGTTGTATCATCCTATGAAGTTTAAATAAATTCCAAGAATTAGTTTTAAAGTTATGCTCCTGACAAGACTCTACGAACTGGAAAAAGTAACAAAGGGCAATTACTCTGTAAATATGTAAATTAGAGGTATGGTTCTTGTACACTACACTTCCTCTAATTATGCTCTACCATTGTATGTAGTGTTATTAGATTCCATCTGTTAGTTATTAAGTAATTCTCCGGACAAGAAAAAGTAACAAAGGGCAATAAATCTGTATTTAGGTAAAATAGAGTTATGGTTCCTGTACACCGCACTTCCTCTCAATGTGTTGTATCATCCTATGATGTTTTATTAAATTCCAACAATTAGTTTTAAAGTTATGCTCCAGACAAGACTCTACGAACAAGAAAAAGTAACAAAGGGCAATAACTCTGTAATTATGTAAATTAGAGTTATGGTTCTTGTACACTGCACTTTCTCTGAGTATGCTCTACCATTGTATGCAGTTTTATTAGATTCCATCTGTTAGTTATTAAGTAATTCTCCGGACAAGAAAAAGTAACAAAGGGCAATAACTCTGTATTTAGATAAAATAGAGTTATGGTTCCTGTACACCGCACTTCCACTCAATGTGTTGTATCATCCTATAATGTTTTATTAAATTCCAACAATTAGTTTTAAAGTTATGCTCCAGACAAGACTCTACGAACAAGAAAAAGTAACAAAGGGCAATAACTCTGTAAATTAGAGTTATGGTTCTTGTACACTGCACTTTCTCTGAGTATGCTCTACCATTGTATGCAGTTTTATTAGATTCCATCTGTTAGTTATTAAGTAATTCTCCGGACAAGAACAAGTAACAAAGGGCAATTACTCTGTATTTAGATAAAATAGAGTTATGGTTCCTGTACAACGCACTTCCACTCAATGTGTTGTATCATCCTATGAAGTTTTATTAAATTCCAACAATTTGTTTTAAAGTTATGCTCTGGACAAGACTCTACGAATAAGAAAAAGTAACAAAGGGCAATAACTCTGTAATTATGTAAATTAGAGTTATGGTTCTTGTACACTGCACTTCCTCTCATTATGCTCTACCATTGTATGTAGTTTTATTAGATTCCATCTGTTAGTTATTAAGTAATTCTCCGGACAAGAACAAGTAACAAAGGGCAATAACTCTGTATTTAGATAAAATAGAGTTATGGTTCCTGTACACCGCACTTCCTCTCAATGTGTTGTATCAACCTATGAAGTTTCGTTCAAATCCTATGTTGCATTGTTAAGATATGGTCCGGACAAAATATGGCTTCCGACCGACCGACCGACACAGTGACTCCTATATACCCCCCCAATATTTTTGGGGGTATAATTAGTACCAAAATCAATCAACTATTTGTATTGAACACACGCCCTGTTATGATAATGTTTTATCAAATAATGCTGACACACAGAAAATCTGTTTTTCGTTTGTATCGGTAAGTCATGATAATGGATAAGGGTTTCCCACATAAAACAAATCTGCAGTAGACGACTTTGAAATTATCAAGTAAAAATAAATCTCTATAAATGATCGTATGATAATTGAAAAGTGTTGAATTATTGCGGCAAATGCAGATATTGCTCATTATGAGCAATTTCTCCTTTTGCCACAATGATTTCAATGATGTTTACTCATCAAGTACAAAACATAGAAAGTCTCTATAAATGATAGTAAGATAATTGAAAAGAGTTGAAATTATTGTGGCAAATTGAGCAATTGAAAATCAAAGCTGTCGGATTACAAACGCACAATCTCGAGTTGACGAAACTGATGTGAACTCGTGTCGTGATCTAAGCATTCAGAAAATCAAGTAAACGTATTTCTATGTACATGTAATCCGAAAGACTGACAATAGCTGCAGCGACTTTTGAAAACATTGTGACAAAAAGAGAAATTGATCACGAGGAATTTATCCTTTTGCTACAATGTTTTCTACTTTATGTCCATAAATTATACCTTCATTTAGCAAGATGTTCCAATTTTTACTTAATGTGCTACGTATAAGGGAAAGGCTTAACATAGGAACTAGTTTCAATTTTTTTGAAAACGTTAAACCAGTGCTTGAAAATTTACTTGAATTTATTTCTCAAACTGTAAATTTACCAGTTGATATAAGAGATGCTGTCTACAGTTACAGTGATAAGTTAAATATAGTTCAGTTAATCCGATCACACTTTGTTTGTAAGAACTAGAATATTTCATTTCATTTAAGTATTCTGGATGTTCACATCGCATCCTTGATAAAAACATGTTGTTGGCTAGGCAAAATACACCGATATCGTGAAATGTGGAACTGCAACAGCGAAAAAGCACGAAATTGAATTGAAACAGATATTTCTGTGGTTTAAATCTTTTCATGTCTGCATTTTGCGATGACAATTGTACTCAAAGTTAACTTTGAATCCAGTATGTACTGAACATGAAAGTCAGATTATTAAAAGCAAAGCAAATGAAAAATGTATGTGAAATTGCGATAAAAATGAAAATCTATAAATAGACTATAGATGAATGGTACTGTCTTTTATTTTAGCTCTTAACTTGATTCGGGAACCAGAGTCGCTGCATGGCCGCTTACGACATTTACACACTAGACCAAATTGAGATCGGTTTAAAACGGATTAAATCTAAAACGTGGACTAAATATTAAGATTTAGATTTAGACAAATATCTAAATTGAAAAGTTTAGTGAATACGGGACAAGGCTTCTTCGTCTAATTACTGCGTAATATATCATAGCATGTAATTTTAAGGAACTAGACTACATTTACAAATTCAATAGAAGGGTTCTCTATTTTACTGTCTAGAGTAGATACAGTATGAATTTCGCTTAAATAAAGATGTACATACATTCAATTAATATACTGGCCTTTGTCTTTTGTTTTTAATTTGTATATATTTATTTTAATAACTCACACATGTATATAGAGTGTAAAAGGGATGTTTTAAAAGTCATTACCTTAAATTAATGTACTTAGAAAGGACAAAGAGAAATCAAGATATGTGGTCACGCTGGCAGGTCTAAATATTCTCCTTGACCGAAAATTAAAAGCATCCCTACAGGAAGCCGCATTCTGGCGGCTTCCAATAAATTCCTTAAAAAAGCCATTTCCCCTTTTGCCACAATATTTTCAACACTTTTCAATCATTCAATCATTAAACTTTCAATTACAGAGATTTCTTGTAATTTTGCCAAAGGTGCTCAAAGTTGTCTGCTGCATATTTTGATGTGTGAAACTTTAAAAAGTCGTGATAAGGCTGATTTAAAAGTATATGAGGAAAAAGAGTCAACAAAATTCATCTCAAAAAAGGAAAAAAATACCAGAAAAAGGAAAACATAACAAACAAGTTGATAAAATGTCATGTCATGAGAGGTTTGGGTAAAGTTAACTTTTGTAAAATTCCTGAAAAAAGATGGATGGATCTATACATTAACTCTTTGCTTTATCAAACCTGCAGTAGACAAATTTGAAAACATCTAAGTAAAAACATAGAAAATGCCTATAAATGAAACTATAATGTTTTAATAGGGTTGATTTATTTTGTCACAATGTTTTTTAAAAAGCTTCTCTTGCAGATGTATCAGAATGACTGTCTGTAAGTGGAAAAGGGTAAAGTGAAGTAATTTTAATCTTGGATCTAACCACATTATATACCAGGACCAATGGAGAACTGGATGTTTTCATGTGGAAAGATAACTGATAAAAACTATTTTTAGTTACATGATGAATTTAATGGTGTATCATTAAATTTTTCGAAAAAATGTTTTAATCTAAATTACAGGACTGATAAGCCATTATTTGTCCTAAATGGTGCACAATAACTGATGTTGGATTCATTCTCTTTACTCCTAGAATATACCCAACAAACTTTGCACAGCTGATCTGCTAACATCATTTGACTGATCAGTCTGGTTTTAAAATATTTGAGATAAAATTTACATCTGAAATGTTTGGAAGTTTTATTTAAATAAACAGTAACCTTTAAACCCTTTCTCACCTACAGACATATTTTGACACATTATCTGCAGCAGACACATTTATAAACCATGTTGCAATAGGAGAAAGTTCAACACTATTCAATAAATTAACTTTCTTTTAGACAGATTTTGTGAACTGCAGCTTTGTTGTATGTTGGAAAGGAGGACTAACAAAAGATAAAATAGTATTCTCTCTTTGTCAACAATGTTGTCAACTCTGTATCAACATATACTGCTCATGTAAAGGGGTTTAACTCTGTATCAAAATGAAACTATTCATGTAAAGGGGTTTAACTCTGTATCAAAATGAAACTGTTCATGTAAAGGGGTATAACTCTGTATCAAAATGAAACTTTTCATGTAAAAGGGTATAACTTTGTATCAAAATGAAACTGTTTGTGTAAACGGGTTTAACTCTGTATCAAAATGAAATAATTCATGTAAAGGGGTATAACTCTGTATCAAAATGAAACTTCATGTAAAGGGATATAACTCTGTATCAAAATGAAACTTTTAATGTAAAGGGGTATAACTCTGACATTACTACTTTGAGAGAAAAACAAATCGATAACAAGTTTATACTTTCAGTTTTCAAGAAGTAGGAAACATTGTGTCAAAAGGAAATCATCTTTACTAAATCCATCTCGTTTTCCCACGTATAGGTTGAAGATGATTATTTATAGCAGCCATATCCTTGACCTTTGACTAAGGAACTTAATACCCCCTTTACACCGAACTCGTTCTCACTACGTTCTGAAAAATGTAGCCGAACAGGCTCAAACTGTTTGCAAACGGGAGTGGACGTAGTAGCAACGTTTTAAGGTCTGATTACGAACTTCATGGACGAGCTCGGACGGGTTTGAACGGGAATGGTATTTCAAAACTTGGAGCCTGTTCAAAATTTCCGGGCAACCATCCCGTTCTGTAATTAGACAGAGTGACAACGTACTTAAAACGGGATGGACGTACTACAAACGGAATTGCCGTACTTGGATCGTACCAGGAACGTTCTATGACATGATGCGATCGGACCTCAATGGTAGTATGTGTGCACAACGACCGGGTTCTTTTGTAGCTCGTTCATCCCGTTCACAGACAGACTCAATTCGACCGCATTACGTCCTTAGTGCTTTGTTATTCCGTCTAAATATATAAATAACAAGTTCTAAACAAGTTTGCAACGCGTTTCCACACAGTTCTAAAAGTTCGCAGTAGGTTCTCAGTATGCTCTACTCGTTTTGAGTACGCTTATTGCGTTCTTACGCAGTTTTTACAACGTCCACCCCGTTTGCAGTACAATCAGACAAGGTATGGTATAATTACGGGCCATTTTCTCACTGGTTCATCATTTGGGTAAGATGGGTGTATGTCTTGGTTTTCTTCTTTTTTTGCTTCTCACTCTGTCCTCCATCTTCCTCCGACATCTGACTTTCTGACTTGGAGGCAGAGTCATCAGAGGGTGGAGGGGAAACAACACCCTCATCCTCTTTACTTCCAGACTCAGAAACGGGCTCAGGAACTTTAGCACACCCTGTTTGTCTGGCTCTACCCTTCCTTGGAGGCATGATGATCACAAGGATGCAAGATGGTTACGATGTTTGTCACAATTGTTGTGGAGTTCGGCTTCACAGCTTGAAGCGGCGAACGAGAATGAGGACTGGCAGAAACGTACTGGGTTTTTATAGCCGTCAGGTCAGGAAGTGATTGCAATTACGTTCTGAACGGACTAGGAACGAGATGAGGACGTACTCAGAACGAGTTTGACTGGCTTTAAACGAGATGATCGAGTTACAAACTAGTTAAAATGGATTTCGACGTATAAGGGCTCAAACTGACTAAAGACGAGTTGGACTGGTTGGAAACGGTGTCCCCATGAGGAGAACGGGGCAATTTTACCCGATCTGAACGTTATATAAACGGACTGAAGACGGGATAAGGACTAGATGGAAGTATTGGGAACTGTTTGTGAACTAACTTTGATCGTATTATAGACTTTTTCCTGCTAAATCTACACGTTCTAGCCAGTTCTAAACCCGTTCTACTATTTTTGTAGGACGGGGTCCGACGTTCTGAGAACTAGTTTGGTGTATCGGAAGCATTAATTACATTTGTATAAGATATGAGGAATTTCCCCCCTAGAGTGAAACTGCTAGAGTGATGATTACCTTGTACATACAATAAGCTTCTTATAGGAACTGTGACACTGACCTTTAAAATAGGCAGGTGAAATCTAAACTAGACACTCAGGACCTCTGTATAAGGAAGTGTAAAGAAATTTTATTTATTTTATTTTATTGGGGTTTTACGCCGCTTTCAACAATATTTCAGTTATATCACGGCGACAGTTCACTTATTCATGATCCCTGGGTAAACAAACCAGTACTAGGCTAGAAAATGTGCCTTGCCCAAGGGCACTCCACCATGACCATAGTGCCGCGACTGGGGATCGAACCCGGGACACCCGGTTTCGAAATCCCTGACGCTAACCACTCGACCACAGCGGATTCCGCGTGTAAAGAAATACCATCCACAAACGAAAGTGCTAATATTAACAAGTTTCATACAGTTGGTCAAAGTAACTATAAATATATATATCCCCCCCGTATTTTTTTGGCCGGACCATATTAAAAACACGAAATATAATATTAACAGAGCTATGTTCTCTCAGGTGAAGATTTTGAAAAATGATAGAGGAATTCAAATTATTAATAAAATCAATAGCAACTTGAGAATATTTTGGACAAGGCAGAAAGTGCCAAAGATGTCAAAAATGGTTTTAGTTCTTTCAATTTCCCATAATTATGGTATAAGACTGGGGTGATAACCCCTGTGTAAAGATATCCATGATCCATGTTCAAACATGAATGACCATGGTCAAACCATGGTTGTCAATGATGATTTCAAAACTTTTGACAATGATTTTTATGACCATGGTCAACTGTGTTTTGACCATGGTCTGACCACTGTCAAACCATGGTCAAATCAGTATCACTGTCAAACCATGGTCAAATCAGTATAAATAAAAGTTTAAAATTTAAATTTTATTGTGTTTTTTTTGCTCAGAATTTCCATCAGCGTAGTGACCATGATTCATGGTCATTCATGGTCATTAACAATTTCATTTGATGTTGAATAAACCACTAAAACCAAAAGATAATTAAAAACAAATATGATTTATTTTATACATACTACTTAATGCATCCAGTGGAATTTCATTGGTACCTGCTTTATTACTGGAATACCAGTAGAATAACCAAAAATACCACCGACTGAACTTGAATTTGAAATATACCAAGGGAGTTAACTCTAGCATAAAACACAGGAACTCTTCAAAAAGAAGTAAGTAATATTTACTACTTCCTTTACATTTTTTGGTGGGAGAAATATGTTGTGTTTCAAAGGCACAGAGAAGAGTTTTGTAATTTCTTATGAACAACTTGATGGGCACATCTGGTAAATGTCTTAAATGTTACATTGTTTATTAAATTAGCAAATTGTATTGTGCTATGTCATAAACAACATTTTTATATTGGTGATTTATTAAAGTTATAAGGCCACATATGGATGAAGCCATGTCTTCATATAACAAATATTTTTTATAGAATTCTGGTTCAACTGTGTTTCAATTAACCATGCTGCAGAATATTTTCTGTACAGAGTCTGCAAAGTCTTTCTGTATTTTCTACTGTACAGAATCTGACCCCAGTACACCCAGACTATTTCGTACAGGTTACCATTTATGAATTGAAGATGTGAACCATTCATGAATTGTTCATGAATAGTTCATGAATTGTTCATGAATAATTCATGAACTGTAACTGATCATTTCGCAGGGGTCATGTTATTTGGTTCAAAGAATAGTTTTAGAAGATTTGATGTCCGTCAACCTTTCCAAACTTGTCAAGGCCCAATAAACCACAGTACAAACATGTTTGACCATGGTCTTTATGGCAGCCACAGTTGTTTGGTCAAAACATGTTTGAAGTGTCAACACACAGTCGAACATGTTTGACCTTGTTTTCAGGGGCGGCAATATACCACAACCTTGGTCAAAACATGTTTGACCATGGTTTTGGGGATCATGGTCAAGCATGTTTGACCACGGTCATTATGTGACTTTGGTACATGGATAATCATGGTCAGACTTTCATTCATGGTTGACCATGTCCAGAAAGGCGGCAATATACCACGGCATGAATCATGTTTGACCATGGTTCATCCATGGTCCACACACGGTCAACCCTGTTTTTTAAACATGGTTAATCATGTTTGAAACATGGTCAACCATGTTTTAACCATGGTTATTTCACAGGGGTAGGTTTACCTCAAAAGTGTTTTAACCATTTCCCTCATATAGACGCTTTCTGATGCCTCTGCAGCAGACAGCTTTTTGAAAACATAGTGACAAAAGAAGAAATTGCTCAAAACGAGCAATTTCTCCTTTTGCCACAATGTTTTCCACTTTTAGTCATCCATTCACTTATAGAGATTTTCTATTATTTGTCAAAGTATGTTCAAAGTCGTCTGCTGCAGAATTGTCGTATGTGGGAAAGGGTTAAACCAGATGCAAGTGAACATATTGTATCGGGGAAAACATTTAAATGAGGTCACGGCAGAACTTTTAATAGAATCAAAAGTCTTATCACATAAATTCCTGCAAAGACACTAAAAGAGCAAAGGGTTTATTTTTTCCAGAACCTGTTGCTACTGTTTTTCAAAGAGAACCAGAGAAACAAATTATTAATACCCCTTCTCACACACAACAACTCTACAGCATACAACTCTGAAATTATAATTGTTTCTTGTCTGTAAATGAAAGAATAAACATTGCTATAAGAATTAAAGACCTTTTGGCTAAATTACGAGAAATTGTTCATTATGAGCAATTTCTTCTTATGTCACACTGTTTTTTAAAGGAAATCTGCTGTAAATACCTCAACACACATCTGTATGTGAGAAAGGTTTAACCCTTTCCCACTTACAGACATATTTAAACACATCAATTTTATGCAGCAGACGACTTTTGAAAAACACTGTTGCAGATGGAGAAACTGCTATTAATAAGCAATTTCTTCTTTTGCCACAATGTTTTTAACTCTTCTGAATAATAATTAGTCGCCGGGCAGAAGCCCGCGACTTCTATTTTTAATAGCTTTTCGGAAATCACATGGGAGGGCGGCTTATTATTAGAAAGAAACAAATCTAGATGATTTGAACATATTACAATTGTGGTTGTTTACGAACACTAATAAATGACACATCTAAAATGAAATAAATATTCCGATTTTTTAATGTTTGCAGTTTTTTTTATTTCACTCGCATTTAAGTTTTTTGTCTTATTTACGAAGACAAAAGTGGTCCCTTCAAGACGTGAACCAACACCCCCTAGTGCAGACTCTTATGTGTCATCATTGAGGTCAATTTCGGATTCTCCTTTTAATAGCAATTTTAACTTACTAAATGTTGTTTTCATGTTCAAAGAGATGTCTTGATTTGTGTAGAATTCATTTAATAATGTTAATCCATGAATATCTAAAGTAGGAACTGTTTCTAAGCTAAATATAGACCCTATTCTGTTGTGTAGGTTCGTGACCTTTAACATCGATTTTCGCGCATGCGCATTTCGATATGAAAAAGCGAGTGATATTATTTTATTTTAGACAAGTACAAGACGAATGTTTGACGCAAAGCGTCAAAGAGAAGCCGCAATATTTCGTTGTACATGTAGAAATAAGAAAAAATGAACATTTTTAAATCCACAAACAATAGAACAATTTAAACTGTAGACGGTAATGCTGATATATTTCTCCTTTTGAAGACTTTTGTTTTCTTCAAATTACCTCCCTTTAAAGCAATACCAGGATATTTACCTTGTGATTCGAATAAGATTGACAAACATTGAAATTATATGAATGAATACTATTATTTAAATAAGTAACAACAGCAAAATTAAATTTAAGCCAAGGTAAATGTGTACACATTTCGTTAATATTTTATAGATACCCTAATGTAGGTATGAATATAAAATTTATAAGTAAATGTTTTCATTTCAACGTTCCTAATGTTTGAATAAACTAAGGAAAGTCAAGAATACATAAATAAATCAATGCAGTCTTTTCCGGCGACATTGATGCCTTGCATCAACTTTCTCTTGTACTTTCCTTTGAAGAGGTTTTTCATATAGTTGACTGGATGTTTTTAAATTGGTCTACTGCCTATTTGTTGTACTAGAGAAAGAGTTAAGAATCATTTAGATTAGTGGGAGGGTCACTATGTTACAGGCTCTGCCTCCTGTTACACCATGTTATATATAAACTGCAGTGCCAATCCACTAACATTCAATTCCTTGGAGCAAGGTTTCTATAGTAATATAACTGTGGTTTATTCTGTAAATATTCAATATTATTGGTTTTAACTGTTTTTAACCGATATGATATTTTAAGTGTCTTCTGCTTTGTAAATATATGAAAAAATATTGCAACATCAGGTAAACTTGGAAGGTTTTTTCTTGGTAGTGAGTTGAAAACATCGTAGGAAAAGATGAACTTGTTCATTAATATTCAAGAAAAATCCAATAGAATTCATTAGCTCAATCATTAAACCCCTCAGGCTAATGTTATTGAAACATTATACAGACATTAAATTGCAGGTCTGTACAGTCTGATATTGGTCTACAACCTTCGACATTAATTTGACGCAATATTTCGCTTACAACAAATCAAGTGGTTTATGTACTAAAGAGACAGCTGATCAATATCTTTAAGTAAGGAGGAATTAGTTAATTGCATTATTTAATTATCAGCTTCTGGGTTAATATGATCTGGGGTATCCCCATGGGTTTAATTCATTATGAAATAAACTAATATTGTTTCACATACTACAAGGAATGGGCCACTACCTGATTGATAATCATTACCACTGGATACTTTTTTGTTTCAGAGCTCCGTTACTCTCCACAGGATGGGTTCATGGTTAACGTAACTCTGTAAAAGTAATTATATCTTAACCAAACAGTTCAAAGGATTTTGATTGTGAATTACAAAACACTAGATTGAAAAGGACAAAGATGGCAGAGTGACTTTTATTTGATTTGTTTCTGTTTTCTTTCACATGAATAGTACAGTTGTCACTGGATCAACAAGTTTGAAATATCTTAAGTAAAGAAATTGTGAGCAACAGGAAGAGTTTAATGCTGGACTGTTTGAAAATACCGGTATTCATTTGAGCCGAACAGGTGAGAACTACAATTTGATCAATGTATGAAATCATACGTTCATGACAAGAAGTGACCATTATATGCAACTTGAGTTTGACCACTGATCATTGAGAAGATACGGATCTGTTGTTAGGTATGTACAAACTTTTCATTCATGTAATATATATATAGTTCACATTATCTAACACTTTTCCAAATACAGACGCTCTCTGAATATGACATTGAAAACATTGTGTCAAAGGTAAAAATTGCTCATTAAGAGCAATTTAACCTTTTGCCACAAATTGTTTCTTTTTATATACAGAGATGTTCCATATTATTGTCCAGATAATTTCAAAGTTGTCTGCTCATTATGAGCTATTTCACCTTTTGCCACAATGTTTTCAATTGTATTCTAAAACTTAACTTTATATAAAAAGATTTTCCATATTTTTGGCCAGTTGTCTGCTGCAGATTTGTTGTATGTGGGAAAGAGTTAAACATTGTCAGTCTGGATATGTGAGGACAAAAAAGTGTTACATTACAAACAGTGGAAGAGCTTTTATGCTGCAGAGTTGAAACTTTTTGAGGAAAAGGAGAATAATTTGAAGGGTCATTTTGAACAATTTCTTCTTTTTTATAATTTTTGCTTCAAATTCCATCTGATTATAATGTTATCAAATGTTATCTATATTAGGGAGAGGGATAGTTTTATTCACTATGAAATAAAAAAATCTTTTTACACCCTTGCACAGGAAAAATCATCATCAACAGTTTCTGCATCTTTTCCCACAATATTTTGTTCATTGTTTTATTCAATAGTTGTAGTAGATAATTTACGATTGATCACTGTCGAACCTTTCAAGTGAATATAAAATACTCAATTGAAATGTTAAATGAAACTGATTACAATGTCTTACATTTTGACACATCTGCAGCAGAAGACTTTTTGAAACAGCCCTTAATCACACAATTATAATTGCATGGAAAAAGACAACTATTTTCAGCCCTATCACACAATTATAATTTCACAGACAAAGGCAAACTATTTTCAGCCCTATATCAAACAATTATAATTTCATTTATAGATATTTTCCCTATTTCTTGTAACCTTAACCCTTTCCCTTATATGACAATTCTGCAGCAGACGACTTTGAACGCATTTTGTCAAAACATAGAAAATCTCCATAATTGAATGGATAACCTATGACGAAAAGTGGAAAACATTGTGGCAAAAGAAGAAATTGCACATTTTGTGCAATTTCTTCTTTTGTCACTATGTTTTCAAAAAGTCGTCTGCTGCAGAGGCGTCAGAAAGCGTTTATATGAGGGAAAGGAAGGGTTAAATTGCCTTAGAAGTCGCCTGCTGCATATTTGTCATATAAGCCTTTCTCAAATACAACAAAACTGCAGCAGATGACTTTGGTAGCATCTGACCAATACTAAGGAACATCTCTTTAAATTTAAGTATTATTGTTTAATAAAGTTAAAAACATTGTGGCAAAAGGAGAAATTGTTCATAATGAGCAATGATTATTTATCCTTTTGCTACAATATTTTCAAAAGTCTCCTGCTGCAGAGGCGTCACAAAGCATCCATTAGTGGGAAAGGGTTAAAGAAAAAGAAAGCTGTACTGTCAGAAATAATGCTATTCAAGAATAACCAAAATCTTATAAATGGCTAATATAAACTGTGTATTAACCATCTCCCAATTTCTTCATTTGTAATTCAACTCTATTTAGTAATGATAAAAGGGTTTCGCACATACAACAAATCTGTAGCAGCTGACTTTGAAAACATCTTTTCAAAAATGTGAAAATTCTCCATTAATGACAGTGTAGTTATTAACCCTTTCCCACATACAGCGAATCTGCAGCAGAGGACTGTCTACTCAAAAATATGGAAAATCTCTATAATTACTCAGAAAAGTTTAAACCATTGAGGCAAAAGAGAAATTGCTCATCACGGGACTCCATCCCAGGACCCTTTGTATATGAGGCCGACACACTACCTCTGCACCACTGTCTTCCTTTTAACGATGCCGTGAATATTAATTAGAATGGACAGATGATGCCAAACTTATACCCCCAGTTGTAGTAAAAAACGATATTTACGAGCATTCAAAAACCATGGCAAAAATCTTATGACATTCTTGTTAATTGGACACGTAATTAATTATCAATCCTAGCTTATCTGTTTACTACGGAAACAGTTTTGGATCCATTGAATAATTAAGTCACGCAACAAAAATGATCTGAACATGCAGTTGGCCGATTCATTTTGTGTTTGAACCATAATACAATATTAAAGTCAGATGCAATGGCAGTCATGTTGAAGAAACTGAACAAGGCACATTTCAAAGCTTATATACAATGTTGTACTAGATTGTCATCCAGGGCTTGATATACAGTCAAACCTGTGCTAAAGACCACCTTTATAAAGCTATTCCCTGGCTACAGCAACCACACTTTTAATTTCCCTGTTACTCATTTTCTGCACAAATGACCTGTGTTATTAAAGACAACCTGTGAGCTGGGACCAGATTGTTCTCTTACCATGGGTGTTCTTTAACCCTTTCCCTCATATAGACGCTTTCTGACGCCTCTGCAGCAGACGGCTTTAATTGAAAACATAGTGACAAAAGAAGAAATTGCTCAAAACAAGCAATTTCTCCTTTTGCCACAATGTTTTCCACTTTTAGTCATAGGTTATCCATTTAATTAAAGAGATTTTCTAATTTTTGACAAACTATGTTCAAAGTCGTCTGCTGCAGAATTGTTGTATGAGGGAAAGGGTTAATCCTTGCCCACATACAACAATTCTGTAACTAAAAAAGGAAAACTTTGTGGCAAAAGGAGAAACTGCTCGTCTTGAGCAATTTCTTCTTTTGTCACTAATGTTTTCAATTAAAGCCGTCTGCTGCAGAGGCGTCAGAAAGCGTCTATATGAGAGTAAGGGTTAAACACAGGTTGGACTGTATATTAAATACTGTTGAAATTGGTGTTTGTTTGGAGTTTAACGCCGCTTTGGTCATATCACGGCGGTCAGTGCACCTACCCATGTTTTCCTGGCTTTCACACACCAGTACTTACACAACATTCCTTCGAAGCCACGATTACTTTCTCACATAGATCAGAGGAGAGAGGCCATGGAAAACATCGCCCGAAAGAATGTCGCCGCAACCGGGTATCGAAGAAATTGGTGTTAAATCCCAATGAATCAAATGAAATAGTCTGTGAATAATATATCAAGGTGTGGTTCTAAATCATAATATGCGTATAAGCCAACCCCGAAGTTACAACTCTATGTAGACCAATTAATTGTTAACCTGTCACAATTTTTTACATGGTTTGTCTGCATAGAAAACTTCTTAGGTAAACTACATCTTGAAAATTAGGTTAGATTAAAAGTTGCATGTATTTGGGGCTTCATGCACAATGTATGTATGCTACTAAAACATCTTGTTCCAGATGCAGTTACAACAATTTCGCATCAATCCATCGATAAAGAATTATGTATATTGCGGGAGAAGGATGAATAGCTCAGGCTGTGTATTTCCTCCTTTATTCAACAATATTTTGAAAAACCAATGAAGTCAGGGAATAGACGAATACTTATAACCCGTTCCTAGATACACCAAATTTGCTGCAAACATCAGGGTAAAACTACGGAAATTACATATAAGTTGAATTATTGGTTTTGTTGAATGGATATAATAAAAGGAGAAATTGCTCATCATCAAAAGTCGTCTGCTGCAGATGTTTCA